>CM076573.1:999962382-1000314049 GCA_034641835.2 Pinus albicaulis | reverse complement strand
CGGCGGTGGAAGGAACCGAGCCTGTTATTCCACTTCCCAGTCCTCGGCAAATGCTTAAAATTAACAAGGAGAAAATTAACAAGGAGAGCCTGAATGATGTAAGTTTGAGAGGTCCATCATTCACAGTTGTGACCTACAATGTTACGCGGACGTATATGCTACTTCGAGGCCGGTTCCCAAGCGTCCCTCATTCGCCCTCAGGCGAGATATTGCAAACAAAAGGTTGTTGAAAGAGATATTACGAGTGCCACCACGACATCATTTGCCTACAAGAGGTCCAACAGAACCATTTTATTTCTTTTTTCCATCCGGATTTGGCGAAATTAGGATATGAAGGGCTTTTTAAGGAAAAGGAAAGACAACTCTGCATTGCAACTGTTGATGGTTGTGCAACGTTTTTATAAAGTGAACATTTCACTTCGTGACTCGGTGGTCGATTTATTTGGGATATAAAGAAGACAACATTGCCCCTGCAATTGATCCTTTCATTCAAAAATACCTATCAATCTCTATGCATAGCCAATACCCACATCCATACAAATCCTAGAAACAATGATATAAAAGTACGCCAGGTTTATAACTTGCTCAAAGCCTTGGAGCCATATTTCTGGGATCAACGTCATTTCACTCTTATATTATGTGGTGACTTCAATTCTTTGCCCGGAAGCGTCGTCCACTCATTTCTTACGACAGGCAAAGTCGATCCATCACACGAGGAGATTTCCAATTTTGATCCATCTGAGAGACTGCACCTTCGTCATACAATACCTTCAAAAATTGCTTACCATTCCTATTCCCTATGCAATATTCCCTTGCAAGAGGTGTGGAAGAAAATTGTTCGTCAAGGGGAACCGCGTTTCACTAAATTCGTCAAGAATGGCGTGCAGGAAAAGTTTAAGGGAACGATAGATTACATTATCTACAATCCCAAGAAATTGCAGGTGGTGTCGTTACTGGAGCTGATTGACGAGGACGAGGTGAAGGACCGCGCACTTCCTTCAGTTATGAGTTCTTCTGATCACATCCCAATTGCAGCCGAGTTTAGATACATCTCCTAATCAACATAGTTAATTTCTTGTCTGAATTGCAATTGATTAATGTTTATTATTTTTCAATTTTTTATGTTTATTTTGAATTGTTTAATTAATAAATAAAACTGAATATGATTTATTATTTTTCATTTTGTTATTTTTTAATGTCTATTAAGTCTATAATTCAAAACTAAATCTTATGCAAAAATGAAATCGCTTGGAAAGATAGAAATAAAAGTACTTTCAAGGATAAAAATTAAAGTATTTTCAAAGAAGAAAATAATCTTGAGCTCCAATCTTTAATCTTCTTTGTCTTCCTAACCTATCTCACCATATTAATATTCTTTCTCTTCCTAACCTATCCCATCATAGTAGACTAATGATATTAGTTAGACATAATGGTATTACTTAATGATCATATTCACTACATTGAAAGAAATTGGATGCAATTTACAATTTACTATTGAAGATTTTTTTCTCAATACAAACATTAATGCAACCTAACTCCTAGACATCCTCTTCTTCACTATTTAGCTGTATAGTGCTCCTCAAAGAAATGACTTAAGGTAGAGCTTGTGAATACATATGGTTACATATGGTTCACTCACAGAACTAGAAGAGGCACTTTGGAGACTCCGACATATGAATTCCATTTAACATATAAGCTTTAAAAAATTTAGTTTGGGAATGGAGCTTAACATATGTAACTTTATTTGGCTCATCGCCCAAGCTAGTGATCTTCCTGTAGTCCAATTCTTCTTTTTTCATAAGCGTAGCCTTACCATAATTGGTGATCATTGAACTGAACGTTGATAAAGTAGGATTCTCCTTTGATAGGAGCACGCTCTTAAATACTTGTTCCATTATGCTAAAATCTCGATTCTTCCCATAATCATATATAAGTAAATTGAAAGTAATGATATCTAGTTTACATTTGTCTTTCTTCATAAGAGCAATAACCTGCTCTATTTCTGTGAGAATTCAATGTTTACCATAAGCATCCATCACACGCTTATAAGTATAAAAATTTCTCCCAATATCACTTTTTTCAACATCCTTCAGCAGTGCATTAACCTTATCCACGTAGCAGGCTTGAGTATAAGCCCTATGCAGAATTTTGTAGGTTAAAATGTTGGGTTGACATCTAACTTTCTCCTTCATTTTGACAAACTATCCGCAGGCTTTTGCAAGAGCCCTTTCCTTACCTTTAGTATGCAAGCGTGCTTGGAAAACTGCATTCTAAACATAAATGTTTGGTCAACATCTAGTCTTGTGAGTATCTGAAAAGAGTCGCATGGCCAACCAAATTTGGCCCTTCCTTCCCATGATTGATATCAACTTGGAATAAACACCATGTCTGCGCGGTACCAATCCTATTATTGCATCCATCCGAATACCAATGCCAGTTTTATCAGTTTTATCCACAACAGGAGGTCCTAAGAGATGTTCCTCTGAGCTTCGTTTCCTCCATGATTAAAACACCTTATCTTTTCAAATTTCCAAAGCACTAGCAGCCCCAAAATTTGTATGTGCTAACAGAACTGACCTTTTTATTTTTCTAAAGGGTAAACTCCACTTCTAAATAACAAGTGAAAAATAATAACTTAAGTTTGAAGTCAAAGTCACTAATAATAGTAATCGAGCTCTTCTTCAGGAACTCAATATAGAATGTTATCATAAAATAATGAGCTTACATGATAGCTCATAGCCCACTATACTGTATCTCAAGCAATGTTCTAGAGGTCCAATTACTGACTTTATGCAGCATGAGTTTCAAATGAAGGTTTTTCTCCATTCTATTGTGAACCAATATGACCAATGTACAAATATTTAGTTAAGATATCTATTAGATGGAGTGGTCTCAAACAAGTTTTGCAAATGCATAAGATTTCTTGCTGAGTAGTTTAGACGGAGCGCCATACTCAACAATTTCTCCATCTTTTAATAGTTGAATGAAATCACTATCAATGTCATATGGAACCCAATGTGATATAATTATGGTTTTGCATCCTGAAAATTGGTGGCGAATTATTTTTTTAATAAACCCATTCACTAAGATCATCTTGGTCTCCACAAAACAAAGACACCGTATTACCCAAGATTGTATCATGATCAGATTTAGACCATATTTTATTTCTATTGCCATACAATTCATTGTTGAAATTTATGAAAATTCTATAACAAACAATGGAGAGAGTAATACATTCCTCTTTAACATAGAGAAATATAAAATTTCACTCACAGGGACAGATTTTCAACACTGAAAAAAAACTTCTATTCCTTTAAAAAAAACTGTTACAGTATCTTCCTCGCTAAGAGGGATTACAAAAATAGGACTGCTACAAAACGCAGTGCCCAAAACAACTCTCTGTCTCTCACGAACAACACTGCTCTGTTAAAAAAAAACACTCTATCTCTGTTGAAAAATACGCACTGTTGTGCTTTCAAAAATAATAACATAACAGTGTCTATTACGCATGCTCTTGGGCCTTTTTGATTTTATATGCCGCGCATACAATAAAACATTACAAACTATAAAAACTAAATCAAATCTGTTTAAATGTTTGGGGGCCCACTAAAACAAAAACCATTTTCATTACAAATGCGCATATGATATATATCATATGTTAAAACCTATCAAACAAAACAATAAACCTTTGACCGCGCGATGAACGCCAGACTTCAAAAAATTATCAACCAAAATTCATCAGACCTTTTCACGTTCCAATCTAGCTGACGTCACAACAAGAAATGTGCACGCAATTAGAATTCAATTCCGTCTCATAAACTTTTCAGGTTCGATTTTGGCCTGCTAACGTAGGCGCAAAATGTAACGCGAAATGTGTTTATTAAATCTGTTGTATAAAGTGATCGGGTCTGTGGCTTAAACATAAAAAAATGAACCATACAAAAGTTCTGATTGTGGATTGGGAACCAGACGCAATGGACATATTTAAATTCGACGTATAAATGGCGTTGGGTCTGAAACTTGACTTTGCCATTGGGCCTTACAACAAAAGACTCCCGATGCCGATTGAAGAATTGGATGCGATCACACATATATCTGCGTGACTGTTTTAAAAATAAAAGTACTCTATTTTGCCGGAAACAGAGACTTTCCCAGATCAAAATAAAAAGACTCTGTTTTTTTTCAAAAACGCAGAGGACTGCGCCGATTTAAACAAAACTAAATTGATTGTTCACTGCATTTGGAAAGCGGCTGGAGGACATAAACCTGGTAATCAAAATTGGAAAGCAGCTCTGCTCAGGACTGTTGAAAGTAACATTTCAACACTCCCCCTTACTTTCAACTGCTGTGTTATCAGTCATACGCAGACATTTTCTCAAAAAATAAAAACTCTTATGTCCCAATGGCTTGGTCAGAATGTCTACAAACTGCTCCTGAGTTCTGTAGTGTTCCAAAACAATTTCTCCATTGTTTACCAATTCCCTGATGTAATGAAATTTTGTGTCAATGTGTTTCGTTCTCTTGTGAAACACATACTTCTTAGATAATGCAATAGCTGATCTATTGTCACAAAAAATCACTGTTCCTTTTGCCTACTCTTGGCACAAACTTCTCAACATCCTCCTCATGCAAATTGTTTGACACGTTGTTGTTGTATCTGCCACATATTTTGCCTCTGCTGTAAACAATGCTACAATAGGCAGTTTCTTAGAAGCCCATGAAATGGCTCCTGAACCCATGTGAAAAACATAACTGGAAGTGCTCTTCTGATCATCTACACTTCCAGCCCAATCACTGTCAGTCTATCCAACTAAATCTAAACATTCTAAAGCAGTATATAAAATGCCATACCTTTTGGTTCCTTTAACATACCTCAGAATTCTCTTCGCTGCCTGCCAATGTGCATCCTTTCGCTTCTCCGTGAATCTTGAAATCAAACTAACAACATGCATTATATCGGGCCTAATTGCAGTCAAATACATGAGGCTGCCAACTATGCTCTTGTACAAACTAGGATCGAAATCCTTGTTGTTGTCCTCTCTGCCGAGTTTTAATCCCATCACTGTGGGAGTGATCACTGCTTTGCTCTCCTGCATATTAAATCTTTCCAGCACTTCATTAACATATTTTTCTTGTGAGATAAAAATCATGTTTTAGGAGCAACTGTAGACAAGTTTACATGGTGCTACAAGATGCTACATGATTTCCTTGCTTTGCCACATGATTTGATTAATGAGAATCCCAAGGATCCAAAAGGAAATCTAAAAGTAAGGAAAGTCAGTGGAGGGTAGAAAAAGGTTGTTCGGGCCTTTAAGCCTAGTAATCTTATGGGGCCCATCTTTTAGGAAAATTGATGCAGAGAGTGGCCTTCAACAAACCATAATTTTTTTTATTGGTGGACAACATTTTGAGAGAGTTTTGAGGTAAGGAGAAAGAGGGTGATGATGGGAGGATGAGTGTGCAATGACAATAAAAATCCTAAAAAACAATAGTAGTACCTGCACACAAGTCAAATAATTATTTTTCAACTTGAAAATAATGCCAAACTAATAACCAAATTGCAGAAAAAGGTAGCTAAATGAGAAAGCATGAGTTGAATTTTATTTGCAATCTACTTATTGCCTCAAAACAAAATATAGGTTGTAGAATGTATTGTCCTACATTCATAATATATTATGCTTTCTAGAATGAAAGAATATTTTTATTAAGTCTCCAAGTGTGCAAGGAACAAAACATGTGGAAAGAGGAAACTCCAAATGCCTAACTACTTTAAGGAAAATATAATATATATTTTTGGCCTACCAATACGACATCCCCGATGAAGCATCTAACAAATATATAATTGGAATACCTACACAAGCAACTTATTTATGGACAAATATTCTAGACAAATAATGAAAATAGTACTAGGAAAGGAAATGCATGAAACGAATACGCAAGAAAGAGAAACAAGAGCCTACATGATGGGACATAAACCAAAGGGGCTCATCCCACTGGAATAAACAGAGTTATGGATGAAAAATAATATTTTAATTAATGAAAAATACTGCTCAATTAAATAAAAAATGGAAATGGAAACAAATAATTTCTAATTTCCTTAATAAATTCTATCCTCCTACAACAATTTGAATCCTATTGAGCCCTTAAGCTTGCTTGTTTATACAAAAGTAACAAAGCGGATGCCTCTAAGAGATTGAGAGGGCTCAATAAACAATGTTGAGTGATTTTCTCTTGGATTTCGTTCCTCATCACATACAAGTAATGGTG
The DNA here is from genome assembly GCA_034641835.2 of Pinus albicaulis. Lineage (NCBI taxonomy): Eukaryota > Viridiplantae > Streptophyta > Pinopsida > Pinales > Pinaceae > Pinus > Pinus albicaulis. Next base: position 1,000,307,782 of record CM076573.1, on the reverse strand, counting down.
GAGAGAGGTGTTGGATCCCCATCACACACCATACATGGTACAGTGAGGTCCTTTAGCATCTCGACCCTATTAAGACTCTAGAATGGTGGAGTGAGGTCCTAGACCCTAATCGCAGATTGGGAAGAGTGGAGTGATGTCTTGAACCCTTTTCGCACATGAGGTAGCGTGGAGTGAGGACCTTTCAAAATCTATACCCAATCACAATTAAGAAGGGGTTGAGTGACGTGTTGGCCTAGAGAGTTCACTAGGAAGGGTGAGTTAACTTGTTTGTTGACGGTCTGAGCATTTTTGGCCTATGTAGAGGTCAAGGGAAATGATGGATCATTATGGAAGAGTGCATCCTGGTATGGTGATGACATTGTCATGTGTTTGGTACCACCCCAAATATGGGCACTAGTGGATGCTAATGATAGATAATGATGTTGATAAAAATGGATAACATTTTCCTTAGAGAAATTTGTTCAATTTTAGAACATTTATGACGACTTAAGTCAAAATCAAATTTATTTTCGGTCAAATATGTAATGTGAGTTATGGTCAATAAATAAATATAAATAAACTAGAGATATGGTAAATTTAAAAAAAAAAAAAAAAAAACTTAATGGTAAATAAATAAAAATATAAATAAACTAGAAGTATGGTAAATAAATAAAATCTTGTTTATACTTACTCTAGAGGTATGGTAAATAAATAAAAATATAAAAAGACTAAAGGTATGGTAAATCAATAAAACATCTTTTTATATTTACTCAAACCTTTTTATATTGACGAAAACTAAAAATTGAGGTTTTATTTAGTTGAAACCTATGGGCCAAATACCATGGAAGAAATTATTATTAATACCATGGGCTAAATACTATGGGCCCAAAACCGTATTTATAAAAGAGATATGGTAAATAAATAAATATAAAAGAGGTATATAGAGGTACGGTAAATAAATATAAGTATAAATAAAGGAGGGGTATAGTAAAAAATAAAGTCTCTTTATATTTACTCCAGACTCCTCTCTATATTTACGAACATTGAGACAAACACTCAGAAAAAATGTTTTATTTAGGTGAAGCTTAAGGGCCAAATACCCTACACTACATTGAGTATCTAAGCTAAACTTAAATGTAAATGTAAAAGTAATGTTTAACAATTAATATGTAAAATTTAATCTAATTATTATAATGCCGGCCCTAATGAAAAATCACTTATCTCCCTAAATATATAAATTTAACAAAAATAGAGCGTCTAATTGTAATTGTATTTTTGAAGAATAGAGGAACAGATCGGTCGATATTTATTTATAGAGCGTGGAGCTATATATCTGTTTATATCACCAATAGAAGGACAGATCCATCATTTCGGTCAAACTTCTCCGAATCAGAAAGAAAGCAAGTTCGTAAGCCTAAGAAGGAACCCTAAGCTGGTACAGGAAGAAGAGAAAGAAACGCGAAAGTTGGTAAGTCTAAGAAAGAACCCTAAGCGAAAGTAACTTAGAAAAATTACATTTAACCATAAAAATGGCGGTGGAAGGAACCGAGCCTGTTATTCCACTTCCCAGTCCTCGGCAAATGCTTAAAATTAACAAGGAGAGCCTAAATGATGTAAGTTTGAGAGGTCCATCATTCACAGTTGTGACCTACAATGTTATGGCAGACGTATACGCTACTTCAGAGCAGTTCCCCAACTGTCCCTGATTCGCCCTCAACTGGGAATATCGCAAACAAAGGTTGTTGAAAGAGATATTACAGTGCCACCCTGACATCATTTGCCTGCAGGAGGTCCAACAGAACCATTTTATTTCTTTTTTCCATCCGGAATTGGCGAAATTAGGATATGAAGGGGTTTTTAAGGAAAAGGAAAGACAACTCCGCATTGCAACTGTTGATGGTTCTGCAACGTTTTATAAAGTGAACAAATTTCACTTCGTGACTCAATGGTCGATTTATTTGGGATATAAAGACAACATTGCCCTGCAAGTGATCCTTTCATTCAAAAATACCTATCAATCTCTATGCATAGCCAATACCCACATCCATACAAATCCTAGAAACAATGATATAAAAGTACGCCAGGTTTATAACTTTGCTCAAAGCCTTGGAGCCATATTTCTGGGATCAACGTCATTTCACTCTTATATTGTGTGGTGACTTCAATTCTTTGCCCGGAAGCGTCGTCCACTCATTTCTTACGACAGGCAAAGTCGATCCATCACACGAGGAGATTTCCAATTTTGATCCATCTGAGAGACTGCACCTTTCATCATACAAGCTACCTTCAAAAGGTACTTACCATTCATTCCTATTCCCTATGCGATATTCCCTTGCAAGAGGTGTGGAAGAAAATTGTTCGTCAAGGGGAGCCGCGTTTCACTAAATTCCGTCAGAATGGCGTGCGTAGAAAAGTTTAAAGAGACGATCTATTGTTATCTACAATCCCAGGAAATTGCGAGGTGGTATGCGTTATTTAGCTGATTGACGAGGACGAGGTGAAGGACCGCGCACTTCCTTCAGTTATGCGTTCTTCTGATCACATCCCAATTGCAGCCGAGTTTAGATACATCTCCTAATCAACATAGTTAATTTCTTGTCTGAATTGCAATTGATTAATGTTTGTTATTTTTCAATTTTTTATGTTTATTTTGGATTGTTTAATTAATAAATAAAACTGAATATGATTTATTATTTTTCATTTTGTTATTTTTTAATGTCTATTAAGTCTATAATTCAAAACCAAATCTTATGCAAAAATGAAATGGCTTGGAAAGAGAGAAATAAAAGTACTTTCAAGGATAAAAATTAAAGTATTTTCAAGAAAAGAAAATAAATATGAGGTCAATCTTTAATCTTTCTCTGGAATATGTCTAACCTATCTCACCATATTAATATTCTTTCTCTTCCTAACCTATCCCATCATAGTAGACTAATGATATTAGTTAGACATAATGGTATTACTTAATGATCATATTCACTACATTGAAAGAAATTGGATGCATTTTACAATTTACTATTGAAGATTTTTTTCTCAATACAAACATTAATGCAACCTAACTCCTAGACATTCTCTTCTTCACTATTTAGCTGTATAGTGCTCCTCTAAGAAATGACTTAAGGTAGAGCTTCTGAATACATATGGTTACATATGGTTCACTCACAGAACTAGAAGAGACACTTTGGAGACTCCAACATATGAATTCCATTTAACATATCAGCTTTAAAAAATTTAGTTTGGGAATGGAGCTTAACATATGTAACTTTATTTGGCTCATCGCCCAAGCTAGTGATCTTCCTGTAGTCCAATTCTGCTTTTTTCATAAGCGTAGCCTTACCATAATTGGTGATCATTGAACTGAACGTTGATAAAGTAGGATTCTCCTTTGATAGGAGCACGCTCTTAAATACTTGTTCCATTATGCTAAAGTCTCGATTCTTCCCATAATCATATATAAGTAAATTGAAAGTAATGATATCTAGTTTACATTTGTCTTTCTTCATAAGAGCAAGAACCTGCTCTATTTCTGTGAGAATTCAATGTTTACCATAAGCATCCATCACACCCTTATAAGTATAAAAAATTCTCCCAATATCACTTTTTTCAACATCCTTCAGCAGTGCATTAACATTATCCACGTAGCAGGCTTCAGTATAAGCCCTATGGAGAATTTTGTAGGTTAAAATGTTGGGTTGACATCTAACTTTCTCCTTCATTTTGACAAACTATCCGCAGGCTTTTGCAAGAGCCCTTTCCTTATCTTTAGTATGCAAGCGTGCTTGGAAAACTGCATTCTAAACATAAATGTTTGGTCAACATCTAGTCTTGTGAGTATCTGAAAAGAGTCGCATGGCCAGCCAAATTTGGCCCTTCCTTCCCATGATTGATATCAACTTGGAATAAACACCATTGTCTGCGCGGTACCAATCCTATTATTGCATCCATCCGAATACCAATGCCAGTTTTATCAGTTTTATCCACAACAGGAGGTCCTAAGAGATGTTCCTCTGAGCTTCGTTTCCTCCATGATTAAAACACCTTATCTTTTCAAATTTCCAAAGCACTAGCAGCCCCAAAATTTGTATGTGCTAACAAAACTGACCTTTTTATTTTTCTAAAGGGTAAACTCCACTTCTAAATAACAAGTGAAAAATCATAACTTAAGTTTGAAGTCAAAGTCACTAATAATAGTAATCAAACTCTTCTTAAGGAACTCAATATAGAATATTATCATAAAATAATGAGCTTACATGATAGCTCATAGCCCACTATACTATATCTCAAGCAATGTTCTAGAGGTCCAATTACTGAATTTATGCAGCATGAGTTTCAAATGAAGGTTTTTCTCCATTCTATTGTGAACCAATATGACCAATGTACAAATATTTAGTTAAGATATCTATTAGATGGAGTGGTCTCAAACAAGTTTTGCAAATGCACAAGATTTCTTGCTGAGTAGTTTAGACGGAGCGCCATACTCAGCAATTTCTCCATCTTTTAATAGTTGAATGAAATCACTATCAATATCATATGGAACCCAATGTGATATAATTATGGTTGTGCATCCTGAAAGTTGGTGGCGAATTATTTTGTTAATAAACCCATCCACTAAGATCATCTTGGTCTCCACAAAACAAAGACACCGTATTACCCAAGATTGTATCATGTTCAGATTTAGACCATATTTTATTTCTATTTCCATACAATTCATTGTTGAAATTTATGAAAATTCTATAACAAACAATGGAGAGAGTAATACACTCCTCTTTAACATAGAGAAATATAAAATTTCACTCACAGGGACAAATTTTCAACACTGAAAAAAAACTTCTATTCCTTTAAAAAAAACTGTTACAGTATCTTCCTCACTAAGAGGGATTACAAAAATAGGACTGCTACAAAACGCAGTGCCCAAAACAACTCTCTGTCTCTGACAAAAAACACTGCTCTGTTAAAAACAAACACTCTATCTCTCTTGAAAAATACGCACTGTTGTGCTTTCAAAAATAATAACATAACACTGTCTATTACGCATGCTCTTGGGCCTTTTTGATTTTATATGCCGCGCATACAATAAAACATTACAAACTATATAAAAACTAAATCAAATTTGTTTAAATGTTTGGGGGCCCACTAAAACAAAAGCCATTTTCTTTACAAATGCGCATATGATATATATCATATGTTAAAACCTATCAAACAAAACAATAAACCTTTGACCGCGCGATGAACGCTAGACTTCAAAAAATTATCAACCAAAATTCATCAGACCTTTTCACGTTCCAATCTAGCTGACGTCACAACAAGAAATGTGCGCGCAATGAGAATTCAATTCCGTCTCATAAACTTTTCAGGTTCGATTTTGGCCTGCTAACGTAGGCGCAAAATGTAACGCGAAATGTGTTTATTAAATCTGTTGTATAAAGTGATCGGGTCTGTGGCTTAAACATAAAAAAATGAACCATACAAAAGTTCTGATTGTCGATTGGGAACTAGACGCAATGGACATATTTAAATTCATCGTATAAATGGCGTTGGGTCCGAAACTTGACTTTGCCATTGGGCCTTACAACAAAAGACTCCCGATGCCGATTGAAGAATTGGATGCGATCACAAATATCTGCGTGACTGTTTTAAAAATAAAAGTACGCTCTTAAATACTTGTTCCATTATGCTAAAATATCGATTCTTCCCATAATCATATATAAGTAAATTGAAAGTAATGATATCTAGCTTACATTTGTCTTTCTTCCTAAGAGCAAGAACCTGCTCTATTTCTGTGAGAATTCAATGTTTACCATAAGTATCCATCACACCCTTATAAGTATAAAAATTTCTCCCAATATCACTTTTTTCAACATCCTTCAGCAGTGCATTAACCTTATCCACGTAGCAGGCTTGAGTATAAGCCCTATGCAGAATATTGTAGGTTAAAATGTTGGGTTGACATCTAACTTTCTCCATCATTTTGACAAACTATCCGCAGGCTTTTGCAAGAGCCCTTTCCTTATCTTTAGTATGCAAGTGTGCTTGGAAAACTACATTCTAAACATAAATGTTTGGTCAACATCTAGTCTTGTGAGTATCTGAAAAGAGTCGCATGGCCAGCCAAATTTGGCCCTTCCTTCCCATGATTGATATCAACTTGGAATAAACACCATTGTCTGCGTGGTACCAATCCTATTATTGCATCCATCCGAATACCAATGCCAGTTTTATCAGTTTTATCCACAACAGGAGGTCCTAAGAGATGTTCCTCTGAGCTTCGTTTCCTCCATGATTAAAACACCTTATCTTTTCAAATTTCCAAAGCACTAGCAGCCCCAAAATTTGTATGTGCTAACAGAACTGACCTTTTTATTTTTCTAAAGGGTAAACTCCACTTCTAAATAACATGTGAAAAATCATAACTTAAGTTTGAAGTCAAAGTCACTAATACTAGTAATCAAACTCTTCTTAAGGAACTCAATATAGAATATTATCATAAAATAATGAGCTTACATGATAGCTCATAGCCCACTATACTATATCTCAAGCAATGTTCTAGAGGTCCAATTACTGAATTTATGCAGCATGAGTTTCAAATGAAGGTTTTTCTCCATTCTATTGTGAACCAATATGACCAATGTACAAATATTCAGTTTTAAGATATCTATTAGATGGAGTCGTCTCAAACATGTTTTGCAAATGCATAAGATTTCTTGCTGAGTAGTTTAGACGGAGCGCCATACTCAGCAATTTCTCCATCTTTTAATAGTTGAATGAAATCACTATCAATATCATATGGAACCCAATGTGATATAATTATGGTTGTGCATCCTGAAAATTGGTGGCGAATTATTTTTTTAATAAACCCATCCACTAATATCATCTTGGTCTCCACAAAACAAAGACACCGTATTACCCAAGATTGTATCATGTTCAGATTTAGACCATATTTTATTTCTATTGCCATACAATTCATTGTTGAAATTTATGAAAATTCTATAACAAACAATGGAGAAAGTAATACACTCCTCTTTAACATAGAGAAATATAAAATTTCACTCACAGGGACAGATTTTCAACACTGAAAAGAAACTTCTATTCCTTTAAAAAAAACTGTTACAATATCTTCCTCACTAAGAGGGATTACAAAAATAGGACTGCTACAAAACGCAGTGCCCAAAACAACTCTCTGTCTCTCACAAACAACACTGCTCTGTTAAAAACAAACACTCTATCTCTGTTCAAAAATACGCACTGTTGTGCTTTCAAAAATAATAACATAACACTGTCTATTACGAATGCTCTTGGGCCTTTTTGATTTTATATGCCGCCTATACAATAAAACATTACAAACTATATAAAAACTAAATCAAATCTGTTTAAATGTTTGGGGGCCCACTAAAACAAAAACCATTTTCATTACAAATGCGCATATGATATATATCATATGTTAAAACCTATCAAACAAAACAATAAACCTTTGACCGCGCGATGAACGCCGGACTTCAAAAAATTATCAACCAAAATTCATCAGACCTTTTCACGTTCCAATCTAGCTGACGTCACAACAAGAAATGTGCGTGCAATGAGAATTCAATTCCATCTCATAAACTTTTCAGGTTCGATTTTGGCTTGCTAACGTAGGCGCAAAATGTAACGCGAAATGTGTTTATTAAATCTGTTGTATAAAGTGATCGGGTCTGTGGCTTAAACATAAAAAAATGAACCATACAAAAGTTCTGATTGTCGATTGGGAACCAGACGCAATGGACATATTTAAATTCGTCGTATAAATGGCGTTGGGTTCGAAACTTGACTTTGCCATTGGGCCTTACAACAAAAGACTCCCGATGCCGATTGAAGAATTGGATGCGATCACAAATATCTGCGTGACTGTTTTAAAAATAAAAGTACTCTATTTTGCCCAAAACAGAGACTGTCCCAGATCAAAATAAAAAGACTCTGTTTTTTTTCAAAAACGCAGAGGACTGCGCCGATTTAAACAAAGCTGAATTGACTATTCACTGCATTTGGAAAGCTGCTGGAGGACATAAACCTGGTAATCAAAATTGGAAAGCGGCTCTGCTCAGGACTGTTGAAAGTAACATTTCAACACTCCCCCTTACTTTCAACTGCTGAGTTATCAGTCATACACAGACATTTTCTCAAAAAATCAAAACTCTTCTGTCCCAATGGCTTGGTCAGAATGTCTACAAACTGCTCCTGAGTTCTGTAGTGTTCGAAAAAAATTTCTCCATTGTTTACCAATTCCCTGATGTAATGAAATTTTGTGTCAATGTGTTTCGTTCTCTTGTGAAACACATTCTTCTTAGATAATGCAATAGCTGATCTATTGTCACAAAAAATCACTGTTCCTTTTGCCTACTCTTGGCACAAACTTCTCAACATCCTCCTCATCCAAATTGTTTGACACGTTGTTGTTGTAGCTACCACATATTCTGCCTCTGCTGTAAACAATGCTACAATAGGTTGTTTCTTAGAAGCCCATGAAATGGCTCCTGAACCCATGTGAAAAACATAACTAGAAGTGCTCTTCTGATCATCTACACTTCCAACCCAATCACTGTCAGTCTATCCAACTAAATCTAAACATTCTAAAGCAGTATATAAAATGCCATACCTTTTGGTTCCTTTAACATACCTCAGAATTCTCTTCGCTGCCTCCCAATGTGCATCCTTTCGCTTCTCCGTGAATCTTGAAATCAAACTAACAACATGCATTATATCGGGCCTAATTGCAGTCAAATACATGAGGCTGCCAACTATGCTCTTGTACAAACTAGGATCAAAATCCTTGTTGTTGTCCTCTCTGCCGAGTTTTAATCCCATCACTGTGGGAGTGATCACTGCTTTGCTCTCATGCATATTAAATCTTTCCAGCACTTCATTAACATATTTTTCTTGTGAGATTAAAACCATGTTTTAGGAGAAACTGTAGACAAGTTTACATGGTGCTACAAGATGCTACATGATTTCCTTGCTTTGCCACATGATTTGATTAATGAGAGTCCCAAGGATCCAAAAGGAAATCTAAAAGTAAGGAAAGTCAGTGGAGGGTAGAAAAAGGTTGTTCGGGCCTTTAAGCCTAGTAATCTTATGGGGCCCATCTTTTAGGAAAATTGATCCAGAGAGTGGCCTTCAACAAACCATAATTTTTTTATTGGTCGACAACAGTTTGAGAGAGTTTTGAGGTAAGGAGAAAGAGGGTGATGATGGGAGGATGAGTGTGCAATGACAATAAAAATCCTAAAAAACAATAGTAGTACCTGCACACAAGTCGAATAATTATTTTTCAACTTGAAAATAATGCCAAACTAATAACCAAATTGCAGAAAAAGGGAGCTAAATGAGAAAGCATGAGTTGAATTTTATTTGCAATCTACTTATTGCCTCAAAACAAAATATAGGTTTTAGAATGTATTGTCCTACATTCATAATATATTGTAACTTTCTAGGCTCAAGAATATTTTTATTAAGTCTCAAGTGTGCGAGAAACAAAACATGTGGAAAGAGAGGAAACTCAAAATGCCTAACCACTTTAAGGGGAAAATATAATATATATTTTTGACGGCTGTGACATCCCCAATGAACGTAGACAGATATATAATTGGAATACACACACAAACGACTTATTTATGGACAAATATTCTAGACAAATAATGAAAATAGTACTAGGAAAGGAAATGCATGAAACGAAGACGCAAGAAAGAGAAACAAGAGCCTACATGATGGGACATAAACCAAAGGGGCTCATCCCACTGGAATAAACAGAGTTATGGATGAAAAATAATATTTTAATTAATGAAAAATACTGCTCAATTAAATAAAAAATGGAAATGGAAACAAATAATTTCTAATCTCCTTAATAAATTCTATCCTCCTACAACAATTTGAATCCTATTGAGCCCTTAGGCTTGCTTGTTTATACAAAAGTAACAAAGCGGATGCCTCTAAGAGATCGAGATGGCTCAATAAACAATGTTGAGTGATTTTCTCTTGGATTTCGATCCTCATCACATACAAGTAATGGTGGAGAGAGGTGTTGGATCCCCATCACACACCAGACATGGTACAGTGAGGTCCTTTAGCATCTAGACCCTATTAAGACTCTAGAATGGTGGAGTGAGGTCCTATACCCTAATCGCAGATTGGGAAGAGTGGAGTGATGTCTTGAACCCTTTTCGCACATGAGGTAGGGTGGAGTGAGGACCTTTCAGAATCTATACCCAATCACAATTAAGAAGGGGTTGAGTGACGTATTGGCCTAGAGAGTTCACTAGGAAGGGTGAGTTAACTTGTTTGTTGACGGTCTTAGCATTTTTGGCCTATGTAGAGGTCAAGGGAAATGATGGATCATTATGGAAGAGTGCATCCTAGTATGGTGATGACATTGTCATGTGTTTGGTACCACCCCAAATATGGGCACTAGTGGATGCTAATGATAGATAATGATGTTGATAAAAATGGATAACATTTTCCTTAGAGAAATTTGTTCAATTTTAGAACATTTATGACGACTTAAGTCAAAATCAAATTTATTTTCGGTCAAATATGTAATGTGAGTTATGGTCAATAAATAAATATAAATAAACTAGAGATATGGTAAATTTAAAAAAAAAAAAAAAAAAACTTAATGGTAAATAAATAAAAATATAAATAAACTAGAAGTATGGTAAATAAATAAAATCTTGTTTATACTTACTCTAGAGGTATGGTAAATAAATAAAAATATAAAAAGACTAAAGGTATGGTAAATCAATAAAACATCTTTTTATATTGACGAAAACTAAAAATTGAGGTTTTATTTAGGTGAAGCCTATGGGCCAAATACCATGGAAGAAATTATTATTAATACCATGGGCTAAATACTATGGGCCAAAAATAGTATTTATAAAAGAAGTATGGTAAATAAATAAATATAAAAGAAGTATATAGAGGTATGGTAAATAAATATAAGTATAAATAAAGGAGGGGTATAGTAAAAAATAAAGTCTCTTTTCTCAGGAGTCAGGACTCCTCTTTATATTCGAGTCTCTTGAGACAAACACTTTCGGAAAAATGTTTTATTTAGGTGAAGCTTAAGAAATAATAGTATCTAAGCTAAACTTAAATGTAAATGTAAAAGTAATGTTTAACAATTAATATGTAAAATTTAATCTAATTATTATAATGTCGGCCCTAATGAAAAATCACTTCTCTCCCTAAATATATAAATTTAACACAAATAGAATGTCTAGTGTAATTGTATTTTTGAAGAGGCAAAAGGCGGTCGGTGCGATATTTATAGAGCGTGGAGCTATAAATCGTTTATATGCTTGATAAGGGCAGATCATCATTTAGGTCAAACTTCTCCGAATCGGAAAGAAAGCAAGGTTCGTAAGCCTAAGAAGGAACCCTAAGACAGTACGGGAAGAAGAAAGAAACACGAGTTGGTAAGTCTAAGAAAGAACCCTAAGCGAAAGTAACTTAGAAAAATTACATTTAACCGTAAAAATGGCGGTGGAAGGAACCGAGCCTGTTATTCCACTTCCCAGTCCTCGGCAAATGCTTAAAATTAACAAGGAGAGCCTGAATGATGTAACTTTGAGAGGTCCATCATTCACAGTTGTGACCTACAATGTTCTGGCAGACGTATACGCTACTTCAGAGCAGTTCCCCAACTGTCCCTCATTCGCCCTCAAGCTCGCCCTCCTCCTTGAAGCAAAAGGTTGTTGAAAGAGATATTCTGGTGCCACCTGAGCGCATCATTTACTGCGGTTATGAGAACCATTTTATTTCTTTTTCCATCGGAATTGTGAAATTAGGATATGAAGGGGTTTTTAAGGAAAAGGAAAGACAACTCCGCATTGCAACTGTTGATGGTTGTGCAACGTTTTATAAAGTGAACAAATTTCACTTCGTGACTCAGTGGTCGATTTATTTGGGATATAAAGACAACATTGCCCTGCAAGTGATCCTTTCATTCAAAAATACCTATCAATCTCTATGCATAGCCAGTACCCACATCCATACAAATCCTAGAAACAATGATATAAAAGTACGCCAGGTTTATAACTTGCTCAAAGCCTTGGAGCCATATTTCTGGGATCAACGTCATTTCACTCTTATATTGTGTGGTGACTTCAATTCTTTGCTCGGAAGCATCGTCCACTCATTGGAAGGAGACTGCACCTTCGTCATACAATACATTCAAAGAGTGCTTACCATTCCTATTCCCTATGCAATATTCCCTTACAAGAGGTGTGGAAGAAAATTGTTCGTCAAGGGGAACCGCGTTTCACTAAATTCGTCAAGAATGGCGTGCAGGAAAAGTTTAAGGGAACGATAGATTACATTATCTACAATCCCAAGAAATTGCAGGTGGTGTCGTTACTGGAGCTGATTGACGAGGACGAGGTGAAGGACCGCGCACTTCCTTCAGTTATGCGTTCTTCTGATCACATCCCAATTGCAGCCGAGTTTAGATACATCTCCTAATCAACATAGTTAATTTCTTGTCTGAATTGCAATTGATTAATGTTTATTATTTTTCAATTTTTTATGTTTATTTTGAATTGTTTAATTAATAAATAAAACTTAATATGATTTATTATTTTTCATTTTGTTATTTTTTAATGTCTATTAAGTCTATAATTCAAAACTAAATCTTATGCAAAAATGAAATCGCTTGGAAAGAGAGAAATAAAAGTACTTTCAAGGATAAAAATTAAAGTATTTTCAAAGAAGAAAATAATCTTGAGGTCCAATCTTTAATCTTCTTTGTCTTCCTAACCTATCTCACCACATTAATATTCGTTCTCTTCCTAACCTATCCCATCATATTAGACTAATGATATTAGTTAGACATAGTGGTATTACTTAATGATCATATTCACTACATTGAAAGAAATTGGATGCATTTTACAATTTACTATTGAAGATTTTTTTCTCAATACAAACATTAATGCAACCTAACTCCTAGACATCCTCTTCTTCACTATTTAGCTATATAGTGCTCCTCAAAGAAATGACTTAAGGTAGAGCTTCTGAATACATATGGTTACATATGGTTCACTCACAGAACTAGAAGAGGCACTTTGGAGACTCCAACATATGAATTCCATTTAACATATCAGCTTTAAAAAATTTAGTTTTGGAATGGAGCTTAACATATGTAACTTTATTTGGCTCATCGCCCAAGCTAGTGATCTTCCTGTAGTCCAATTCTGCTTTTTTCATAAGCGTAGCCTTACCATAATTGGTGATCATTGAACTGAACGTTGATAAATTAGGATTCTCCTTTGATAGGAGCACGCTCTTAAATACTTGTTCCATTATGCTAATCTCTAAGTTCTTCCCATAATCTTATATAAGTAAATTGAAAGTAATGATATCTAGTTTACATTGTCTTTCTTCATAGAGCAACCACTGCTCTATTTGTGAAAATTCAATGTTTACCATAAGCATTCATCACACCATATAAGTATACAAATTCTCCCAATATCACTTTTTCAACATCCTTAATGGTCATTAACCTTATCCCACGTAGCGAGGCTTGGTATAAGCCCTATGCAGAATTTTGTAGATTAAATATATTTAAGTTGCAGCATCTAACTTTCTCCTTTATTTTGTCAAAGTATCCATAGGCTTTTGCAAGAGCCCTTTCCTTATCTTTAGTATGCAAGTGTGCTTGGAAAACTGCATTCTAAACATAAATGTTTAGTCAACATCTAGTCTTGTGAGTCTCTGAAGAGAGCCGCATGGCCAGCCAAATTTGGCCCTTCTTTCCCATGATTGATATCAACTTGGAATAAAAACCGTTGTCTGGTGGTACCAATCCTATTGTTTCATCCATCCGAATACCAATGCTAGTTTTATCAGTTTTATCCACAACAGGAGGTCCTGAGAGATGTTCCTCTGAGCTTCATTTCCTCCATGATTAAAACACCTTATCTTTTCAAATTTCCAAAGCACTAGCAGCCCCAAAATTTGTTCATAAAAATGATGTTGATAAAAATGGATAACATTTTCCTTAGAGAAATTTGTTCAATTTTCGAACATTTATGACGACTTAAGTCAAAATAAAATTTATTTTGGGTCAAATATGTAATGTGAGTTATGGTCAATAAATAAATATAAATAAACTAGAGGTATGGTAAATTAAAAAAATAAAAAAACTTAATGGTAAATAAATAAAAATATAAATAAACTAGAAGTATGGTAAACAAATAAAATCTTGTTTATACTTACTCTAGAGGTATGGTAAATAAATAAAAATATAAAAATACTAAATGTATGGTAAATCAATAAAACATCTTTTTATATTTACTCAAACCTTTTTATATTGACGAAATCTAAAAATTGAGGTTTTATTTAGGTGAAGCCTATGGGCCAAATACCATGGAATATATTATTATTAATACCATGGGCTAAATACTATGGGCCCAAAACCGTATTTATAAAAGAGATATGGAAAATAAATAAATATAAAAGAGGTATATAGAGGTATGGTAAATAAATATAAGTATAAATAAAGGAGGGGTATAGTAAAAAATAAAGTCTCTTTATATTTACTCCAGACTCCTCTTTATATTTACGAACACTCAGACAAACACTCAGAAAATATGTTTTATTTAGGTGAAGCTTAAGGGCCAAATACCCTACGCTACATTGAGTATCGAAGGTAAACTTAAATGTAAATGTAAAAGTAATGTTTAACAATTAATATGTAAAATTTAATCTAATTATTGTTATGTCGACCCTAATGAAAAATCACTTCTCCCTAAATATATAAATTTAACACAAATAGAGCGTCTAATTGTAATTGTATTTTTGAGGAATAGAGGAACAGATCGGTCGATATTTATTTATAGAGCGTGGAGCTATATATCTGTTTATATCGCCAATAGAAGGACAGATCCATCATTTCGGTCAAACTTCTCCGAATCAGAAAGAAAGAAAGTTCGTAAGCCTAAGAAGGAACCCTGGGTGTTGCTCATTGGTAGAAAGAGAGAAAACGAAGAGTTGGTAGAAGTCTAGAAAAGAACCCTAAGCGAAAGTAACTTAGAAAAATTACATTTAACCGTAAAAATGGCGGTGGAAGGAACCGAGCCTGTTATTCCACTTCCCAGTCCTCGGAAAATGCTTAAAATTAACAAGGAGAGCCTGAATGATGTAAGTTTGAGAGGTCCATCATTCACAATTGTGACCTACAATGTTCTGGCAGACGTATACGCTACTTCAGAGCAGTTCCCCAACTGTCCCTCATTCGCCCTTAACTGGGAATATCGCAAACAAAGATTGCTGAAAGAGATATTACAGTGCCACCCTGACATCATTTGCCTGCAGGAGGTCCAACAGAACCATTTTATTTCTTTTTTCCATCCGGAATTGGCGAAATTAGGATATGAAGGGGTTTTTAAGGAAAAGGAAAGACAACTCCACATTGCAACTGTTGATGGTTGTGCAACGTTTTATAAAGTGAACAAATCTCACTTCGTGACTCAGTGGTCGATTTATTGGAGATATAAAGACAACATTGCCCTATGTTGAAATATTAAAGTCACCTACCGTGCCTTGGGCAGGAAGAACAAAGAACAAAGTACAAAGGCAGCAGCAGCAACAACAACAGAGATTGAGTGCGCAGCACTCTGTATTGAAGAAGCATGGAGAAATCCGTAAGGATGAATTCAATTTTGATGGGGCGGAGCCGCAGATTGCAGATGAAATTAATTTTGTGATGGGGCAGAGTTGTTTTTGGAGAAGAAATGGAGAAAGCCGTAGATCAGAACTACGAAGGAGCAGAACAAATTAAAAACCATTCATTTTGGGCTTTAAAGCCCTCAACAACCAAAGTTATTTTTGAAGCAGTGTCTTTTTGATGAAGAGATCTGCGATGCGATGCGATCAAATCGCAATCGCAAATCACAATGCATATATTATAAACCAAGTGTCTTTTTGATATGGCAGAGTTCCGCAAAGCGGAACGATTATATAAAACAGACAACCGAAACATATATAAATCGCCCTCCCATATAGCAGAGGCCCGTGGGTCCACTTGACCACGTGGCGACACCTGAATGGAATCGCTTGGTTTCAATCTCAAGACTCAATCGGAGGGAATATGTTATGACTCCCGATTGAAGTCCCGGACCTGTTCCAGTTATATGCCGAAGTTAATAAGTGCCAATCGCATCCGTCGTTTGATCGCAATCGGAAGATCGGGAGTTTATGTTGCGATTGAAGTTCTGGACCCGACGGCATTATATGTCGGAGTTGATAGTTGGATCGTGCCCGCAATACCGTCGCAATCGGAACTTCTGAGTTTTGTGCCCCGATTGCTCTTGTTTGTTGGTTGCGATTGCGATGTGGTCCCACTCGCAAGTCAAACATTTGAATTTTATTGTTGCACAAAGGTTTTTCCTTTGTGTTTTGTTTTATATTTTTTGTTATTCCCGCCGCGTCATATATATAATGTAAAAACGCCCGCGAGCAATTTTAATTGCATTATTGTATTCCATTGTGTAGCATTTCCATTGACTGTGTGTGAGCCCGCAGGCTAGAGATAACACAGTAAGATCGTAACAGCACTGTGTGTGCGTTTTGAAAGAGAGACAGAGAGTTGTTTTGTTGAGCACTACGTCTGTAGCAGTCATACACCTTTTTGTTATCCCTCTCTTTAGAGGAAGAATCTGTATCAGTTTTGAAAAGAATAGAAATTTGTTTTAAAGTCCTGAAAACTCTGTCTCCTGTCAAATTGTTTAAGTTACTCTGTGTTGTAGAGGAGAGATTATTCTCTCCATTTCTGTCTGCTTGGAATTCCCAAAATTCCAACATGGTATCAGAGCTTGTCTAGGCTCTTTGAAGATTTCAAAGAAGCTGAAGAAGAGGACCTGTTGCAGCGTTTCTCTCCAGCAGTGTGAAAAGCTCAACAGAAGTCAAGGTCAGGTATTTCTCAAAGATAAAAGTGCATTTGTTTATTGTTTAAAGAATTTGTTCTTTCAAGAAGGAAAGACAGTTTGTTAAAGTCTGAGTTCAGTTTAAGAAGCAATGGCTGGACCAAGCACTGGTATGAGTCTTGGAAGTGTTCAGCTTCCACAGTTTAATGGAAAGAACTATGATTATTGGGCCATTACCATGAGAACCCTGTTTGTCTCACAAGACTTGTGGGAACTAGTAGAAGATGGTTTCACAGAACCAGCTGATGAGCAGGCTTTTAATGCCTCAACTCAAGCAGAGAAGGATGTGTTGAAGAATAATAGGAAGAAAGATGCTAAAGCTCTCTTTTGTTTGTATCAAGCTGTAAATGAGAGTGTGTTTCCAAGGATAGCAACAGCTAATAAATCCAAGGAGGCATGGGAAACTCTGAAAGTTGCCTATCAAGGTATGGAGAAAGTTAAAACAGCAAAACTTCAATTGTTGAGAAGATATTTTGAAACTCTTTGCATGAAAGATTCAAACAGTGTTGATACATTCTTTACACATGTGATTGGGATTCTAAATTAGATAAGATCCCATGGAGAAACTCTTTAAGATAGAAGGATTGTGGAGAAACTTTTGAGATGCTTACCCTCAAAGTTTGATGTTATTGTAACTACCATAGAAGAGACCAAATATCTCTCACAGTTCACAGTGGATGAACTTCATGCCTCACTGATAACTCATGAACAAAGATTGAGCAGAGATGAACACTCATCTCTTGAGCATGCCTTCAAGACCCAGATTCCTTTAGGAAGAGGAATAGGTCAAGGAAAAGGAAGAGGAAGAGGCAGAAGTCAGAATAGAGGTGGAAGAGACAGCTCTTCACGTTCACATGGAAGGAGCAACAGTCAAAGCCAGAGCCATGGCCAATGCAACAGCCAGCAAGGTGGACATCAACACCGACATGCTCAAGGACAAAGGTATGACAAATCCAATGTCCAGTGTCATTATTGCAAGAAATATGGGCACTATGCGAATGAATGTAGAAAGAAGAAAAATGACATGAAGAATAGGCAAAATGCTAATGTAGCAAAAGAGGAAAAGAACCCAAGTAATGTGCTGTTAGCTTGTAATGTAGCACAAGATAAAGAAGATGATGTTTGGTTCTTAGATTCTGGATGTAGTAATCACATGACTGGCAACAGAGCAATGTTTTCCAATCTTGATGAAGAAGTTAAATCTGAAGTGACCACAGGGACTAATACTAAAATCTCTGTCAAAGGGAAAGGCAGAGTAAGTATTCGTGCAAGGAATGGGGAGAAAAAATTTGTCCCTGATGTGTATTATGTTCCAGGTCTGAAATGTAATCTTTTGAGTGTTGGGCAGCTCATAAACAAAGGTTACAATGTTATATTCAAAGATGATGTGTGCACCATAAAAGATATTCCTCCAAGTAAGAAAATTATTGCTGAAATACAAATGACCAGCAATAGAATGTTTCCGCTCAAGCTCAACATTGACTTGAAAGGAAAAGGAAAGAATGTAGCAGCTGTAACTCAAGAAGCCTTCCATAAGGAAGAGAAAGATGAAAACTGGTATGGCATCTGATATTTGGACATCTAAATTTCGGAGGATTGAATTTGCTGCACAGAAAAGAAATGGTAAGAGGTTTACCATTGATTGAAAAGCCTGACAGCCTATGTGAAGGCTACATCTTGGGAAAGCAACACAGAGAAAATTTTCCTTCAGGAAAAAGCATAAGGGCAAAAGCACCTTTGGGAATAATCCACTCAGATTTATGTGGGCCAATGCAAACAGCATCTGTTTCAGGCAGCAATTACATGCTGACCTTCATAGATGACTTCACTCGAAAAGTGTGGGTCTATTTTCTAAAATCTAAAAGCGAATTCTTTCAGAAATTTCGTCAATTTAAAGCTCTTGTAGAAAAACAGAGCGGACTGCACATTAAAGTCCTCAGAACAGATAGAGGAGGAGAATATATATCAAAAGAATTTCTGCGTTTTTGCCGAGAGAGTGGCATACACAAGAAATTTACCACCAGGTACACGCCGCAACAGAATGGAGTTGCTGAAAGGAAGAATCGAACCATAATGGAGATGGTGAGAAGTATGCTAAAGGCGAAACACTTACCGAATGAGTATTGGGCAGAAGCAGCAAACTGTGCTGTATACATTTTGAATAGATGTCCCACAAAAGCAGTGATGAATAAGGTTCCAGAAGAAGTGTGGAGTGGCAGAAAACAGGGAGTCACCGACATGAGAGTTTTTGGGTGTGTAGCATATGTACACATTCCAGACAAATTGAGAAAGAAGTTGGATAGTAAGGGGGAGAAGTGCATTTTCCTTGGATATTGTGAAGATTCCAAAGGATACAGACTGTATAACCCATCCACAAAGAAGTTTATAATTAGCAGAGATGTGCAATTCATCGAAGAGGAAGCGTGGGATGGAAGCAATGAGAAAACAGTCAATGTCAAAAACTGTTTATCTCATGATGAAGATGATGTATATGTGGTTGAAATCAACAACCCATCTGTTGCACAACCTCTAGCAGTGCAAGGACAGCAAGGGACACCTCAAGCAGCAGCGAGAACACCCTTGAGAAGAAGCGGGAGTGCATCACCCAGCACACCACGAGGAGCAGAAATGAGTGCTTCATCAAGCACGGCTACACCAAGTGAAATAGGAACAAAGTTCAGAAGTCTTAGAGAAATTTATGAGCAAGGAGAAGCAGATGAAGGTATGAATTCCTTATTTTCTTTGTATTGTCAAGTTGATGATCCTATTCATTTTGAAGATGCTATTAAAGATAGAAAATGGATAGAAGCTATGGATGATGAAATTAAAGCCATAGAAAAGAATAGAACATGGGAATTGGTAGATCTACCAGAAGGTAAAGAAGTCATTGGAGTTAAATGGGTATACAAGACCAAAAGCAATGCTGAGGGAAAGATAGAAAGACACAAGGCCAGACTGGTTGTCAAAGGATATAAGCAGAAGCAAGGGATTGATTATGAAGAAACTTTTGCACCAGTTGCAAGAATGGAGACGGTAAGAGCAGTGTTTTCCATAGCAGCACAAAATAAATGGAAAGTATATCAAATGGATGTAAAATCCGCATTTTTTAAATGGAGTTTTAATGGAAGAGGTATATGTGGAACAGCCTCTTGGTTATGAGAAGAAAGGCCAAGAGCATAAGGTCTGTAGATTGAAGAAAGCTCTTTATGGGCTGAAACAAGCACCAAGAGCATGGTACAGCAGAATAGATTCTTATCTATTGGAGAATGGATTTGAAAAGTGTGAGGGAGAACCCACCCTCTACATCAAAGAAAAAGATGGTAAGTTATTGATTGTTGTCTTATATGTTGATGATTTAATTTTTACAGGTAATGATGATTACCTTGTTGAAAATTTTAAAACAGTCATGAAGGATGAATTTGAAATGACTGACATGGGTTTGTTAAGATACTTCTTGGGAATAGAAGTAGAACAAGGTGAAAAAGGAATTTTTATTTCTCAAGAAAAGTATGTGAATCAAGTTTTGGAAAGATTCAACATGCAGGAGTGCAAAGCAGCAATTACTCCCACAGTAATGGGATTAAGACTCAGCAGAGAGGATAGCAGCAAGGATTTTGATCCAAGTTTATATAAAAGCATAGTTGGCAGCCTCATGTATTTGAATGCAACTAGGCCGGATATTATGCATGTTGTTAGTTTAATTTCCAGATTTATGGAGAAGCCAAAAGAAGCACATTGGCAAGCAGCAAAGAGAATTCTGAGGTATGTGAAAGGAACTAAGAGATTTGGTATTTTATATACAGCTTCAGAAAATTCAGAATTAGTTGGATACACTGACAGTGATTGGGCTGGAAGTGTAGATGATCGGAAGAGCACTTCCGGTTATATTTTTCATATGGGTTCAGGAGCCATTTCATGGGCTTCTAAGAAACAACCTATTATAGCATTGTCTACAGCAGAGGCAGAATATGTGGCAGCTACAGCAGCAGCCTGTCAAGCAATTTGGATGAGAAGGATGTTGAGAAGTTTGTGCCAAGAACAGGTAAAGGGCACTGTGATTTATTGTGACAATAGCTCAGCTATTGCATTATCAAAGAATTTTGTGTTTCATAAAAGAACAAAGCACATAGAAACAAAGTTTCATTATATCAGAGAATTGGTGAATAATGGTGAAGTTGTTTTACAGCATTGTAAAACAGAGGAGCAGTATGCAGATATTTTAACTAAACCATTGGGACAGAAGACCTTTGAATTTTTAAGGAAATGCTTGGGTATGATGAATAACCCAGCAGCTGACTTTAAGGGGGAGTGTTGAAATATTAAAGTCACCTGCCGTGCCTTGGGTAGGAAGAACAAAGAACAAAGTACAAAGGTAGCAGCAGCAGCAGCAACAGAGATTGAGTGCGCAGCACTCTATATTGAAGAAGCATGGAGAAATTCGTAAGGATGAATTCAATTTTGATGGGGGGCAGCCGCAGATTGCAGATGAAATGAATTTTGTGATTGGGCAGAGTTTTTTTTGGAGAAGAAATGTAGAAAGCCGTAGATCATAACTACGGAGGAGCAGAACAAATTAAAAACCATTCATTTCGGGCTTTAAAGCCCTCAACAACCAAAGTTATTTTTGAAGCAGTGTCTTGTTGATGAAGAGATCTGCGATGCGATGCGATCAAATCGCAATCGAAAATCGCAATGCATATATTATAAACCAAGTGTCTTGTTGATATGGCAGAGTTCCGCAAAGCGGAACGGTTATATAAAACAGACAACCGAAACATATATAAATTGCCCTCCCGTATAGCAGAGGCCCGTGGGTCCACTTGACCACGTGGCGACACCTGAATGGAATCGCTTGGTTTCAATCGCAAGACTCAATCGGAGGGAATATGTTATGACTCCCGGTTGAAGTCCCGGACCCGATCTAGTTATATGCCGGAGTTAATAAGTGCCAATCGCATCCGTCGTTTGATCGCAATCGGAAGATCGGGAGTTTATGTTGCGATTGAAGTTCTGGACCCGACGGCATTATATGTCGGAGTTGATAGTTGGATCGCGCCCGCAATCCAGTCGCAGTCAGAACTTCTGAGTTGTGTGCCCTGATTGCTCTTGTTTGTTGGTTGCGATTGCGATGTGGTCCCACTCGCAAGTCAAACATTTGAATTTTATTGTTGCGCAAAGGTTTTTCCTTTGTGTTTTGTTTTATATTTTTTGTTATTCCCGCCGCATCATATATATAATGTAAAAAGGCCCGCGAGCAATTTTAATTTCATTATTGTATTCCATTGTGTAGCATTTCCATTGACTGTGTGTGAGACCGCAGGCCAGAGATAACATAGTAAGATCGTAACAGCACTATGTGTGCGTTTTGAAAGAGAGACAGAGAGTTGTTTTGTTGAGCACTGCGTCTGTAGCAGTCATACACCTTGTTGTTATCCCTCTCTTTAGAGGAAGAATCTGTATCAGTTTTGAAAGGAATAGAAATTTGTTTTAAAGTCCTGAAAACTCTGTCTCCTGTCAAATTGTTTAAGTTACTCTGTGTTGTAGAGGAGAAATTATTCTCTCCATTTCTATCTGCTTGGAATTCCCAAAATTCCAACACCCTGCAAGTGATCCTTTCATTCAAAAATACCTATCAATCTCTATGCATAGCCAATACCCACATCCATACAAATCCTAGAAACAATGATATCAAAGTACACCAGGTTTATAACTTGCTCAAAGCCTTGGAGCCATATTTCTGGGATCAACGTCATTTCACTCTTATATTGTGTGGTGACTTCAATTCTTTGCCCGGAAGCATCGTCCACTCATTTCTTACGACATGAAAAGTCGATCCATCACACGAGGAGATTTCCAATTTTGATCCATCTGAGAGACTGCACCTTCGTCATACAATACCTTCAAAAAGTGCTTACCATTTCTATTCCCTATGCAATATTCCCTTGCAAGAGGTGTGGAAGAAAATTGTTCGTGAAGGGGAACCGCGTTTCACTAAATTCGTCAAGAATGGCGTGCAGGAAAATTTTAAGGGAACGATAGATTACATTATCTACAATCCCAAGAAATTTCAGGTGGTGTCGTTACTGGAGCTGATTGACGAGGACGAGGTGAAGGACTGCGCACTTCCCTCAGTTATGCGTTCTTCTGATCACATCCCAATTGCAGCCGAGTTTAGATACATCTACTAATCAACATAGTTAATTTCTTGTATGAATTGCAATTGATTAATGTTTATTATTTTTCAATTTTTTATGTTTATTTTGAATTGTTTAATTAATAAATAAAACTGAATATGATTTATTATTTTTCATTTTGTTATTTTTTAATGTCTATTAAGTCTATAATTCAAAACTAAATCTTATGCAAAAATGAAATCGCTTGGAAAGAGAGAAATAAAAGTACTTTCAAGGATAAAAATTAAAGTATTTTCAAAGAAGAAAATAATCTTGAGGTCCAATCTTTAACCTTCTTTGTCTTCCTAACC
This sequence comes from Pinus albicaulis, assembly GCA_034641835.2. Taxonomy (NCBI): domain Eukaryota; kingdom Viridiplantae; phylum Streptophyta; class Pinopsida; order Pinales; family Pinaceae; genus Pinus; species Pinus albicaulis. The sequence continues at coordinate 1,000,284,373 of CM076573.1, read as the reverse complement.
TATCTCACCATATTAATATTCTTTCTCTTCCTAACCTATCCCATCATAGTAGACTAATGATATTAGTTAGACATAATGGTATTACTTAATGATCATATTCACTACATTGAAAGAAATTGGATGCATTTTACAATTTACTATTGAAGATTTTTTTCTCAATACAAACATTAATGCAACCTAACTCCTAGACATCCTCTTCTTCACTATTTAGCTGTATAGTGCTCCTCAAAGAAATGACTTAAGGTAGAGCTTCTGAATACATATGGTTACATATGGTTCACTCACAGAGCTAGAAGAGGCACTTTGGAGACTCCAACATATGAATTCCATTTAACATATCAGCTTTAAAAAATTTAGTTTGGGAATGGAGCTTAACATATGTAACTTTATTTGGCTCATCGCCCAAGCTAGTTATCTTCCTGTAGTCCAATTCTGCTTTTTTCATAAGCGTAGGCTTACCCTAATTGGTGATCATTGAACTGAACGTTGATAAAGTAGGATTCTCCTTTGATAGGAGCACGCTCTTAAATACTTGTTCCATTATGCTAAAATCTCGATTCTTCCCATAATCATATATAAGTAAATTGAAAGTAATGATATCTAGTTTACATTTGTCTTTCTTCATAAGAGCAAGAACCTGCTCTATTTCTGTGAGAATTCAATGTTTACCATAAGCATCCATCACACCCTTATAATTATAAAAATTTCTCCCAATATCACTTTTTTCAACATCATTCAGCAGTGCATTAACCTTATCCACATAGCAGGCTTGTGTATAAGCCCTATGCAGAATTTTGTAGGTTAAAATGTTGGGTTGACATCTAACTTTCTCCTTCATTTTGACAAACTATCCGCAGGCTTTTGCAAGAGCCCTTTCCTTATCTTTAGTATGCAAGTGTGCTTGGAAAACTGCATTCTAAACATAAATTTTTGGTCAACATCTAGTCTTGTGAGTATCTGAAAAGAGTCGCATGGCCAGCCAAATTTGGCCCTACCTTCCCATGATTGATATCAACTTGGAATAAACACCATTGTCTGCGTGGTACCACTCCTATTATTGCATCCATCCGAATACCAATGCCAGTTTTATCAGTTTTATCCACAACAGGAGGTCCTAAGAGATGTTACTCTGAGCTTCGTTTCCTCCATGATTAAAACACCTTATCTTTTCAAATTTCCAAAGCACTAGCAGCCCCAAAATTTGTATGTGCTAACAGAACTGACCTTTTTATTTTTCTAAAGGGTAAACTCCACTTCTAAATAACAAGTAAAAAATCATAACTTAAGTTTGAAGTAAAAGTCACTAATAATAGTAATCGAACTCTTCTTAAGGAACTCAATATAGAATATTATCATAAAATAATGAGCTTACATGATAGCTCATAGCCCACTATACTGTATCTCAAGCAATGTTCTAGAGGCCCAATTATTGAATTTATGCAGCATGAGTTTCAAATGAAGGTTTTTCTCCATTCTATTGTGAACCAATATGACCAATGTACAAATATTTAGTTAAGATATCTATTAGATGGAGTGGTCTCAAACAAGTTTTGCAAATGCGTAAGATTTCTTGCTGAGTAGTTTAGATGGAGCGCCATACTCAGCAATTTCTCCATCTTTTAATAGTTGAATGAAATCACTATAAATATCATATGGAACCCAATGTGATATAATTATGGTTGTGCATCCTGAAAATTGGTGGCGAATCATTTTTTTAATAAACCCATCCACTAAGATCATCTTGGTCTCCAGAAAACAAAGACACCGTATTACCCAAGATTGTATCATGTTCAGATTTAGACCATATTTTATTTCTATTTCCATACAATTCATTGTTGAAATTTATGAAAATTCTATAACAAACAATGGAGAGAGTAATACACTCCTCTTTAACATAGAGAAATATAAAATTTCACTCACAGGGACAGATTTCCAACACTAAAAAAAAACTTCTATTCCTTTAAAAAAAACTGTTACAATATCTTCCTCACTAAGAGGGATTACAAAAATAGGAATGCTACAAAACACAGTGCCCAAAACAACTCTCTGTCTCTCACAAACAACACTGCTCTGTTAAAAACAAACACTCTATCTCCGTTGAAAAATACGCACTGTTGTGCTTTCAAAAATAATAACATAACACTGTCTATTACGCATGCTCTTGGGCCTTTTTGATTTTATATGCCACTCATACAATAAAAAATTACAAACTATATAAAAACTAAATCAAATCTGTTTAAATGTTTGGGGGCCCACTAAAACAAAAACCATTTTCATTACAAATGCGCATATGATATATATGATATGTTAAAACCTATCAAACAAAACAATAAACCTTTGACCGCGCGATGAACGTCGGACTTCAAAAAATTATCAACCAAAATTCATCAGACCTTTTCACGTTCCAATCTAGCTGATGTCACAACAAGAAATGTGCGCGCAATGAGAATTCAATTCCGTCACATAAACTTTTCAGGTTCGATTTTGGCCTGCTAACGTAGGCGCAAAATGTAACGCGAAATGTGTTTATTAAATATGTTGTATAAAGTGATCGGGTCTGTGGCTTAAACATATAAAAATGAACCATACAAAAGTTCTGATTTTTTATTGGGAACCAGACGCAATGGACATATTTAAATTCGTCGTATAAATGGCGTTGGTTCCGAAACTTGACTTTGCCATTGGGCCTTACAACCAAAGACTCCCGATGCCGATTGAAGAATTGGATGCGATCACAAATATCTGCGTGACTGTTTTAAAAATAAAAGTACTCTATTTTGCCCAAAACAGAGACTGTCCCAGATCAAAATAAAAAGACTCTGTTTTTTTTCAAAAAGGCAGAGGACTGCGCCGATTTAAACAAAACTGAATTGACTGTTCACTGCGTTTGGAAAGCGGCTGGAGGACATAAACCTGGTAATCAAAATTGGAAAGCGGCTCTGCTCAGGATTGTTGAAAGTAACATTTCAACACTCCCCCTTACTTTCAACTGCTGAGTTATCAGTCATACGCAGACATTTTCTCAAAAAATCAAAACTCTTCTGTCCCAATGGCTTGGTCAAAATGTCTACAAACTGCTCCTGAGTTCTGTAGTGTTCCAAAACAATTTCTCCATTGTTTACCAATTCCCTGATGTAATGAAATTTTGTGTCAATGTGTTTCGTTCTCTTGTGAAACACATACTTCTTAGATAATGCAATAGATGATCTATTGTCACAAAAAATCACTGTTCCTTTTGCCTACTCTTGGCACAAACTTCTCAACATCCTCCTCATCAAAATTGTTTGACACGTTGTTGTTGTAGCTGCCACATATTCTGCCTCTGCTGTAAACAATGCTACAATAGGTTGTTTCTTAGAAGCCCATGAAATGGCTCCTGAACCCATGTGAAAAACATAACTGGAAGTGCTCTTCTGATCATCTACACTTCCAGCCCAATCACTGTCAGTCTATCCAACTAAATCTAAACATTCTAAAGCAGTATATAAAATGCCATACCTTTTGGTTCCTCTAACATACCTCAGAATTCTCTTCGCTGCCTGCCAATGCGCATCCTTTCGCTTCTCCGTGAATCTTGAAATCAAACTAACAACATGCATTATATCGGGCCTAATTGCAGTCAAATACATGAGGCTGCCAACTATGCTCTTGTACAAACTAGGATCAAAATCCTTGTTGTTGTCCTCTCTGTTGAGTTTTAATCCCATCACTGTGGGAGTGATCACTGCTTTGCTCTCCTGCATATTAAATCTTTCCAGCACTTCATTAACATATTTTTCTTGTGAGATAAAAATCATGTTTTAGGAGCAACTGTAGACAAGTTTACATGGTGCTACAAGATGCTACATGATTTCCTTGCTTTGCCACATGATTTGATTAATGAGAATCCCAAGGATCCAAAAGGAAATCTAAAAGTAAGGAAAGTCAGTGGAGGGTAGAAAAAGGTTGTTCGGGCCTTTAAGCCTAGTAATCTTATGGGGCCCATCTTTTAGGAAAATTGATGTAGAGAGTGGCCTTCAACAAACCATAATTTTTTTATTGGTGGACAACATTTTGAGAGAGTTTTGAGGTAAGGAGAAAGAGGGTGATGATGGGAGGATGAGTGTGCAATGACAATAAAAATCCTAAAAAACAATAGTAGTACCTGCACACAAGTCAAATAATTATTTTTCAACTTGAAAATAATGCCAAACTAATAACCAAATTGGAGAAAAAGGGAGCTAAATGAGAAAGCATGAGTTGAATTTTATTTGCAATCTACTTATTGCCTCAAAAGAAAATATAGGTTGTAGAATGTATTGTCCTACATTCATAATATATTATGCTTTCTAGGCTCAAAGAATATTTTTATTAAGTCTCTAAGTGTGCAAGGAACAAAACATGTGGAAAGAGGAAACTCCAAATGCCTAACTACTTTAAGGAAAATATAATATATATTTTTGGCCTACCAATACGACATCCCCAATGAAGCATCTAACAAATATATAATTGGAATACCTACACAAGCAACTTATTTATGGACAAATATTCTAGACAAATAATGAAAATAGTACTAGGAAAGGAAATGCATGAAACGAATACGCAAGAAAGAGAAACAAGAGGCTACATGATGGGACATAAACCAAAGGGGCTCATCCCTCTGGAATAAACACAGTTATGGATGAAAAATAATATTTTAATTAATGAAAAATACTGCTCAATTAAATAAAAAATGGAAATGGAAACAAATAATTTCTAATCTCCTTAATAAATTCTATCCTCCTACAACAATTTGAATCCTATTGAGCCCTTAGGCTTGCTTGTTTATACAAAAGTAACAAAGCGGATGCCTCTAATAGATCGAGAGGGCTCAATAAACAATGTTGAGTGATTTTCTCTTGGATTTCGATCCTCATCACATACAAGTAATGGTGGAGAGAGGTGTTGGATCCCCATCACACACCAGACATGGTACAGTGAGGTCCTTTAGCATCTAGACCCTATTAAGACTATAGAATGGTGGAGTGAGGTCCTAGACCCTAATCGCAGATTGGGAAGAGTGGAGTGATGTCTTGAACCCTTTTCGCACATGAGGTAGGGTGGAGTGAGGACCTTTCAGAATCTATACCCAATCACAATTAAGAAGGGGTTGAGTGACATATTGGCCTAGAGAGTTCACTAGGAAGGGTGAGTTAACTTGTTTGTTGATGGTCTTAGCATTTTTGGCCTATGTAGAGGTCAAGGGAAATGATGGATCATTATGGAAGAGTGCATCTTGGTATGGTGATGACATTGTCATGTGTTTGGTACCACCCCAAATATGGCCACTAGTGGATGCTAATGATAGATAATGATGTTGATAAAAATGGATAACATTTTCCTTAGAGAAATTTGTTCAATTTTAGAACATTTATGACGACTTAAGTCAAAATAAAATTTATTTTGGGTCAAATATGTAATGTGAGTTATGGTCAATAAATAAATATAAATAAACTAGAGGTAAGGTGAATTAAAAAAAAAAAAAAAAACTTAATGGTAAATAAATAAAAATATAAATAAACTAGAAGTATGGTAAATAAATAAAATCTTGTTTATACTTACTCTAGAGGTATGGTAAATAAATAAAAATATAAAAAGACTAAAGGTATGGTAAATCAATAAAACATCTTTTTATATTTACTCAAACCTTTTTATATTGACGAAAACTAAAAATTGAGGTTTTATTTAGTTGAAACCTATGGGCCAAATACCATGGAAGAAATTATTATTAATACCATGGGCTAAATACTATGGGCCCAAAACCGTATTTATAAAAGAGATATCGTAAATAAATAAATATAAAAGAGGTATATAGAGGTATGGTAAATAAATATAAGTATAAATAAAGGAGTGGTATAGTAAAAAATAAAGTCTCTTTATATTTACTCCAGACTCCTCTTTATATTTACGAACACTGAGACAAACACTCAGAGAAAATGTTTTATTTAGGTGAAGCTTAAGGGCCAAATACCCTACACTACATTGAGTAAGCAAGGTAAACTTAAATGTAAATGTAAAAGTAATTTTTAACAATTAATATGTAAAATTTAATCTAATTATTGTTATGTGGGCCCTAATGAAAAATCACTTATCTCCCTAAATATATAAATTTAACACAAATAGAGCGTCTAATTGTAATTGTATTTTTGAGGAATAGAGGAACAGATCGGTCGACATTTATTTATATAGCGTGGAGCTATATATCTGTTTATATCACCAATAGAAGGACAGATCCATCATTTCGGTCAAACTTCTCCGAATCAGAAAGAAAGCAAGTTCGTAAGCCTAAGAAGGAACCCTAAGCTGGTACAGGAAGAAGAGAAAGAAACGCGAAAGTTGGTAAGTCTAAGAAAGAACCCTAAGCGAAAGTATACGCTACTTCACAGTTTGAGAGGTCCAACAGTTTCAGAGGTCCAACTGAATATGATTTATTATTTTTCATTTTGTTATTTTTTAATGTCTATTACGTCTATAATCAAAACTAAATCTTATGCAAAAATGAAATCGCTTGGAAAGAGAGAAATAAAAGTACTTTCAAGGATAAAAATTAAAGTATTTTCAAAGAAGAAAATAATCTTGAGGTCCAATCTTTAATCTTCTTTGTCTTCCTAACCTATCTCACCATATTAATATTCTTTCTCTTCCTAACCTATCCCATCATAGTAGACTAATGATATTAGTTAGACATAATGGTAATACTTAATGATCATATTCAGTACATTGAAAGAAATTGGATGCATTTTACAATTTACTATTTGAAGATTTTTTTCTCAATACAAACATTAATGCAACCTAACTCCTAGACATTCTCTTCTTCACTATTTAGCTGTATAGTGCTCCTCTAAGAAATGACTTAAGGTAGAGCTTCTGAATACATATGGTTACATATGGTTCACTCACAGAACTAGAAGAGACACTTTGGAGACTCCAACATATGAATTCCATTTAACATATCAGCTTTAAAAAATTTAGTTTGGGAATGGAGCTTAACATATGTAACTTTATTTGGCTCATCGCCCAAGCTAGTGATCTTCCTGTAGTCCAATTCTGCTTTTTTCATAAGCGTAGCCTTACCATAATTGGTGATCATTGAACTGAACGTTGATAAAGTAGGATTCTCCTTTGATAGGAGCACACTCTTAAATACTTGTTCCATTATGCTAAAATCTCGATTCTTCCCATAATCATATATAAAAATAATTGAAAGTAATGATATCTAGTTTACATTTGTCTTTCTTCATAAGAGCAAGAACCTGCTCTATTTCTGTGAGAATTCAATGTTTACCATAAGCATCCATCACACCCTTATAAGTATAAAAATTTCTCCCAATGTCACTTTTTTCAACATCCTTCAGCAGTGCATTATCCTTATCCACGTAGCAGGCTTGAGTATAAGCCCTATGCAGAATTTTGTAGGTTAAAATGTTGGGTTGAAATCTAACTTTCTCCATCATTTTGACAAACTATCCGCAGGCTTTTGCAAGAGCCCTTTCCTTATCTTTAGTATGCAAGCGTGCTTGGAAAACTGCATTCTAAACATAAATTTTTGGTCAACATCTAGTCTTGTGAGTATCTGAAAAGAGTCGCATGGCCAGCCAAATTTGGCCCTTCCTTCCCATGATTGATATCAACTTGGAATAAACACCATTGTCTGCACGGTACCAATCCTATTATTGCATCCATCCGAATACCAATGCCAGTTTTATCAGTTTTATCCACAACAGGAGGTCCTAAGAGATGTTCCTCTGAGCTTTGTTTCCTCCATGATTAAAACACCTTATCTTTTCAAATTTCCAAAGCACTAGCAACCCCAAAATTTGTATGTGCTAACAGAACTGACCTTTTTATTTTTCCAAAAGGTAAACTCCACTTCTAAATAACAAGTGAAAAATCATAACTTAAGTTTGAAGTCAAAGTCACTAATAATAGTAATCGAACTCTTCTTAAGGAACTCAATATCGAATATTATCATAAAATAATGAGCTTACATGATAGCTCATAGCCCACTATACTGTATCTCAAGCAATGTTCTAGAGGCCCAATTATTGAATTTATGCAGCATGAGTTTCAAATGAAGGTTTTTCTCCATTCTATTGTGAACCCATATGACCAATGTACAAATATTTAGTTAAGATATCTATTAGATGGAGTGGTCTCAAACAAGTTTTGCAAATGCATAAGATTTCTTGCTGAGTAGTTTAGACGGAGCACCATACTCAGCAATTTCTCCATCTTTTAATCGTTGAATGAAATCACTATCAATATCATATGGAACCCAATGTGATATAATTATGGTTGTGCATCCTGAAAATTGGTGGCGAATTATTTTTTTAATAAACCCATCCACTAAGATCATCTTGGTCTCCACAAAACAGAGACACCGTATTACCCAAGATTGTATCATGTTCAGATTTAGACCATATTTTATTTCTATTTCCATACAATTCATTGTTGAAATTTATGAAAATTCTATAACAAACAATGGAGAGATTAATACAGTCCTCTTTAACATAGAGAAATATAAAATTTCACTCACAGGGACAGATTTTCAACACTGAAAAAAAACTTCTATTCCTTTAAAAAAAAATGTTACAATATCTTCCTCACTAAGAGGGATTACAAAAATAGGACTGCTACAAAACGCAGTGCCCAAAACAACTCTCTATCTCTCACAAACAACACTGCTCTGTTTAAAAAAAACACTCTATCTCTGTTGAAAAATACGCACTGTTGTGCTTTAAAAAATAATAACATAACACTGTCTATTACGCATGCTCTTGGGCCTTTTTGATTTTATATGCCGCACATACAATAAAACATTACAAACTATATAAAAACTAAATCAAATCTGTTTAAATGTTTGGGGGCCCACTAAAACAAAAACCATTTTCATTACAAATGCACATATGATATATATCATATGTTAAAACCTATCAAACAAAACAATAAACCTTTGACCGCACAATGAACACTGGACTTCAAAAAATTATCAACCAAAATTCATCAGACCTTTTCACGTTCCAATCTAGCTGACGTCACAACAAGAAATGTGCGCGCAATGAGAATTCAATTTCGTCTCATAAACTTTCAGGTTCGATTTTGGCCTGCTAACGTAGGCGCAAAATGTAATGCGAAATGTGTTTATTAAATCTGTTGTATAAAGTGATCGGGTCTGTGGCTTAAACATAAAAAAATGAACCATACAAAAGTTCTGATTGTCGATTGGGAACCAGACGCAATGGACATATTTAAATTCATCGTATAAATGGCGTTGGGTACGAAACTTGACTTTGCCATTGGGCCTTACAACAAAAGACTCCCGATGCCGATTGAAGAATTGGATGCGATCACAAATATCTGCGTGACTGTTTTAAAAATAAAAGTACTCTATTTTGCCCAAAACAGAGACTGTCCCAGATCAAAATAAAAAGACTCTGTTTTTTTTCAAAAACGCAGAGGACTGCGCCGATTTAAACAAAACTGAATTGACTGTTCACTGTTTTTTTTTTTGTTGAAGCGAACACGGAGGACATAGCTTTCATAATCAAAATTGGGCGGAAACGGCTGCGCTCGGAATTTGTTATTGTTTGTTCAACACTCCCCACTTTCAAGCTATTGTGAGTTATCGGTCATGCGAACATTTTCTCAAATCAAAACTCTTCTGTCCCAATGGCTTGGTCAGAATGTCTACAAACTGCTCCTGAGTTCTGTAGTGTTCCAAAACAATTTCTCCATTGTTTACCAATTCCCTAATGTAATGAAATTTTGTGTCAATGTGTTTCGTTCTCTTGTGAAACACATACTTCTTAGATAATGAAATAGCTGATCTATTGTCACAAAAAATCATTGTTCCTTTTTCTCTCTTGGCACAAACTTCTCAACATCCTCGAGACTCGAAGTACTTGACACGTTGTAGCAGAGGCACAACCACGTATTAAAACAACAAACAATGCTGTCTTGTTTCTTAGAAGCCCATGAAATGGCTCTGAACCCATGTGAAAAACATAACTGGAAGAGCTCTTCTGATCATCCACACTTCCAGCCCAATCACTGTCAGTCTATCCAACTAAATCTAAACATTCTAAAGCAGTATATAAAATGCCATACCTTTTGGTTCCTTTAACATACCTCAGAATTCTCTTCGCTGCCTGCCAATGTGCATCCTTTCGCTTCTCCGTGAATCTTGGAATCAAACTAACAACATGCATTATATCAGGCTTAATTGCAGTCAAATACATGAGGCTGCCAACTATGCTCTTGTACAAACTAGGATCAAAATCCTTGTTGTTGTCCTCTCTGCCGAGTTTTAATCCCATCACTGTGGGAGTGATCACTGCTTTGCTCTCCTGCATATTAAATCTTTCCAGCACTTCATTAACATATTTTTCTTGTGAGATAAAAATCATGTTTTCATCTTGTTCTACTTCTATTCCTAAGAAGTATCTCAACAAACCCATGTCATTCATTTCAAATTCTTCTTTCATGACTGTTTTAACACTTTCAATAAGGTAATCATCATTACTGGTGAAAATAACATCATCAACATATAAAACCACAATAAACATTTTACCATCTTTTTCTTTGATATAGAGGGTGGGTTCTCCCTCACAGTTTTCAAATCCATTTTCCAGTAGATAGGAATCTATCCTACTGTACCACGCTCTTGGCACTTGCTTCATCCCATAAAGAGCTTTCTTCAACTTGCACACTTTGTGCTCTTGGCCTTTCTTTTCATAGCCGAGAGGTTGTTCAATGTAAAACTCTTCCATTAACACTCCATTTAGGAATTCTGACTTCACGTCCATTTGGTAAACTTTCTAGTTGTTTTATGCTGCTATGGATAACACTGCTCTCACGGTTTCCATTCTAGCAACCGGTGCAAAAGTTTCCTCATAGTTTATCCCATGCTTCTGCTTATATCCTTTGACAACAAGTCTGGCCTTGTGTCTCTCTATTTTTCCTTCAGCGTTACTCTTGGTCTTGTAGACCCATTTAACTCTAATGACATCTTTACCTTTTGGGAGTTCAACCAAATCACAAGTCTTGTTTCTTTCTATGGAATTTATCTCCTCATCCATAGCTTCTATCCATTTCCTATCCTTAATAGCTTCTTCGAAATGAATAGGGTCATCAACATGAAAATATAAATAAAACAAAGAATTGATACCTTCAATTGCTACCTCTTGTTCATAAATGTCATTCAAATTTCTGAACTTCTTAATTCTTTCATTAGGTGTACAAATGCTTGAAGAAGCAGTTGAATTTCCTACTTGTGGTGTGCTTGGAGAAGCACTTCCATTTCTCCTCAAGGGTGTCTCTTGCTACCCTTGTGTTGGTACTATTGTTTGGGGATGTATTTCAGCCAACTCATCATCATTTTCATCATGAGATAAACAGTGTTTAACATTCACTTTTTTCTCTATGCTTCCATCCCAAGCTTCCTCCTCAATAAAATGTACGTCTCTGCTCACAATAAACTTCTTGGTGGATGAGTTATACAACCTATAAGCTTTGGATTCCTCACTGTATCTAATGAAAATACATTTCTCCCTCTTGTTGTCCAACTTCTTCCTTAACTGATCCGGAATGTGTGCATAAGCCACACATCAAAAAACCTTCATGTGTGTGACACCTTGCTTTGTGCCACTCCATGCCTCTTCCGGCACTTTGTTCATAACTGTTTTGTAGGACATATATTCACTATGTACACTTCACAATGTACAGCCTCAGCCCAATAATCATTAGGCAAATGCTTTGCCTTTAACATACTCCTTACCATGTCCATTATTGTTCTATCTTCCTTTCGGCAACTCCATTTTGTTGCGGAGTATATCTAGTTGTAAACTGCTTATGAACCCCATTTTCTCTACAAAAACGTAGAAAATATTTAGAGATATACTCACCTCCTCTATTAGTCCTTAGGAATTTGATATGCAACCCACTTTGGTTCTCAACAAGTGCTTTGAAATTGAAAAATCTTTCAAACACTTCACTTTTGTTTTTCAAAAAGTAAACCCAAGTTTTTCTAGTAAAATCATCAATAAATGTTAACATGTAATGGCTGCTAGCAAGTGCTGGAGTTTGCATCGGTCCACACAAATCTGAGTGGACAATCTCTAAGGGAGCCTTTGCCCATATGCTTTTCCCTGAAGGAAAACTTTCTCTTTGTTGTTTCCCCAAGATACAACCTTCACAGAGGTTGTCTGGTTTTTCTATCAATGGTAAACCTCTTACCATTCATTTTCTATTCAACAAGTTAAGACCTCCGAAATTGAGATGTCCAACTCTCAAGTGCCACAACCAATTATCATCTTTTGGTTCACTTTGGAAAGCCTCTTGTGTCACTGATGTTATCTGTTCTTCATTTTTCAAATCTGCTCTAATTCTGAGAGGGAACATCCTGTTCCTTTTCATCTTCTCTTCAACAATACATTGTTCGCTGGGTGGTTTATCCATGATGGTACAAACATCATCCTCAAAAAAGACATTGTACCCCTTTTGAAAAAGCTATCCAATACTCAAGAGGTTACATTTCATTCCTGGAACATAATAGACATCTGCTATGGATTTTTTTTCACCTTTTCTTGTTAAAACATTTACATCTTCTTTTCCCAAAACAGAAACTTTACTATCAGTCCCTAGTGTGACTTGTGACTTCACACTCTCATCTAACATAGAAAACATTGCTATGTTCATGGTTACTACAACCGGATTCTAGAAACCATAAATCCTCTTTCTTTTCTTCAGCCATATTACAAGCTAAAAATAATTTATCTTGGCTGAGATTTTCCCTAGTAAAATTTGCATTTGTTCTATTTCCTAGATCATGATGCTTCTTTGTACATTCATTAGCATAATGTCCATATTTTTTAAAATAGTGACATTGTACATTGGATTTATCATACCTTTGTTCTTGAGCATGTTGCTGGCCACTTTGCGGGTTGTTGCCTTGGCCTTGATGCTGATTTGGATTGTTGCCCCTTCCTTGAGCATTTTTTCGACTATTTCTTCCACTTGTATTTTGGCTTCTGCCTCTTCCTCTTTTGTTTCCTCTGCCTTGCCCTCTTCCTCTTCTGAAAGACATCTGGGTCTTAAAAGCATGCTCTAGAGATGAGTTCTCACTTCTACCCAATCTCTGCTCATGGGTCATCAATGATGCATGTAGCACATCCACTGAAAAATTTGTGAGATCCTTAGTCTCCTCTATGGTGGTGACAATCACATCAAATCTTGAGGGTAGACTCCTCAAGAGTTTTTCCACAATCCTCTTGTCTTCAAGAGTCTCTCCATGAGACCTTATTTGTGTGACCATTCCAATCACATGTGTAAAGAATGAGTCAATAGTATCTGACTCCTTCATACAGAGAGTCTCAAAGTCTCTCCTCAAAATCTAAAGTTTTGTTGTCTTCACTTTTTCCATGCCTTGATAGGCTGTCTTGAGAGTTTTCCATACTTCTTTTGATCTCTTTGCTGTTCCTATCCTAGGAAACACACTCTCATGCACTTCTTGATAAAAAAAGTAGAGGGCTCTTGAATCCTTCTTCTTATTGCTCTTCAACAGTTCCTTCTCTGCTTGAGTTAAATCATCAAACTCATTTTCATCTGCTGGCTCTTCAAAGCCATCCTCAACAAGTTCCCATAAGTCTTGGGAAGCAAATAAAGCTCTCATAGTTATTGACCAATAGTCATAATTTTTCCCATTAAATTATGGGAGCTGGGTATTTCCAATACCCATGCTAGTGCTGGCTCCATCCATTCTTGCACTCTTAACTATGCTTCAAAAACACTTGACTGTGTATTTAAAATAACTGACTATTTCGCAACAGTAACACAAAAAATATATAGAGAAATACCTTGGATTCTTCTTGAGTGAGTCTTCACACTGCTAGAGAATCTACTGCAGCAAAGAACTCCTTCCTTCAGCTTCTTTGACCTTCAAAGAGTCTGGACTAGCTCCGATACCATGTTGGAATTTATGAAAATTCCAGAAAAAACAATGGAGAGAGTAATACACTCCTCTTTAACACAGAGAAATATAAAATTTCACTCACAGGGACAGATTTTCAACACTGAAAAAAAAATCTATTCCTTTAAAAAAAAAACTGTTACAATATTTTCCTCACTGAGAGGGATTACAAAAATAGGACTACTACAAAATGTAGTGCCCAAAACAACTCTTTCTCTCACAAACAAACACTCTGTTGAAAAATACGCACTGTTGTGCTTTCAAAAATAATAACATAACACTGTCTGTTACATAGGCTCTCAGGCCTTTTTTCTTTTATATGTCACGCATACAATAAAACATTACAAACTATATAAAAACTAAATCAAATATGTTTAAATGTTCCGGGGCCCACTAAAACAAAAACCATTTTCATTATAAATGTGCATATGATATATATCATATGTTAAAACCTATCAAACAAAACAATAAACCTTTGACCGCGTGATGAACACCGGACTTCAAAACATTATCAACCAAAATTCATCGAACCTTTTTGCGTTCCAATCTGGCTGACATCACAACAAGAAATGTGCACGCGATGAGAATTCAATTCTGCCTCATAAAATTTTTGGGTCTGATTTTGGCCTGCTAACGTAGGCGCAAAATGTAATGTGAAATGCGTTTATTAAATCTGTTGTATAAAGTGATTGGGTCCGTGGCTTAAACATAAAAAAATGAACCATACAAAAGTTTTGATTTATGATTGGGAATCGGACGCAATGGACATATTTAAATCCGTCATATAAATGGCGTCGGGTCCGAAACTTGACTTTCCATCGGGCCTTACAACAAAAGACTCACAATGCCGATTGAAGAATCGGACACGATCACAAATAAACTTCACAACAATAAAAAGGGTCGGGTCCGCCATTGCATATTGCAATCGGGCCATGACTTAATCACTCCCGATGCGATATATCAATTGGGTCGTTGGCAATATAACATGGTTGTGTAATATATGTGAATAGTTCCGCTTGCGAAACTCGCCACATCAACAAGACACTTTGTTATGGGGACCACAGGGTATAAAAAAAAAGCCCGCATACTTATAAAATATCTGTGTGACTGTTTTAAAAATAAAAGTACTCTGTTTTTCCCAAAATAGAGACTGTACTCGATCAAAATAAAAAGACTGTGTTTTTTTTCAAAAACGCAGAGGACTGCACCGATTTAAACAAAACTGAATTGAATGTTCACTGCATTTGGAAAGCGGCTGGAGGACATAAACCTGGTAATCAAAATTGGAAAGAGGCTCTACTCAGGAATACTGAAAGTAACATTTCAACATCCACCATGTTCATCACCTCTTTTAGAGAAAATAAAATCCATCACAAACGCTTGTATTTGCACCCTAAATGAGGTCGTAATGATTCTCAAGGTAATATGGAGTTCTAGCGAGTACTCATCCAAAATAGACTTGAATTATATGGATGAAGTTGCATTCACATGGGAGCCATTATCTACACGGATCATTCGCTAGGGTGTAATAACACCAAGTCGATGAGTCCATCGATTGAAAGAGCAGCCAAACCGTACTTCAGATTTACCTTTCAAAACTGTATTATATGGGTTGTAAAAAACTATAATAGAACTCCTAGCTTCAACTTGATTAGGTTCGGTGTAGAATATATTTTTTTGCGATTGTCGAAATAATTTCATTGTTTTTTCCTTCCTTTCTACTTCTAAAAGTTCCAAGTTCTCAAGCTTCTTGCTTGCAACATCCTCTCTTTCTCATCTCTCATGCAGTAATTTCAAATAGATTTTCTGTTCTTCTTCAACCCAGAAGAGATCTTTTAGAATAGACTTGTGCACAATATCATCAAAATATCTATAATTGTTATTTTCGTACACCATAGCACTCTGAGGAGGTCCATCAGCAAATTACCAATTGAGCATAACAACTTGTTTTGGAACCACCACATCTAGAGTCCACCAGCCACCATTTTATGCACTATCATAAAACAACTTCTGAACAATTATCAATGCATCTATCCAATTTTTGTAGGCTTAGTGAATCCAAACCTTTGAAGAAAAAGAAAGTGGAAAAAAAGAATAATTGTAATAGAGTTTTACTTTATCTCCTCCTTTAAAATCAACAGGCTGAAAGCACCATAAACCATTAACAGACTTTACTGCCATCTGCATGGTTGGGCATGTTTTTTCTTGTCTTTCAGCCACTTGCTTATTTTCCTTTACTCTATCTGCTTCCTTTGCTGCATTTTCTTCCTCTACCCTACGCTTCTCTACAACCTCTCTTTCTTTCTCAACCTGCTTTGCACCAAGATGTAATTCAGTGCATCTACACTACCATAAACTGCGGCAAAAATCTTGATAAATATGGCATAATTTTGTTAATTCTTTCTCCCTTATTTGTTTAAAAAATTTTCTATCTTGCAATAGCACCTCTTGAGTCAGATCTTCCCTCTACACTCCTTTCTTTGTTCTCTTCTCTGTCCAATCTCCTTATTTATTCTTTATTTTTCATTTTTTTTTGTCTTCCATGATGCTATTTTATTCAAAATATATATATATATATATATATAGAAATCATATTTACAAGAAAATTTGATGCTCAAGTGTCCACTGAACATAAGTATTTAGAATATTATGAAGAAATCTAATGCCAAAATTGTAGTGGTCTAACAACAATCTTCATCCAAAAGAGAAAATGTTTCTTGCCCAAGAATTATGTGCTGAGTCATATAAAAATCACAAAATTTTGAAACAATAAATTGTCAAGGACAGTGGTGGAATTTCCAAGTGTGCCTATAGATGCATATAGTTTATATGGTATTGAAACTGCAAAAGAAAAAAAGAAGGAAGAAAATCAAAAGCTGCAAAGGGATGAAATTGGTGGTGCTTGTGTGTTTTTTTCTGCATCTATTTCTTAAATCAAAAAGTGTAAATGCCATTTTTGATTCTCCTAAGATTCTTTATGTTCCCTATCAGAAGAATCTCTTAGTCCAGCTCCTAATCCTAGTGATGGTTGGTATTTTTAAATGTTTTATTCGCTAAATCATGGGTTTATAACAAAAATTTCATTGTACAAGAAACACCCCTTTTTCTAATCATTTTGATAATTTTTTAAGGGTTTTTGAGATTTTTTCTCACCAATGACCTTCAATTTTTGTAAAAATCATAAATAAAGAAAGTGATGAGATCCTAGGATTTTAAACTTTAGTTTTTTCAAACATTGGGAACATATGACATGAATCATATGAAATGTTTATTTCCATTAAGCATGAGGGTAGAATTATTAACTTAAATGCTCTTTAACACAATCCCTCTAGATTTGTCTCTTCAAATGTGAGGGCACCCACTCGCAGAAAGGACATGTTGGGAGTTTAAAATTTAGTGTTTTCCAACCTTGGGTGCATATGACATGAATCATATGAAATTTTTATTTCCATTAAGCATTAGGGTAGAGTGATTAGCTTAAATGGTATTTAACACAATCCCTCTAGATTTGTCTCTTCAAATGTGAGGGCACCCACTCTCATGTTCGCATTTACTGATATTAGCCTTTAGGAAAAGATAAGAAAATATAAATTGGACTATTGTATGAATCCATGTGAACATGATACCCATTCGCCCTCTCACACACTCAATGTGAAAAATTTTTCTCCTAAAGGACATGATTTGGGAAATATATTAGTTGCCTTAAAAACTTAGGTTCGAGTCAATTCTTCATGCAACATAATACTAAGAAATTTCTAAGTTGTATCCAACTTTCTTCAACTATTAATCCTAAAGAAGTCCAATAATGGGTGAACATGGATAGGCCAGCTTGACTTTTCTCACATGTCTTCCATCTCACTTAGACACTTATTTTTGGAGCTCTTATACATTTACTATGTTAGTTTGCTAAGGCCTACAACGAGAAAAATAAATAACAAGTGTGTGCAAGCAGCAACACACTTGACTAGATTGAACTCAACCTAGTCTTATGATGGATGTACATTTTAAGGGCTTCTTTTCTAATTCAAAATAGCTAAAGATATATAAACTAACTATTTCATGTGTCCTACAATTCCAATAGTGCACATGGCAAGCTTCTCTGCAATTTTTTTTTGTTGCATATGGTAGGCCTCTAAATAGACTAAGATTGTACTAGCATAATGCAAACATGACCTACAAGTCACCACTATGTTTTGGTTTCTGAAGGCCCCTGAATTATTGACTGACTAGTGAAGTATCAACCAGTGATTAAGTTTCAAGCTTTGGAGAAGTCACAATATATATTATAATTTTGTCTTGCAGATTGACCTCTTGACCAATTTCTTCTAGGAATCCCTCTTATGAAAAAATAATTTCTTTCCTAACAGGTTATGACCCTCTTGAAAATACCAGGTTCACTAGAAAATTCTAAACAAATATCTAATGTACTCATCATGCTACCACTACAATTCATTGCATAAAATAGAAACCAAGGTGAAAAAGGATCTACAACTACATTATAGACGTGTTACAATGAAAATACTTCCTTGAATGTCTATTCTCCAACATCCATAGCATTACCACAAATTATAATAGTTTTTATTTAACTCCAAATAATATACATTCCAATAAGAAGTTTTCAATCATAATTTTACCTTGTGGTAATGATTTTCCTTATGCCCTGCTCTCATTTTCAGTCAAAAACTAGATTTCCTATATTGATGATGTTCCTACTGTAATATGACTAACTATCATACAAATATCTCATTATAATTCTAGATAAAATGAGCAGAGTACCAAAATAATAAAAAAACTAAAAATAATAGTAGATATTGCAAGGTAAGAAACTAAATAGGTAGTACGCATGATATGCTATTCCATAATTCACTACCTTTCCCATTTATAAAATAGTTTCTACAACAATTCCGCTGCATATTAATTCCTTATGTTGCCATTTATTGAGATTTTGGCTCACATAGGGATTACAATCAACCTTTCCCCAAGAGATACATATGGCTTATGCAATTTGCATACCATTGTTGTTACTATAACTAGCATTTCATGATAAGAAGTTATAATTGAAACATTGCATTTACTTTTTTTGGCTTCATAATTTTTATGTATGGCATATATAACACCAGTTGTCCATTCCGATTCATACGTGACCAAATGAAAAAGGATTTCACTGTTGCTAAATGCAAAAAATTGACAGGCTAGGATTGGAGGGATTTTGTGCAAATTATATTGAAAAATAAAAAAGTGAACGCCTGCACCTCCATTGCAGTGATAGTAGGGTTTCCTATTTATAATCTTCTAGACTTAGTATTATTATTATTTGTTCATTTCTTTCTGGCTGTTTTTCCCTGGTCAAGGTGTTTCTCAAGTTTGTTAGCTCTAAATGAAAACACACTTCTTGATGTCTTGTAGTGGAAACACCTCACATCTTAGCATAGGTCCAAGATCTATTTCTGGTACAATACCGCAAATTGTGGAAGATTTGGTAAGTGCCTGCTACTGAAAGCCTTTCCACTGTGACCCAAGTGCTATTTGGCCACAACTAGAAGGTTAGTGCATTGGGAAAAAAAGAATGTTGTGTGCGTTGATGCTGCACACAGGGCATATTTTTGTAATCCCTTTTTCCCATCATGTTCAAAATCATTTTGCATATGCAAGATGCACATAGCATTCTCTTTTCCCAATAAAATAACCTTCTAGTGTTGCATGAGCTTCTAGCCTCTTTAGACTAAGGAGTTTTCCAGAACTTTGTCACTATTGTTTCGTAGTTATCCTGTGAGTTTAGTCTGATTGCAATAATTTTGCCTCAACATTCCTTCTCAATGTTTCTGACATAACCTAAGAGCTACTCGGGTTTGGGGTTGTTCCCTAGATATGTCTTGGGGTCTGGACCAACCTCCTGATCTTTTCGCAACATTTCTATACCTCTAGTAGGTATATCAGTTACCATAGGAATTTTTGTTTCTCCAAAATGTTGTTACTCTCACAGAAGGGTGCATTATAATTTAAGATTCTTTCTCCCACAACTCAACATATTGTGTGCAATGTGGTGCTTGTTGAGTGATTTTGATGTGTTAAAATTGGACAACTAGGTCCAAACTCCATGTTGTGATGCTCAAATGAAGATACCGATATTTTTATTGGATTCCTCTTTCAGAGAGGTGTAAGATCCATATAAAATTTATCTTAATCCAATGACCAGAACATTTATTTTGAATTTATTATTTATAATAAATTATATGTGCAAGTCGGCCTTAAGGTTTTACACCCCCAGCAGATGTGTCACACACCTCAATGATGGATATAAATACAGTCAAAGTTGGAGGACATTTCAATCATCTCATCCTCACACAACATCTCCTCTTTTGATTTAGTACGAGCTCCTTGGAGGCAGTTTCAGTTCACACGTGGGAAATAAGGACGAAGAGGTGTTGCTGTCGTTGCTGCCGGTGTTGTTGCCGTTGCTGTTGCCATTGCTGCCGGTGTTGTTGCCGTTGCTGTTGCCGTTTCTGCCGGTGTTGTTGCCATTGCTGTTGGTTTTGTTGCCGTTGCTGCCGGTGTTTTTTCCGTTGTTGTTGCCATTGTTGCCGGTGTTGTTGCCGTTGTTGTTGCCGTTGCTTCCGGTGTTGTTGCCGTCGTTGTTGTCGTTGCTGCTAGTGTTGTTGTCGTTGCTGTTGTTGTTGCCAGTGTTGTTGCCATTGTTTCCATTGGGGCAACGTTGAATTTTCTGGGGTTGACTTTGAGTTGACCATGTGGCTGTTTTGAGGGTTGTTGTGACACATGGTGGGTTGGCTGACCAAGGAGAATTTGCTGGTTGAAGCATCCTGTTGACCGCCGTAACGCACCACCACATTTTTCTGTTTCTGGTTTTTCTTCTATAGATCCTCTGGTATGTTCTATCAGCATTTTAGTTGATTGTTTATGTGATTGCTGTGGTGAAAAGTAAATTTGCATCAAGCATAGAACATCTACAAAAATTTACATGGTATCAGAGTTGAGGTGAAGACAAGCCCTACTTTATAGCAATCACCGAAGAAGAAAATGGGTTCCACAAACTATGGCTTCAAGGAGGATGACAAGTTGACTAGGAAGGATGACTTCCATGCTTGGAAGATGATATTAGATCTTCAGTTGGAAGACCAAGATGTCATGGACTATGTACAGGGTAAAATCCAAGAACCTCCATCCACTGCTACTGCTACTGGCAAAACAAAGTACAAGAAGGGGGAGATAAAAGCAAAGCTGCTGATTAGGGAATCCATTCATAAAATTCTAGTGGCCTACATCTCTGAGTTGGGCACATCCAAAGAGATGTATGATAAATTGGTCCTCATGTTCAAGGCCAACAATGCAAATCAAGTACTATTCTTCAAGAATCAATTGAAGAATATGAGGAAGGGCAGGGATGAGTCTGTCCAGTCATACTTTCTGAAGCTGACCGAGATCAGGAACAATATGCTAGCTATTGGGGAGACAATAGCTGATTGAGAGATGGTACTCACCGCACTTGGAGGGCTCTCATCCGAATGGCATGTGTTCAACACTACCATTCTAAATAATAATGTGATACCTGACTTTGACAAAGTACTGTCAAGATGCATCAAGAATGAAGGACTATGGAAATGAAGGAAATGCTGCATACACTGCTCATTCTAGAAAGAAGAACTTTGGTGGTCCAATGTATAAAGGAAAAGCAGGGACCCAAGGAAAGAAGGGCAAGTGTTTCACTTGTCATAGGCCAGGTCACTATGGTAGAGAATGCCCTTTCAAGAAGGATTCTCCTGATGATGATGACAACAACAACAACAGGAGGGATGATAATCAAAGGAACAATAGGTTCCAGGGAAAAAGAAAGGCTCCCTCCCGTGGAAATGATCAACCTTTCAAAAGGTCAAGAAATTCCAGGTATGAGGAATCAAATGTTGTTGATAAAAGAAATGAATACATTCTTATATCTGCCCTCTTAATTGTATCTCCACCCGACACTATGGATGTCTGGTTGATAGATAGTGATGCCTCAAGGTACATCACTGGGTTCAAGGAAACTATCATGTTTGGGTCTAGAATTGATACACTCTACCAGGGTGGAGGAAGTCCACTGGGAGCAATGACATGAGATGCTATTCGACAGACTGATAATGGCACTGAATATGAGACAAACGAGTTTAAGAACTTTTGCAGAGGAGCTAGCATCAAGAGGGAGACCACAGTGTTTGTGGGCTATAGCGAAACTTCTAAGGCCTATAGATTCTATGTGCCTGGTCAAAAAAAAGTGGAGATATGCCACGATGACACCTTTGATGAAGATGCTTCCCTGAGGAATGTAGTCAATCTTCTAAGATCTGAGGAAGATCATGAAGCAAGTCTTTGAAATCAAGAGACCATCATGGCTCAGGGACACCCTCGAAGATGCTGAGGGACATGCTGCCCCGAGGGGGACATTCCGAGAAAGCAAGAAGTCGTGTAGATACCATGGGTATCTAGCTGCCATGAGTACCATTGTACAATCTGAACCTAGATCTTTTGAGGAAGCCGTTAAGCATCAAGTTTGGAAGGATGCTATGCACGAAGAATATGAGTCCATAATGAAGAATGATGTTTGGGATGTGGTTCCAAGACCAAAGGACAAATCAGTTGTCACCGCAAAATGGCTCTACAAGATCAAGCATGGATTTGATGGAAGTGTTGAAAAGTTCAAGGCACGATTTGTTGCCCGTGGCTTCTCTCAAAAGGAAGGAGTAGATTATGATGACATATTTGCACCTGTGGCATGATATATCACCATTCGATCAGTCATAGCCCTTGCTACTACGCAAGGATGGAGTCTTCATCAGATGGATGTCAAGACCGCTTTTATGCATGGTACAATAAAAGAAGAGGTGTATGTAGAACAACCTCTGGGATTTGAAGTTCAGGATTGGGACACTCATGTCTGCAGGTTGAAGAAAGCCCTTTATCTTTGATCTTCCTGGTGTTATGACTTTGTATTTATTGACTTGCTCATGACTTCGCTGATCTTTATTTGACACTTGACTCATTAATTTGACCATGGCGAGACCTTAGAGACTAATGAGACCCATCCTATTCCCTACTAATATGATTTTGAGAATGAAAGTGACAAATGACTGAAGATCGTAGGAAGGAAAATCAGCAAGTACCTCATGAGGGAAAACTGGTAACAAATTACTACCATCAATGAATCCATGACCTAACAGAATGGCGAAATTGATTATTATGGGACTCCTAATATGCAAATGCAAAAGAGCAATTTTGATCACTGATGGCAGTATGACTAGAGTGACACTAACAAGGTGTTCTTACTCCTACTTGTGGTGTCCCTTGTTTTCCTTGTGTTGGTGGAGGTAGCGGTGCTAATGATGGATGTATTTCAGCCATCTCATCCTCATTTTCATCATGAGACAAACAACTTTTGACATTAATTGTTTTCTCAATGCTTCCATCCCATGCTTTTTCTTCTATGAATTGCACATCTCTGCTTATAAAAAATTTCTTTGTGGATTGGTTATACAATATATATCCCTTGGACTCTTCACAATATCCAAGGAAGATGCACTTCTCCCCCTTACTGTCCAACTTCTTTCTCAGCTGATCTGGAACGTGTGCATAAGCCACACACCCGAAAAATCTCATGTGGGTGACTCCTTGTTTTCTGCCACTCCACACTTCTCCTGGAATTCTGTTCATTATTGCTTTTGTTAGGCATCTATTCAAAATATATGCCGCAAAATTTGTAGCTTCTGCCCAATACTCATTTGGCAAGTGTTTTTCCTTTATCATACTTCTGACCATGTCCATGATGGTTCTATTCTTCCTTTCTGCAACACCATTTTGCTGCGATGTGTACCTTGTTGTGAATTGTTTATGTATGATGTTTTCTCTGCAAATATGTAGAAATTATTTTGAGATGTACTCACCTCGTTTGTCAGTCCTAAGGACTTTGATATGCTGCTCACTTTGTTTCTCTACAAGAGCTTTAAAGTGGAAAAAATTCTCAAACACTTCACTTTTATACTTCAAGAAATAAACCCATACTTTTCTTGTGAAATCATCAATGAAGGTTAAAATATAATTGCTGCCTGATATTGATGATGTTTGCACTAGCCCACACAAATCTGAATGGATAATTTCTAAGGGTGTCTTTTCCCTTATGCTCTTTCTTGATGGAAATTTTTCTCTATGTTGTTTTCCCAAGATGCAGCCTTCACATAGCCTGTCTGGTTTCTGAATCAATGGTAGTCCTCTTACCATTCCTTTTCTATGCAACAAATTCAGTCCTCCGAAATTGAGATGTCCAAATTTCATGTGCCATAACCAATTCTCATTTTTCACTTCCTTTTGAAGGACCTCTTGAGTTACAACTGCTACATTCTTTCTCTTTCCCTTCAAATATGCATTTAGCTTGAGTGGAAACATTATATTGATAGTCATTTGCACTTCTGTAATAACCTTATTGCTTGGAGGTATGTCCATAATTTTGCACACATCATTTTTGAAAGATACATTGTAACCTTTGTGAATGTGCTGCCCAATGCTCAAAAGATTAAATTTCAAGCCAAGAACATAGTATACATCTGGCACAAATTTCTGCTCTCCATTTCTTGCTCAGACACTTACTCTACCTTTTCTCTTGACAAATATCTTAGTATCAGTTCTAGTTGTTACTTCAGATTTAACATCTTCATCAGGATTGGAAAACATTGCTATGTTTCCAGTCATGTGATTACTACAGCCTGAATCTAAGAACCATACATCATCCTGTATATCTTGTGCTACATTACATGTTAGCAGCACATTCTTTGGGTTCTTTTATTCTTTTGCTACATTTTAATTTTTCTTATTATTCATGTCATATTTCTTTTTCCTACATTCATTTGAATAATGCCCATATTTTTTGCAATAATGACACTGGACATTGGATATGTCATACCTTTCTCCATGAGCATGTTGTTGTCCACCTTGCTGGCTGCTGTTTTGGCCTTGGTTGTGATTGTGATTGCTGCTCCTTCCATGATTATGTGAAGGTTTGTTTCTTCCTCCTCTATTTTGGCTTCTGCCTCTTCCTCTTCCTCTGCCTTGACCTCTTCCTCTTCCAAAAGGCATCTGGGTCTTGAAGGCATGCTCCAAATATGGGTTTACTGATCTTCCCAATCTTTGTTCACGAGTCATCAATGATGCATGAATTTCATCAACTGTGAACTTTGAGAGATCCTTTGTCTCTTTAATGGTGGTTACAATAACATCAAACCTTGAGGGTAAGCTCCTCAACACTTTCTCCACAATCCTTCTTCCTTCAAGTGTCTCTCCATGATACCTTATATGTGTGACCATCCCAATCATATGTGTGAAGAATGATTCTATGTTGTTAGACTCTTTCATACAGAAAGTTTCAAAATCTCTCCTTAGCAATTGTAGTTTTGTTGTCTTCACCTTCTCCATACCTTGATAGGCTGTTTGGAAGGTATCCCATGCATCCTTGGGATCTTTTAGCTGCTGCTATCCTTGGAAACACACTCTCATTTACTGCTTGATAGAGATAGAAGAGGGATTTTGAGTCCTTCTTCCTATTTCTCTTCCAAAAATCCTTCCCTGCCTACGTTAAGGCATTAAAGGAATTTTCATCTACTGGTTCATCAAAACCATCTTCAACAAACTCCCATAAATCCTGAGAGGCAAATAGGGCTCTCATGGTAATGGCCCAATAATAATAGTTCTTCCCATTAAATTGTGGGAGCTAAGTATTTACAATACTCATACTAGTGTTGGCTCCTGCCATGGCTAGCACTATGAACTATGTAATAAACTTGATTGTGTTTTTTTATTATTTAAAAAAACTCTCTTTCCTTCTTTAGAATAAAAAATATATCTCTGAGGACTGCACCTTTTTTAACCAAAACAAGACTCTATTTGTTTTGAGAAATACCTATACTTTTGTTGAGCCTTCACTCTGCTGGAGAACTGCTGCAACAAATCCTTCCTTCAGCTTCTTTGACACCTTCAAAGAGCCTCGACTAGCTCTGACACCATGTTGGAATTTCTGAATATTCTGAACACACAGGGAGAATAAAAATTCTCCTCCTTTAACACAAAGAAATGAAAAAATTCTTGCTTACTGGTAGACATAGATGGCATAAAATTCTTCTATTCCATTAACATAAAAAAATATTACAAAATGGTGATTTTATTCCTCTATCAGAGGGATTTACAAAATGAACTGGACTGCTACAAAACGCAGTGCTCACAAATCTTCTCTCTGTCTCAAAACACACATATAGTGCTCTATTTTACTTCACTATGTTTTCTCTGCCTGCGGGCTTCTTCTTTACACAGTCTTCTCCTGTATTACATAAGCCTGCGAGCCTTTTTTATTTTTATATTCCATGGCGTTTATATCATAAAAACAAAACATAAACGAAATTTCATTAAACAAACTAACAAACACGGATTTCAAAATTTCAAACAAACTGAATTGTAAAATTTTCGCGTAACAAATCTGCATGTCATCAGTGAGGCTGAAACCAATGCGAATGCAATCTGATTGGCTGACGCTGGGCCTACCAGAACTCAAATGATTTACAAACCGGATTCCATAAAAAAAATTCGCATACCAAAATTTGAAGGTGACGTCAGACCAAAATGAATGCGATAAACATTGATTGGTCGATGACCGGTGTGTTGGCAGGTGGGACCGGCTTCCAATCAGTGATCGGCAATGGGCGGAAAAATGGTGCTGCAGACGGCTTGGACATTTGCAAAGAAATATTGTGATGAGCGATATTAGCATCAGTGGATCGACGGACTGATGAAAAAAATAACTTGGCATTGAGCGATTGCGGTGTGCAATGTGCATTGTGCGCTATCGGAATCGATGCATCGCATCGCAATACAAACTTCACCGGATCGGCTAAGTGAATGGGCAGATGGTTATTGCAATGTGTGATGGACCCCACAGCAGAGATCACATCATCGCATCGCAAGTGTGCAATGGAACAAAACATAGCACAGGGCTTTTAACATGTAGTGCATGCAATATGCGATATCGCATCGCATGAAATACATCAGTGCTAAAACATTTTGCGAATAGGGCTTTAACATTGTTCCTTTGCGATGTGTGATGTGCGATATCGCACCACCACATCGCATCGAAACTTCACATGAACAAGAAACAAAAAAAAAATTGTGATATTGTGATGAACCGATGAAGTGGGGACCACAATGGCATGGCTTCGTTAAAAAATTAAAGGACTTGGCGAGTGAACAAAAAAAAATTTGTTGAGGGCTTAAAAGCCTGATAAGACTGTTTTTAATAAAATTTGTTGTTGCATGGTTTGAACCACGAATTCTTCTCTTCCTTCTGCAAAATATGGCTACACCCATAAACATAAAAACTTCCTTACTACTTCATTTAAACTCGTGTTAAATGCACAAAGGTGTGCACTCAACATTCTACCCTTGTTGTACTCTGTTTCTACCTGCATGGGGATTGCAGGTGACTTTAATATTTTCAACAATTTGATTCGAGCTGTTGAATGATGAATCATGAATTTAATTGGTTTCTTTTACATTTTTGTAAATTGAAATTGTTATTTTTGAAGAGATTCACTGAAATTGGATACATAGGTTTTAGGCATAGATTCCTTCCACACCCCTCCCCTTACATGTCCACCATTATCAAGTTGGCAGGGCAAGTAAAGGTGCTTCATCAAAAACATAAAATCTAGCGTCTTTGCAAGGTCTTCTCTCACCTAGCTGAAAGAGTAGATACAATGAATTGGTTTGAAAACTAAATTAATTCAACAAATTATATTTTTTTTTATTTTTCCAAGTTACAAAGCCTGGGCAAACCCCAAAGTACTTCTCATTCAAGGATGGTACCCAGGGTAAACCATAGAATATTTGGGGCACAAGGCTGGTCAAAAGAAGAACTTGAAGCCATTACAATAGTATACTCAATATGAGCTCAACTTGTTGTGAGAATTGAACCTGGGTGGTTGGGATAATTCCTCCTAACCACCTGAGAAAAACACAATTGACATCCACACGTTATATTTCATAGCAATGTTCTTGCAAATTAATAAATAGATATGAGATTTCGTGGGTAGCTTAGCATTGTTAAATTATATGGATAAAGTAAATAGGTTCTACTTATAAAAGTAAGACATTCAGTGAATGTTGCTTCAATTACTCTTGAAACAGATTTTCCTGAAAAAACAAAAAAATTGTTATTACTAGTTATTGTTATGCCCAAAGCTTTGCCCTGTTTATTAAATTTCTTGTATTTTAATCTATGAAGTTTGAGATGTGAGAAATTTGGAGAATTTTAAAAAGAAAATACAAAATTTAAATTCTCTTTCAAAATACATTTTTAAGAATAATGCCATCTGACTACCAGCATAGCAATGTATAACTTGAATAAAACATCTCCATATTCAAAACAAAGTCACAAAGTGAAATTGTACACCATATAACCGGATCTTGTTTGACGAACCATTACTTCATATGCCTATGCAAGGATTTGCAATGAAAATAATTTATAATCATGTCATTGATGAAGGGCTTGGGAACTTTAGATTTATCGTGGGTTTGGTTTCTAAAAACAACATCATCGTCCCACCTCATTTTCACATTAAAATATGTAGGATTGAGAAATGGGTTGCCATATATCAACTCTACTTCTTTTAGTTTTAAATCCTATTTTTGTTTTTTATGCTCCATACACTTCTTCTTTTCAGATATTTCATTTCTTATATGTTCTAATTCTTCCAACAAGGTTTTTGTCTCATCCAGTTGTTGAGGTATAAAAGGTATCTTTTTAACACCTATTTATCTCACATTAATTATCAATCCAGGAACGAATTTTTATCTCAAGAGTGTACTCTGTCTGAGGCCGCAATTCAATCTAAGAGTAATGCCTTGTAATATGTAGTACAGTTTTCTAAATGCAAGAGTAAATGGATGCTTGGAAAAGAAATCTAATTACAATAACATGAACTCAAATGCTCTTAAAATCTATCTATTCACTCAACAACCATCAATCGAGGATACAGTAGCAATAACTCATTCCTCTAGAAATTGGTGCAATTGAAATCAAACTGAAACAAGACAATCAATCTGGGAACATGGAAGCAATAACCAATATTCTCTACAGTTTACAATCCTGCATTAAAGAAATTAAAGAGAAATAGCAATTGAACTAAATCTACTGTTGAAAGTAAACTAAGAAAGCTCTTTGAAAGAAAACTCTTTGCAATATGTTAACTAATGAATTGGAAATGAACAACACACTGAAATCAAACAGCAATGTAAATGAATAACCAACTGAAACTAGAATAATCGAACAACAAATATTAACTAATGAATTTGAATATCAGATATTTAACTTAATGAAATCAAACAGCAATTCTATTAAACACTAAAACCCTGTCGACAAAAAACTTTGTTAAATAATAATCGACATGAACAAAAATCCAACGGAACAACAATTAATTGGAACAAGACATCTAATGCTGAACAATAATGCTCTGTAAGGTTTAACAAGATGATTAATACAGGAATTAAAGTCCTTACTGAAACGGAACAGCAATGTGATTCATTAACATAATGAAATAAATCAATAATTCAACGACAAATTAATTAACTTGAAAATATAATGAGAACAACCACAAACTATCACACGACGATAATTGAAAGGTAATGATACAACTAGCAGATCGATCCACCAGGGCCAGGCCCTCAACCACTGGTGAAACATACTGGGCTTTACTCAAGCGTTAAGAAATTAAATGGCAACAAAATCTTGTATTAATCAGGCATGAATAATGTTTACAAACAGTTCGTACTCTCTTAACAAGAGTCGATGCACAATTCTGAAAATTACAACAAGGAAAGTCTCCCTAATGGAAATACATGCTTCTCCTTTTATAATCAGAAAGAGGAGAAATTAAATAGTAAATATGATCTCTCATAACAAAATTGGATTGTCCCTAACCAATTGATCAACAAGAAAATATATTTCCATCAATCTTTCAACAAGAGCAAGTCGAATTTGGATTTGCAGCTGAGATAATTTGGACGACGGCCGCAACAGTAAATCTGAGAAAATCATGCTCAAAGAACCTTGCGTTTCTCTCAATATAGGCTGAATTTGGGCAAACTATTCTTACCAAAGTTAATTTGGTCCATTTTGGACAAAACCTATGTTCCAGATTTTCCAGATTCTTGTCCATTTTCCCAGAATCTCAACTGCAAAACTGTCACTTCTTATTCCAACGAATTTCTGAGTTGGAATATTTGATGATGATCTAGAGATCAAATCTACAATCTGGAAAATATCTTGGAGGCTAAAATGGTGAGTGATGTTACAAAATATATTAATAAACCATCATTAATAAAATTATGCATAATAATACACAATTTATTAAAAATAAAGGAGAAGAAATAATATTTATCCATAAGAACCTAAATAATTATAAAATGGATTTATATGATAAATTATAATAAATTACATGATAAATAAGAGTATAAAAGGATGAAATAAGTGTTAAAAACTGGTCGCATTTGCGGCCCAGCACCAGTAAACCATTATTACAATAAAACTCCATTAGAGCATCTGTAGTTGAAATTTGAATACTATTTTTTTGCATCTACAATTTCCAAAAGTGTTTCTCTTTCTTTCTTAATAGAGCCACAATGCCCATATTCCAAAATCAAGCATTCATATGTAACTTTATTTTCCTCATAGCCCAAGCTAGTGATCTTCTTGTAGACCAATTCTACCTTTTTCATAAACGTAGCCTTACCATAATTGGTGATCATTGAACTAAACGTTGATAAAGTAGGATTCTCCTTTGACAGGAGCATGCTCTTAAATACTTGTTCCATTTTTCTAAAATCTTGATTCTTTCCATAATCATATATAAGTAAATTGAAAGTAATGATATTTGGTTTACATTTTTCTTTCTTCATACGAGTAATAACCTACTCCATTTCTTTGAGAATTCAATGTTTACCATAAGCATCCATGATCTAAAATTGTGAGAACAAAGTATTTCTCATACAAAGATTGACTGTAGGGGCATTCACCAGATCTTTCACCTTTCGAAGAAAGGATGAATCCGGAGGCTATCTGGCCCTTCTACAGACTCTGCCTAAAGAAATAAAAAGTAATCACAAAGATCCAATCAATGAAAGTATTTTTTTTAACTGCAAAGTATTCATTGATCCAGTTTTAATGTGTGAATAAGCAAGTATACATATTTTGCAAATGAAGTGTAGTGGTTTGAAGATGAACTAACAAGTTTTGTTCACTGTTTAAACCTGCTTGGGAAAAGATAGCTTATAAAAATTTACTATTTAGAGGAGCAGAATCTGAAAATATGCAGCAAAATTATACAGTATGACAACAAATAATTGTTTAAGTGGTTCACCCCTCTCTTGGGCTACCTACGCTGGATCCAAAAGCCTCTAATTAGGCTTTTTCCTCTTTGATTAAATGCTCAAAATGTGAATACAACTGTATAGAAGCCTCAAATGGAAAAATACACTGCAAAAATAGATTCAGAAGGCTCAAATCAGTATAAAATGACTAAACAAACACCTCCATTGGATGAAGATAGTACAAAACAACTATTCTTCCATTAGGCCCTGGTGGCTCCACGACCAAAAATGCTGGTAAATTCTCTGTTAGAGCACCCTGATGGCTCTGCAAACACTCCCAACAGCTTCAGAATGCTCAATTACCCCAAAATAAAAAAAAAAGTCGTATCAAAAGGCCTCTCCTAGCCAAAGTTATGGCACTTTTACTCCCACTACCAGTTGGCCTAAAAAGACTCCAGTTAAATCTGGCTAACTGCCAGATAACTCCAACAAATCTGCAGTTCGGTGCTAAATCTGGGGAACTGCCAATAAACCCGCCAATTGAGTGGTTAGTATTTAATGTGACCCTAACCCGCCAGACATGTGAACGAACATATATCAAACGGTGGCATTAAATATAAACATATATGTTTGTTTAAATTCCACTCTGCTCCGTCTTGAAAACCTTGCCACGTAACTTTCTACCATGTGCATTAAACCCACATGGGCATACGTACCTTGACTTTTACGTTGCCATTACCATACCATATGTTACGCCTTTGTTACATAGGTTGTAACCATTAACAAACATGGCCCACGTGACATTTAAAAAACTTTAGACTTGTGGGTATTAAACCTTTTTCATATTTCGAATTTGGTTTGATATATAGTATGGTTTAATAATTAGATTTTTAATAAGGTTTAAATTTTTTTTTTTTAATTAATTAAAACATATAATTAATAATATAATATATGATTTAATAAAAAACCATATAAAATATTAAAACTATATAATTTAATTAATCTATTAAACCTTAATAAAAATAAAATTATTCCATTACAATATATTAAAAAATTTTCTTTCAAAATTGAAAGTTATTGGGCAAATTCAAACTGCAATATCTCCTCCATACGGCAACGGATTTGAGTGCCGTTTGTGGCGTTGGGATCGTATTGACGAGCTCTTTCCTGTTGATCTACTTCAGAGAAATTCTGAGCAACTTCATTTTTGAGCATTTTTCTACAAGAGACTTGATCTCTTGATCACACCTCCCAATTGGGAAGCTTTTGGACCCTCAAAAGCTTTCAATTACTGAAACTGAAGATGTGGAGACTGATTCTCCACTCTTCCAAATTTGAACAACTGAAATCTACTCGATTTCATCAAATTAATCTTTTGAGAAAATGATAACCTGTCTCTGGAATCAACTGATCTACCATTGCTAAGATTGACGGAGTCATGATGCAAATGATTAAAATTTGCAGAACAGCAATTGTAATCTACAGAAAACAAACTTTTTCTACACTGATCAAACTTCCAGAAAGACTTAAAATAACTGCAACCTTGCAAATTTTTCCCATGGCGAATTCTACCATTCTGAAACCAACTTTTTCCCATGCTAAATGGTGTGTCCTTCTTGCTTGCACTGCTTTGATTTGACACTTCATTCACTGAATTGGCTGACCCAAAAGGTAATTTGTGCAACATAACATCATCTTTTTTCAAAGACAAACTGTTATCAAACTGAGACAAATCATTAGCAACATCATAAAAAGGCAAATGCTCAAAATATGGTCGTTTCAACATCAACAAAGTTAGACTTTGAATTTCATTAACCAGTCTTTTCAATTGACTTGCATGGAGTAATGAATATTCCATCTTCTTCTTGTGAGCTCTCACAATGTACTCTTTACCATCTTTGAACAAGTGATACTTGTTTTCATGGCGATGAAAGATGGCCTTCCTGTCAAAAAAATAAGGACTTCCCAAAACAATACCTGAGATATCAAGCGGCACCACATCAAGTTCAACTGTGTCAATAAAGTGTGCAGTTATTACAAAGCACAATATGCACTTCCTTGAGACTTGCAAATTGGCATCCTTGCATATCCATCCAAGTGGATAAGGCTTCGAATGTGAAATGGTCTCAAGTTTAAGCTGCTTGACCAAATCTTCAGATATAAGATTCGTTTGTGACCCACTGTCAAATAGTGTGTCAATTTTGGTATGTTTTGAAATTACCCTCACATGGAAAAGCTCTATCCTCCTCTTTTCATCATGAGTATCTTTGTGACAATTCAAAGAGCTAGAATTGGGATTTGTGTCTTGCACCACTTCTTTCCCCTTAATGTTCTTTAAAACCATGCCTATTCTTTTTGTCTCATCTCCTGAGTCTAACCCTAAGTCTTGCTCAACTGTTTCAACAATTTTCTCCTTTTCTTTGGTCTTGCTTTTGTTCTTGAATTTTTCTGGTTTCAGTTCAGGATGAAGCTTCCAACAATGATCTTCATCATGACTTGTCTTTGAACATTTCTTGCAAAAGAACTTTCCTTTTTCCTTTCTTGAATTTGCAATTCTCTTCTTTCCTTTGATTTTGAAATTACTATCCTCATCAAAAATATTCTTTCCTCTAGCTTCTAAATGTGTAGCCTGCACACAGACTTCATCTAAGCTGGTAGGATTGAACATTAGAATAGTATGTTTTAGGTAATTGTGCAAACCTCCTATGTATTTTAACAAGGTGTCTTGACTTTGTAAGTCTACTCCAAGTAGAAGTGCTCTCCTTCTAAACTATTGGGTATAATCTTGCACATTTTGACCCTTAAGTTGCCTAAAGTTTTGCCAATTCATGATTGCTTTCTGAATATGAGCAAGAGGATAAAACTGTTTCTTAATAGTTGTAATAAAATCATTCCAGGTTAGAGTTATCTTACCACGCTTTTTAATTTCCTCTCTAGTCTTGGCTTCCCACCAAACCAAAGCTGCTCCATCCATTCTCAAAGAGGCTAATTGAATTTTAGTGTCATCATCATGCAAATTCTAAATTCTTAAATAGACTTCTAGATGTCTAATCCAACTATCCAATTTCTCTGCATTCACATCACCATTAAACATCGGCAACTCAAACTTCACATCAAGCTTTAACAAAGGATTTTTAAGAGATGTTTTTGTTTTGTGTGACTAATTTTCAGAAGTTGAAGAGGATGATGTGGAGGAAGAGGATGATGATGGAGATGGTGGATCACCATTTTCTCCATTCCCTTTATTAGACTCATCTTTGTCTTTCTTTCCTCCTGAAGAATCTCCTTCTTCTCTTTGGTTTCTAGACCCTTCTCCAGAAATCCTATCATTTCTCTCCTGGTATAGGATCCTAACCATCTCAGTCAAGTCCAAGAAAGCTTCTCTAAAGACTCTTTCTTCTTCCTTGGGATCCAGTTCCTCATGTACTTCTCCTTCTCTGGATGACATGCTTGTGGCTGATTCTAAGGCTATTGAGGATGAAATGGAAGGTGGATGTAACGACACTCTAGCCCTCCTTGGTTGAAGATTAACTTGTTCTCTAACCAATTGACCTTCCCCTCTTTGCAATTTTAGCCTAGTAAGCATCAAATTTTGCAGAATAACACAATTTACTTGCAAAAATTTCACAAACTCTTAAACAAAACCTTGAGCTCTCATACCAAGCTGATCTGAAATTGTGAGAACAAAGTATTTCTCATACAGAGATTGACTGTAGGGGCATTCACCGGATCTTTCACCTTTCAAAGAAAGGATGAATCCAGAGGCTATCTAGCCCTTCTACAGACTCTCCCTAAAGAAATAAAAATTAATCACAAAGATCTGATCAATGAAAGTATTTTTTTTAACTACAAAGTATTCATTGATCCAGTTTTAATGTGTGAATAAGCAAGTATGCATATTTTGCAAATGAAGTTTAGTGGTTTGAAGATGAACTAACAAGTTTTGTTCATTGTTTAAACCTGCTTGGGAAAAGATAGCTTATAAAAATTTACTGTTTAAAGGAGCAGAATCTGAAAATATGTAGCAAAATTATACAGTATGACAAAAAATAATTGTTTAAGTAGTTCACCCCTCTCTTAGGCTACCTCCGCTGGGTCCAAAAGCCTCTAATTAGGCTTTTTCCTCTTTGATTAAATTCTCAAAATGTGAATACAACTGTATAGAAGCCTCAAATGGAAAAATACACTGCAAAAATAGATTCAGAAGGCTCAAATTAGTATAAAATGACTAAAAAAACACCTCCATTGGATGAAGATAGTCCAAAAAAGCTCTTCTTCCTTTAGGCCCTGGTGGCTCCACGACCAAAAATGCTGGTAAATTCTCTGTTAGAGCGCCATGATGGCTCTGCAAGCACTCCCAACAACTTCAGAATGATCAATTACCCCAAAATCAAAAACAAATTCGTATCAAAAGGCCTCTCCTAGCCAAAGTTATGGCACTTTTACTCCCACTACCAGTTGGCCTAAAAAAACTCCCGTTAAATCTGGCTAACTGCCACATAACTCCGACAATTCTGGAGTTCGGTGCTAAATCTGGGGAACCGCCAATAAACCCGCCAGTTGAGTGGTTAGTATTTAATGTGACCCTAACCCACCGGACATGTGAACGAACATATATCAAACGGTGGCATTAAATATAAACATATCTGTTTGTTTAAATTCCGCTCCGCTCCGTCTTGAAAACCTTGCCACGTAACTTTCTACCATGTTCATTAAACCCACGTGGGCATATGTACCTTGACTTTTATGTTGCCATTACCATACCATATGTTATTCCTTTGTTACATAGGTTGTAACCGTTAACAAACATGGCCCACGTGACATTTAAAAAACTTTAGACTTGTGGGAATTAAACCTTTTTCATATTTCGAATTTGGTTTGATATATAGTATGGTTTAATAATTAGATTTTTAATAAGGTTTAATTTAAATTTTTTGTTTTAATTAATTAAAACATATAATTAATAATATAATATATGATTTAATAAAAAACCATATAAAATATTAAAAATATATAATTTAATTAATCTATTAAACCTTAATAAAAATAAAATTATTCCATTACAATATATTAAAAAATTTTCTTTCAAAATTGAAAGTTATTGGGCAAATTCAAACTGCAATATCTCCTCCATACGGCAACAGATTTGAGTGCCGTTTGCGGCGTTGGGATTGTATTGATGAGCTCTTTCCTGTCGATCTGCTTCAGAGCAATTCTGAGCAACTTCATTTTTTAGCATTTTTCTACAAGAGACTTGATCTCCTGATCAATCCATCACACCCTTATAAGTATAAGAATTTGTCCCAATATCATTTTTTTCAACATCCTTAAATAGTGCATTAACCTTATCCACCTATCAAGCTTGAGTATAAGCCCTATGAAGAATTTTGCAGGTTAAAATGTTGGGTTGACATCTAACTTTATGCTTCATTTTTTCAAAGTATCTGTAGGCTTTTGCAAGAGCCCTTTCCTTATCTTTAGTATGCAAGTGTGCTTGGAAAACTGCATTCTAAACATAAATTTTTGATCAACATATAGTCTTGTGAGTCTCTAAAAAGAGCCACATGGCCAGCCAAATTTGGTCCTTCTTTCCCATGATTGATATCAACTTGGAATAAACACCATTGTATGCGCGGTACCAATCCTATTGTTGCATCCATTCAAATACCAATGCTAGTTTTATTAGTTTTATCCACAACAGGAGGTCCTGATAGATGTTCCTCTGAGCTTCATTTCCTCCATGATTAAAACACCTTATCTTTTCAAATTTCCAAAGCACTAGCAGCCCCAAAATTTGTATGTGCTAACAGAACTGACCTTTTTATTTTTCTAAAGGGTAAACTCCATTTGTATATAAAAAGTAAAAAATCATAACTTAAGTTTGAAGTAAAAGTCAATAATAATAGTAATTGAACTCTTCTTAAGGACCTCAATATAGAATATTATCATAAAATAATGATCTTACATGATAGCTCATAGCCCACTATACTATATCTCAAGAAATGTTCTAGAGGCCCAATTATTGAATTTATGCAACATGAGTTTTAGATTAAGGTTTTTCTCCATTCTATTGTGAACCAATATGACCAATGTCCAAATATTTAGTTAAGATATCTATTAGATGGTGTGGTCTCAAACAAGTTTTGCAAATGCAGAATATTTCTTGCTGAATAGTTTAAATGGAGCGCCATACTTAGCAATTTGTCCATCCTTTAATAATTGAATGAAATCACTATCAATAACAAATGGAACCCAATGTGATATAATTATGGTTATGCAGCGCGAAAATTGGTGGTGAATTATTTTTTGAATAAACCCATCCACTGAGATCATCTTGGTCTCGACAAAACAAAGACACCATATTACCAGGATTGTATCATGTTCAGATTTAGATCATATTTTATTTCTATTTCCATACAATCCACCATGTTCATCATCTCTTTTAGAGAAAATAAAATCTGTCATAAACTCTTGTATTTGCACCCTAAATGAGGTTGTAATGATTCTCAAGGTAATATGGAGTTCTGGCCAGTACTCATCCAAAATAGACTTGAATTATATGGATGCAGTTGCATTCACATGGGAGCCATTATCTGTAGGGATCATTCGCTAGGGTGGAAGAACACCAATTCGATGAGTCCATCAATTGAAAGAGAAGCCAAACCATACTTCAGATTTACCATTCAAAACTGTATTATATGGGCTGTAAAACACTGTAACAGAATTCCCAGCTTCAACTTTACTAGGTTCGGTGTAGAATATATTTTTTTGTGACTGTCAAAATAATTTCATTGTTTTTTCCTTCCTTTCTGCTTCTAAAAGTTCAAAGTTATCAAGCTTCTTGCTTGCATCATCCTCTCTTTCTCGTCTCTCATGCAGTAATTTCAAATATATTTTTTGTTCTTCTTCAACCCAGAAGAGATATTCTGGAATAGAATTGTGCACAATAGCATGAAAATATCAATAATTGTTATTTTTGTACACCATAACACTCCGAGGAGGTCCATTAGAAAACTACCAATTGAGTATAACATCTTTCTTTGGAACCACCACATCCACAGTCCACCAGCCACCATTTTATGCACTATCATTAAACAACTTCTGAACAATTATCAATGCATCTATCCAATTTTTGTAGGCTCAGTAAATCCAAACCTTTGAAGAAAAAGAAAGTGGAAAAGAAGAACAATTGTAATAGAGTTTCACTTTATCTCTTCCTTTAAAATCAACAGGTTGAATGCACCATAAACCATCAAGAGACTTTCCTACCATCTGCATGGTTGGGCATGTTTTTTCTTGTCTTTCAACCACTTGCTTCTTTTCCTTTACTCTATCTGCTTCCTTTGTAGAATTTTCTTCCTCTACCCTACGCCGCTCTACAACCTCTCTTTCTTTCTCAGCCTGATTTGCACCAAGATGTAATTCAGTGCATCTAAACTACCATAAATTGTGGCAAAAATCTTGATAAATATGGTATAATCTTGTTAATTCTTTCTCCCTTATTTGTTTACATTTTTTTCTATCCTGCAATAGCACCTATTGATTCAGATCTTCCCTCTGCACTCCTTTCTTTGTTCTCTTCTCTGTCCAATCTCCTTATTGATTCTTTATTTCTCATTGTTTGTTGTCTTCCATAATGCTATTTTATTCTAAAAAAATATGGAAATGATATTTACAAGAAAATGTCATGCTCAGCATTCAAGTGTCCACTGAACATAAGTATTTAGAATATTATGAAGAAATATGATGCGAAAACAGTTGTGGTCTAACAACAATCTTCATTCAAAAGAGAAAATGTTTCTTGCCCAAGAATTATGTGCTAAGTCATATAAAAAGCACAATTTTTTGAAAAGATAAATTGTTAAGGACAATGGTGGAATTTCCAAGTGTGCCTACAGATGCATATAGTTTATATGGTATTGAAGCTGCAAAAGAGAAAAATAAGGAAGAAAATAAAAAGCTGCAAAGGGATGAAATTGGTGGTGCTTGTGTGTTTTTTTCTTCATCTGTTTCTTAAATCAGAAAGTGTAAATTCCATTTCTGATTCTCCTGAGATACTTTATGTTCCCTATCAGAAGAATCTCTTAGTCCAGCTCCTAATCCTAGTGGTGGTTGGTATTTTTATATGTTTTATTCGCTAACTCATGGGTTTATAACAAAAATTGAATTTTACAAGCAACACTCCTTTTTCTAATCATTTTGATAATTTTTTAAGGATTTTTGAGATTTTTTCTCACCAATGACCTCCAATTTTTGTAAAAATCATAAATAAAGAAAGTGATGAGATCCTAGGATTTTAAACTTTAGTGTTTTCAATAATTGGGAACATATGACATGAATCATATGAAATGTTTATTTCCATTAAGCATTAGGGTAGAATTATTAACTTAAATGGTCTTCTCTTCAAATGTGAGGGTACCCACTCGCAGAAAGGACATGTTGGGAGTTTAAAATTTAGTGTTTTCAAACCTTGGGCACATATGACATGAATCATATGAAATATTTATTTCCATTAAGCATGAGGGTAGAATGATTAACTTAAATGGTCTTTAACACAATCCCTCTAGATTTGTCTCTTCAAATGTGAGGGCTCCCACTCGCATGTTCGCATTTACTAATATTAGCCATTAGGAAAAGATAAGAAAATATAAATTGGAATATTATATCAATCCATGTGAACATGATACCCATTCGCCGTCTCACACACTCAATGTGAAAACTTTGTCTCCTAAATGACATGATTTGGGCAATATATTAGTTGCCTCAAAAACTTAGGTTCGAGTCAATTCTTCATGCAACATGATACTAAGAAGTTGCTAAGTTGTATCCAACTATTATGCTAAATTTTTCAGCATCAGTTCAACAATTGTAGATGACTATCATGGTGTTGAAATGTTATTTAATCTTACAAGTTGGCATACTTTCTTAGTCCCACAGTGTTGAAAAACTTTCCTCAACTATTAGTCCTAAAGAAGTCCAATAATGGGTGAACATGGATAGGCCAGCTTGACTTTTCTCACATGTTTTCCATCTCATTTGGACACTTATTTTGGGAACTCTTATACATTTACTATGTTAGTTGGCTAAGGCCTACGACGGGAAAAATAAATAACAAGTGTGTGCAAGTAGCAACACACTTGACTAGATTGAAATCGGCCTAGTCTTATGATGGATGTACATTTTAAGGGCTTATTTTCTAATTCAAAATCACTGAAGATATATAAAATAACTATTTCATGTGTCCTACAATTCCAATAGTGCACATGGCAAGCTTCTCTGCAAATATTTTTTGTCGCATATGGTAGGCCTCTGAATAGACTAAGCTTGTACTAGCATAATGCAAACATGACCTGCAAGTCACCACTATGTTTTGGTTTTTGAAGGTTGTTGCATTATTGACTGACTAGTGAAGTATCAACCAGTGAATAATTTTCAAGCTTTGGAGAAGTCACAATATATATTATAATTTTATCTTGCATATTTTCCTCCTGACCAATTTTTTCTAGGAATGCCTCTTATGAAAAAATCATTTATTTCCTAATAGGTTATGACCCTCTTGAAAATACCAGGTTCACTAGAACATTCGAAGAAAATATCTAATGCACTCATCATGCTACCACTACAAGTCATTGCAGAAAATAGAAACCAAGGTGAAAAAGGATCTATAGCTACATTATAGACGTGTTATAGTGACAATACTTCCTTAAATGTCTATTCTCCAACATCCATAGCATTACCACAAATTATCATAGTTTGTATTTAACTCCAAATAATATACATTCCAATAAGAAGTTGTCAATCATAATTTTACCTTGCGGTAATGATTTTCCTTATGCCCTGGTCTCATTTTTAGTCAAAAACTAGATTTCCTATAGTGATGACATTCCTACTGTAATAAGACTAACTATAAGACAACTATCTCATTATAATTCTAGATAAAATGAGCAGAGTACCAAAATAATAATAAAAACTAAAAATGAGAGTAGATATTGAAGGGCAAGAAACTAAATAGGTAGTATGCATGATATGCTATTACATAATTCACTACCTTTCCCATTTATAAAATAGTTTCTACAACAATTACGCTCAATATTAGTTCTTTATGTTGCTATTTATTGAGATTTTTGCTCACACGGGGATTACAATCAACCTTTCCCCAAGAGATACATATGGCTTATGAAATTGGCATACCATTTTTGTTATTGTAACTAACATTTCATGATAAGAAGTTACAGTTGAAACATTGCCTTTACTTGTTTTGGCTTCCTAATTGTTATGCATGGCATATATAACACCAGTTGTCCATTGGGATTCATACGTGACCAAGTGAAAAAGGATTTAACTATTTCTAAATGAAAAAATGTGATAGGCTAGGATTGGAGGGATTTTGTGCAAATTATAATGAAAAATAGAAAAGTGAATGCCTGCACCTCCATTGTAGTGATAATAGGGTTTCCTATTTATAATGTTCTAGACTTATTATTATTATTATTATTTGTTCATTTGTTTCTGGCTGTTTTTCCTTGGTCAAGGTGTTTCTCAAGTTCGTCAGCTCTGAATGCTAAACACACTTCTTGATGTCTTGGAGTGGAAACACCTCATATCTTAGCATATGTCCAAGATCTATTTCTGGTACAATACTGCAAATTGTGGAAGATTTGGTAAGTGCCTGCTACTAAAATCCTTTCCATTGTGACCCAAGTGCTATTTGGCCACAACTAGAAGGTTAGTGCATTGGGAAAAAGAGAATTTTGTGTGCGTTGATGCTGCACACAGGGCATATTTTTGCAAGCCATTTTTCCCATCATGTGCAAGAGAAGTTTTCATATGCAAGATGCACATAACATTTTGTTTTCCCAATAAAATAACCTTCTATTTTTGCATGAGCTTCTAGCCTCTTTAGACTGAGTTGTCTAGAACTTTGTCAATATTGGTTCGTAGTTATCTTGTGAGTTTAGTCTGATTATTTTTCCTTAACATTCCTTCTCAATGTTTCTACCATAACCTCAGAGCTACTCGAGTTTGGGGTTGTTCCCTAGATATCTCTTGGGGTCTGGACCAACCTCCTAATCTATTGGCAACATTTCTATACCTCTAGCAGGTATATCACTTACCATAGGCATTTTTGTTTCTCCAAAATGTCGTTACTCTCGCAGAAGGGTGCATTATGATTTAAGATTCTTTCTCCCACAACTCAGCATATTGTGTGCAATGTCGTCCTGTTGGGTGATTTCGATGGCTTCTAAAAACTAGTTATTAGATAATTTTTCTAACCTCTTAGGAAGGACATACTTAGCGGTGGCTGCCTCTCTGACACTTGCAAGTATTGATTGTTCAATAGTATATTGAAAAATTCATCGTCGGGGACTAATGTTTCAATTTTATCAAGTGTGTCCTGTTTCATATTCAACACAAGATGGACTTTGCATGTACTCAGTTCATTGGATCAAGGCTTTCTGTCTTGCCTTGAATATTGAAAGCAAGTTATAGAAGTGATCCCTAAATATGGAGTATCATTGACAACAATTCAAGCTCCTCTCAATGGATGTTTTCTAATCCCTCTTCTTCTGCTCCTTCCCCTTGTCATCTTCATTTTTTTACAAGGCATGACAAAGACACCCATAAATCTAAATTTTAGCTGAAAATCAATTGTAATCATTGTGGAAATGTTACGATAATATTGCTATTATCACTAATGGTATGCCCATTCTAATGAGGGATGTCTTAAGCAAAGAGTTTTCAACACATATTTCAGTGGCTGAGCAAAGGGAAGGAGAAGGTTAAAATGATTATAGTCAACAACCCACTTACATAAGTGGTTATTGTGGACTTCCCAATCCATGGTGGAAAAGCCTCTGCTACTAAGTACGGTAACTCTAACAATTCAAAAACAAAATGGAAAAACAATTCTAAGCCCACAATTAGTCTTAATCATCACTGACTATTTCACTTTATACAAGGATGCTATGTTTGTGCAAAAAGGTTGCATTATAGTAGATGGTAGTAATAAAATTCCCATTTCACAAGATCATGTGACTTTTCTTCATTTCCCTTAAAAATTTTAACCTTTGGTAAAAATTTTAGGGTTCGATGAAGGATAAGGAACCAATCCAAGTTATGAAGGTCCGTCAATTCACTTTTTCTATTGACCACTCTTTGATAGTATTAAGTATGGTGGAACTCTTGTTGACTGTTGTGGTCTTATTCCTTGGAAGGTTTTACCAACATGATT
The DNA here is from genome assembly GCA_034641835.2 of Pinus albicaulis. Lineage (NCBI taxonomy): Eukaryota > Viridiplantae > Streptophyta > Pinopsida > Pinales > Pinaceae > Pinus > Pinus albicaulis. The sequence continues at coordinate 1,000,240,769 of CM076573.1, read as the reverse complement.
GCAATGCAAGCTATTATACATTGTCTTGAAACTTCCCTATTTTTGCAGAGAAGTTAGTGTCATTCTAGTGATTAATTTGAAACTATGTTTTAGTGGAAAAATTCATTGTTTTTTGGTGGAATAATTCATAATTTATTCTGATCTTTTTTTTGTAAGTGTAACAGTCATGATGATAAATGTGTGGTTTACTTCAGAGGGTTCTCATTTCTTTCTAGATACGTTTTTCATCATTTTCTTTGAATAATTCTCTAGTGCTTTACCTTCATATTTTATCCCCTGCACAATTTCTCCTGAGGTCCATGTTGTTATTTTTATTGGTTGTTTCTGTGGAAAATTTTTCCTGAGGTTTTTCAAGGTAAATCAAAATGCAGATAAATACTATTTGACATATTGATATTTGTTCAAAGCATTCTTGTGTGATACTTGAATTTCATAAATCTAGATTTATATTTCATTATCTATATCAATATATAAGAACAAGCCCATGGATTGTTCATATTTCTGAAATTGTGGAGTTGTTCCTTTCCTGTTGCATGTTCTTTTATATTGTTATGTTGTGATTCAAATTTCTAGTTGTGCTTTCCAGTTATTCTCCTACGTAGTACATGATTTGTTAGATTATATCAAAATTTATTCTTATTGTCTTTTTATTACATATATTGGAAATATTATTTCTAGCAACTTTTGATTTTCCTAGATTTTCCATTCCTTTGGTGTAACTTTGCACCTTTAGGGGAATTTGCTAGTTTAAATGCTAATTCTTTAAAGGGTGCTATCTCAATGGAAGAGCACCTAATTTACAAGTAGGAGATTGGTGGTTCGATTCCATCGTGCCCTGATATTCATAGGGAATGATGACAATGAGCTTTTGGTGACGGATGCTCTTTTGACCATCACCAATGAGCTTATGGTGACATTTTTCGACCCTCACCAAAATATGAAATGGTGATGGTCAACGAACACCACCATATATACACATTAATAGTGACGAACATTAAAGGTCCATCACGATAAATATTTGTTGTTGATATGAAATGGTAAGGGTGATTGTTTGTCATTATAGTCATTATTCGTGATGGACCTTGATGTCACCAATGAGTTTATGGTGATGGTCAATGAACATCACCATATATATGCAATAATAGTGACGGCCATGAAAGGTCCATCACAAAAAATCATTGTTGTTCATATGAAATGGTGACAGTCACTATCCGTCATTATAATCAATATTCATGACGGACCTTGAAGGCCACCACAACACATACTTTTGGTGATGCCACCTTTCGTGAGGTTCATTTTTTTGGTGACAGAGGCTATTGTCCATCACTATTTCTCATATTAAATGGTGACGGTCACTATCCGTCACTATAAATCATTGTTGAAGGACCTTGAATATCAACACAACACCTATACTTTTGGCGACACCACCTTTGGTGACGTTCAATTTTTGGTGACGAAAGCTCTTTTGACCCTCACCAATGAGCTTATGGTGACCATTTTTTCCCCTCACCAATGTCTTTTTTTCTTGTAGTGTTGCTTTTCTATAGGGAGTCTTGTAATGCTATAGGAAATAGTTCGACAGGGTTTCGAGGTTGCAAATCGTGGAATGGATGTGAGGAAAAGTAAGGGGAAGGTGTATCCAAGTGGATGAGGTATTACCCACTCCCTTGGCCAAGCTCACAACCCTTTAAGGGCCTCTCTTACACCAATAAGGCTACCCATGGAGGCCATGAAGATGGGTTTCAAAATAGGGTTGTTGATGATAGAGTGGAAGATAAAATAAAGGCAAGTTGGGGTTCAAGATAACATTGCTGAAAGGGGTCCTTATATGAATTTGTATCAAGTATTGCAAGCAGTACATACACTCAAGAATTTACCATTAACAAACCATAATTTTAAATAGTGGATAGATGACTTGAATCAAATTCTATTTAATCGTAAAAAAAATCACCCAAAGAATAATTCCAACCTATAAAATACAACAAATCCATGATAAATAAAATTAACACTACTTTATATTTTCCAAGAAATCATAAAATAATTAGTTTTCTCTATAGTTAGAGGACTTGCTCCTCAAGCTCCAATGGAAGGTGGGAGAGAGAGGGAATTCCAACATAATTTTTGATGATTTTCATATGCTACCAAAATGAAATGAAATCAACTAAGATATTGAAGCATAAAGGAAACATAAAGTTACACAAGAGAGACTAAAGACCATGGATTGGGCCCTAAACCATAAGCTTCACTCCTCTGAAATCAAATGAGTGGAAACCAAACAAACTTCTCATTCTTATTTCATACCAAGTATTTTTCATCAAAATGATAGTAAAAAATATCTATGAATCTGAGAGAGCTCGCTAGCTTCCTATAAAAATCCAATCCTAATTATTTCTTGCTCATGTTTATTTATACTAATGGGAAGCTACCAACAACTCTGTTAGGATATCCTGACACATAGGAAATAGTTAAGAATAACTTAGTCTAGTGTAGAGTTAGGTAAAGTGTGTTTCTTTACCGTGTACATTTGTAACTTATAATCTGACGGTCACGATTTGTAGTGATCCAATGGTTATCTCTCACCTCATTATTAACAGCACTTGATACATGGCTTAACACCTGATTGGTCCATGATCTATATTTAAAGATCATGGAGGGTCATTTTTCCGGTAACCATTTATCATAGAAACATATGTAACTTTTCTTTTATATTAATAAATTCCATGAAGTGGCTGCGTTGGCTCAGGGCGTGGACTGTTTCCCTCTTTGAGGTTTTTAACCACGTGATTATACTGGCGTAATGATTTGTGATCTGTTTGTGAGCGGTGACCTTTGGTTCTTCATCTATGGAACTTACCCTATAAATTCCTACATGGTATCAGAGCTATTTTGAGGGCCGCGTATGTTGTTGATCAAAATACGAAGCCGGTTTGACTGCATGCGAATGTCGTTTTGTAGATCTATTATTTCTGAACATTTTTGGGCTTGGAGAATTGTTTGATTGTGTCCGGAGTGTCAGTTTAGATCTGGAGGTATAAAGCATATATTTTACAGTTATATTTGTTAATATTTTTTCTTATTTTAGTTTTTTTCCTGTATTAAGGTTTTATTTATTTGTCGGATCTATACCCTCTTCTCTGTATGTGCTCTTTTTTGTGTGCCTCGTGCGATCTTGGCAAATCAGAAACAGGAAAATGGAATTTTTTTTTTGCTACGTATGCTCTTTCCCCACGTCTTTGTGTGATCTCGGGAAATTAGAAATAGTGAAAAAAGTGATAGTTGCTAGTAAGGCTAACCGAGAATCTAACATTATGCTGTAAGGCTTTTCATTTCATTTTTTTGCTCATTTTTTTGTGCAGGAAAAGGCACGCACACCTCCCATAATAATAATAATAATAATAATAATAATAATAATAATAATAATAATAATAATAATAATAATAATAATAATAATAATAATAATAATAATAATAATAATAATAATAATAATAATAATAATAATAATAATAATAATAATAATAATAATAATAATAATAATAATCCCCCCTTCCTCCTTTCTAAAATAGCATAATCCTTTTACTATCTCACTTGGTGAGGGGTTAGTTTACGAGAATAGAGGTCTTGGGTTCAAGTCTCCTTCTCAAGTTTCTTTTGTAAAAAGTTTTTCTTCAAAGGGGCGGATTTTTTTTTTTAAAAGAGCCGCACTTCATCTCGCTCCCATAACTTTTCGGCATCTATAATTTAGTTTTTTTCAAAAGGCATAACTTCTTCATCCGAAAGCCGTTTTTTGAGCTGTTTTTTTTTAAACTGCCTAATTTTTTGAGATATTTCCATTTGACCAGTTATTTTCAGCTTTTCTCAGCTTTAGTTTAAAAAAAAAATGGAAAGTACATGCCCGGTTATTCTTAACAACACCAATTATCTCCAATGGCTACCTCACATGGTAGATATACTTAGAAGTAAAGGGCTTTATAGAATAGCCACATGGATAGAAACTAAACCTTTTGATGATGATAAAGTTGCTAAATGGGAAAATAAACAAGATCAAGCACGAGGGTTGATAGGAATGTCCATTGCTCAAGATCTTCGATTTCATATCCTTGACATTGACACCCCTCATGAAGCCTTGGACAAGCTAAATACTGTCGTTGGCACTCAAAATCAAATCAGGGGCCATCAGCTTGAAAATGAGTTTCTTACTTTGGACCCCAATAATTTCTCCTCTATTGAATATTTTTGTCCAAATTCAAGACCCTCAGAGTTCTTTTAGAAATTTTTAAGGTAAAAAAGGAAGATGGTAGCCTCATCTATTGCATTCTTACTAAGTTTGGCCCTACATACTCTGTATTTGTTTCCACCTTCCATTCCACTAGAGAAGCCATCATTTCTTCAAGAACCACCTACAAGAATCCCTCTTTTGATTCCTTTTGTGATTCTTTGATAAGAGAACAAGAAAAAATTTTACACCTTGGTCTTATCACTGCTGGAAACTCTTCTAAGAAAGCCTTAGCAACCCAACATCAATCATATCAAAAGAATCCCAAGAAGCAGTATCCTAAAAATTATGGTCTGAAACCAAACAAGGATCCTAAGCAATTTCAGCCACAAACTGAAAAAGCAACTCACCAAAATTGTAAGGCATATAAAAACAAAGGAAATAAGAAAGATAGACATTGCAACTTTTGCAATCGTGATGACCATTTAGAGTACAAATGTTTTAAGAAGATGGAAGCCTTAGAAGCAGCAATGAAGATGCACAACATCAATTTGGAGCACTCTTCACCTTTATCTTTAGGCATGGCACTTTCTGCTTGTGGTTGTCAAGCATCAAGATCTGGTTATGCATTAAATGTATCTTCTTCTTCTCCTTCTCATGAGTGGCTCATTGATTCTGGAGCTTCTTACCACATGGCTAAAAATAAATCCATGTTTTCTTCTCTAAATGATTGTAACACCAGACATATTTATGTTGGTGATGATAGATCTCTTAGTGTTGTAGGATCTGGAACCATTCATCTAGATAATGGTCAATTTAATGATGTACTATGTGTTCGTACCTTGTCATGAAACCTTCTATCTGTTTATCAGATAACTCATTCAGGTGAAGGGAAATTAGTATAATTCTCACCTCATGATGTTGTAATCAAGGACCTCAAAGATCCTAAACATATTTTAGCTACTGGCATTGCTGATGATTCCACAATCTTGTATAAGTTTGACAACTTTGGTTCATCATCTCTTCCCTCTATTTTTGTTGCTCATAATGATGATGTGAGAAAACTTTGGCATGAGTGATTTGGTCACTTAAACTATCGCTCTCTTCAAACTATATGTAAGGAAAATATGGTGACGGGCCTTCCTAAGTTATCTTGCTGGGATGGTGTTTGCTCTGGATGTGTACTTAGAAAACATCATCGGGATAGTTTTAACAAACGTGCCTCTTGGCACTCTTCAGCCACTTTGCAGCTTGTGCACAGTGATTTATGTGGTCCACTTCATGTCGTTTCTTTCTCTGGTTGCAAGTACTTCTTAACCTTCATTGATGATTTTTCCAGACGAACTTGGGTATATTTCTTAAAACTCAAGAGTGAAGTTTTTAACATGTTCTTGGCCTTTAAGGCCTTTGTTGAGAAATAATATGGACACCAAATTCTTAAGTTGAGATCAGACAATGGTGGAGAATATGTTAACAACAAATTTATCAACTTCTGCACTGAGCATGGCATTCAATTGCAACATATTATTCCATATACTCCACAAACAAATGGTGTAGTTGAAAGGAATAATCGCACCTTAAAAGAAATGGCTAATTGTATGCTTCAATCTAAAGGACTTGGTCTCAATTTTTTGGTAGAAGCCATTAACTGTGCAAATTACATAGTAAGTCACACTCCTACTAAGGTTTTAAAGAATATAACTCTAGAAGAATCTTGGAGCTCAACCAAACCAGATGTAAGTCACTTTCGTGTTTTTGGAAGTGATTCTTGGGCCCATATTCTAGATGCAAAACATAAAGCCTTAGAACCTAAGAGTGAAAAATGTATTTTTGTTGGATATTCTGAAGATGTAAAAGGATATAGACTTCTTCAACCCAAATCCAAAAATTTAATCATTAGAAGAGATGTAAATTTTGATGAAAATATATCGACCTATGAGCCTAGTTCGGCAGGTGTGCCACCTTTGGCCTGTGAGCCTGATTCGGCATATGTGCCACCTCTCTCTCTCTCTTCTATTTTTAATAGCATTCCTTCTAGTTCAGATGATGACAACGAGGATGAAAATCGTCCTCTAGCTCCTGAAATTTTTCCTTATACTCCACTGCTTCCAATATGGGTCCACTCTACTCGAGATGCAGCAGGTTCTCTTGCAGGTGACCCTGCCGATCGATGACGTACAAGTTCTCAGTTCGAAAGAGCCTCTTCTTTATTGGCTCAAGTTCCACAAAAATTGATCCTAAAACCTTTCAAGAAGCCTTCGGTCATCCAGATTGGGATGAAGCTATGAATGAAGAGTATCGTTACTTATTGGGAAACAATAATTGGGATCTTGTTCCTCTTCCAAAAGGAAGAAAACTTGTCAGATGCAGATGAGTTTACAAAAAAAAATTTGGACCAGATGGAAAAGTGGATAGACATAAAGCTCCTCTTGTCGCTAAATTTTTTTCACAAGTTGAAGGCATTGACTATACTGAAACCTTCTCCCCTATTGCCAAAATGAATTCTATCCGCCTTATTCTTTCCCTTGCTGCTTCCTTTAAATTGGAAGTCCATCAGATGGATGTTAAATCTGTCTTCTTACATGGAGATTTGCATGAAGAAATATACATGGAAAAATCTACTGGCTTTATCCAAAAAGACTCCAGCCTATTTTGTCACCTTAGGAAGTCTCTCTATGGTCTCAAACAAGCTCCTCGAGCTTGGTATGCCAAAATGGATAGATTTCTCTTAGATAATGGCTTTTCTAGGTGTCATTCTGAGAACATTGTCTACACCAAGAAGGTGGGTAATTCCTTCACCATCCTTGTTCTTTATGTTGATTATCTTATCCTTACTTGTAGTGATCCAAACCATATAAACCATGTGAAGTCTAGCCTCAAAAATAATTTTGAAATGACAGACTTAGGACACTTGCATTATTTCCTTGGTCTTCAGTACACAATCAGGAAGCATTGCCCTCTCTCGGTATCAGTATGCAATCTTCTACCTGTTACATGGAAGGCTAGCCAACACGCCTTCTCCCTTTGATGCAGGTCAGCTTTCACTGTTGTGTGCCTAAGTTGATGCTGCAACCTGCACTGTCAACTTTTTGGTAAAATTTTGTATCTAACCCATACCCATCCTGACCTTTCCTTTGCCATTGGTCTTGTCACTCGGTTTATTAGCTATTTTCTCCCTAATATCCAGCAGATTGTTCCTGATCTCAGTCAGCTTCAGAAATTATGATTAAACAGACTCATCCCTAGCTTTCTTCAGATTCTTCAATTGATTCTTGAAGAATAGTACTTGATTTTCATTTTTGACCTTGAACATGAGGACCAACTTATCATACATCTCTTTGGATGTGCCTAGCTCAGAGATGTAGGCCACCAGATTCTTATGAATGGATTCCATGATCATCAATTTTTCTTTGATCTCCCCCTTCTTGTACCTTGTTTTGGCGGCATCAATAGCAGTGGATGGAGGTTCTTGGATTTTACCCTACACATAGTCCATGACATCTTGGTCTTCCAATTTAAGATCCAATATCATCTTCCAAGCATGAAAGTCATCCTTCCTAGTCAATTGTCATCATCCTTGAAGCCATAGTTTTTGGAACCCATTTTCTTATTCGGTGACTGCTACAAATTAGGACTTTTTCTTCACCTCACCTATGATACCATGTAAATTTATGTATATGTTCTATGCTTGATGCAACTTTACTTTCTCTTCAATACTAGACAACAATCACATAAATCATTAGGTAAAATGTTGATAGAACATACCAGTGGATCAATATAAGACAAGCTAGAAAAATATTTTTTTTTTTGTGCGTTAAGGTGATTAGCAGGATTCTTCAACCAGCAAAGTCTCCTTGGTCAGCCAACCTAGCATGTGTGAAAACAACCCTCAAAATAGCCAAACAGTAAACTCATAGTCAACCCCAGAAAAGTAAATGTTGCCCAGAAAAGTCAACGTAGAACAACATCAAGTAAAAGTCAACACAACTTGGTCTATGGTCAGCCTTTGACCTTGGTTCTTATGAAAAAATGTACGGACTTCAGAAATCAAAGTCTATGCCAAAATTCAGCTCCTTTTGACCATGCGTTGACCAAAGTCAACGTTGGTCAAACCTGCAGTGGAAACCCTAGCTGCAGTAGAAATATCTTCGCCCTTATTTCTGATGTGTGAACAGAAAAATGCCTCCAAGGAGCTCGAACCAATCAGAAGAGGAGAGAGATTGTGTGAGGATGAGATGAGTGAAATGTCCTCCAACATTGACTCTATTTATATCAATCATCGAGGGTGTGTTACACATTTGCTGGGGGTGTAAAACCTTAAGGCCGACCTGCACATATTTTGAAAGTATGAAAAATAAATTCAAAATAATGGTTCTTCTCATCAGATCAAGATGATATTTATATCAATCTTGAACCTCTATGAAAGTGGAACCCAGTAAAAATATTGGTGTCTTCATCTAAGTATCACAACATGGAGTTTGGACCTAGTTGTCCAATTTAACATTTTCTTCCAAGACCTATAATTTGTAGCTCCTTCCAACTTTTTCTCACCCTTGATAGCATTATACATATTTGAAGATAGTGGAGACTCCTTTCCTACAATGAACTTCTTATTAATTCCTTGATAAAGTCCTTGAGGCTACCGTTTTCATTCTTCTCTCACCAAAGCTCTGAAACCATATTAGAGAATTAGAAAGTTAGAAATATATCTGCGTTCTTGATTATTTTCTTGTTATATTATTTAGTTATTATTAAGTTATTCTTACCATTATTCTTTTTAGTTCATCAATAAAATATCAAAGAAAATACACATAGACCAAGGACACTAGAAGTAGGCCAACATCTAGGGAAAAACACCCTAAAAGGGGAAAACCCATTGAAGATAATTATTCCTTTCAATAATGATTCTTGAGACTGTAGACCTTGACCCAGACTTCCTCCACACCAAGCCAACCTTCCTTGTGATCCTTCCCGAATTTGGCAACAACAACAATGGTAGCAGCATTGCAACTTCAACCTTGCTTATTTAGACTTTGATATTGAGGTACAAACTTTGATTTAGCTTCAAAGACTTATATTTATACCTTATACAACTTCTCCAAGTAGAAACATCCAACATAATCAAATTCAACTTCTCCTTTACTTAGAAGAAGCAACTTGGCAGCAACTGCAGCAACACAACTTTGAGGACATCGATATCCTAAACAATAGTTCAAAATGTAGTGAGAGTAGTGTCAAAATTTTGATTTTTGTCAACTATATAATTTTTCCAAAAACCAAACCCATAAATTCGTTCAAAATTTCGGATTTTATTCTTGTTGCAGCTTCTAGATCAAATTTCTATGTTGTCGATTCATGTCTCCAAGTGAGTAATAAAATGCATGGAGAAATCAAACCAAAAAATCATTCTAATTGTGCTAAGAGTGTCTCATTACACATAATTACATCCATGTGTAGATGAAAAGGTAAAGACAAAAAAGGTAGAAAAAAAAATGCAAGAGAAATCGAACCTAAAAATATATGGCAATTCGTAGTGTGAAATCCTTTCCCACAAATGTTAATTTTAAATTTACATTTATGTTACCTGAAATAGTCAATGTATTGTACTCAAATACAAACCTATACTATCCAAATTTATTAAATTTAATAATATTAATATTATAATATGGGCTTGGTATATACTTAGATGTTTATTTCTAATCATATTGGATATATTTTTATGTATTTACCATTCCTTTGTATACATATTTTATATTTATTTATTTACCATAACTATTTTATAAATACAGTATTTGGCCCATAGTATTTCATGATGGTATTAACAATAATTTGTTCCATGGAATTTGGCCTATATGCTTCACCTAAAGAAAACCTCATTTTTTAGTTTTCCTAAATATAACAAGGTTTATGGAGTAAATATAAAAAGAGGTTTTATTTATTTACCATACCTTTAGTCTATTTATATTTTTATTTATTTTACATACCTCTAGAGTAAGTATAAAAATATGTTTTATTTATTTACAATACCTCCAATTTATTGATATTTTTATTTATTTAAGACACATCTCGAGTAAGTATAAAAAAAGGTTTTATTTTTTATTTACCATACCTCTTTTTTGAATGTTTGTAAATATACGACATTTCAAATGTTTACTGACATTACATTTCTTACCTTACATTTCTCACATTACATCTACACATGTGTCTTATACTCTGACATGTCAAATGCTTACATTACATCTACACATGTACCCTATAGTGGGATGTAGATCTCATCTACACATGTACCCTATACTAGCTTGTAGAGCCCATGTACCCTATATACTAGCCTATAGAGCCCCTCTAGGTGCAATAAAATTTTGAAACATAGATTATCACTTTTCTATAAAACTTAAAACATTATTAAAAATTAGAGATGATATAAAATTGTATCATTCACATCAAATTACTTGTATTTTCACTTATGAAGAAAGACTCTCATGATAGCCACACAAAATATTAGTAAGGATAGTTAAGATCTCTAAGTGTAACACTACAAGTATGATCAATACAAGAATTAATGACACGTACCTCATAAACATACTATTCAATATTAAGCCATGTAGTTCTTCTTATTCCATGATCTAGGATAGAATCTTAAATCACTAACTCTACAAAACAAAGAATAACAACCAAGCTACTCTGCATAGCCGAATATAAACAACAGTAAATCTACTAGTGCACAACATATACACGAAATTTTACACAATTTTGTACAATAACACAAGTTTGTTATATTAATCAATTTGAATAATACAAAATTCTAGGGCTCAAGTACCAGGGATAATGCACCCCATACATCCAATAATGCAAGATATACAATAATTGGGGCTTGATGTCACTCCCTCGAAAACCAATCTACCCTCAAGAAGATACTATGACCATCTCATTGATGTAGTCAACTTCACATCTCCCCACAATCATACCATGTGCCTCCTCATTCATTTGGCTCCAAATGTGCACCTTCTTTCAATGTTACAAGTCTGTCTACACATTGAACATCGACTATCTAATCTGATCACTAGTTGTGCCTTATTCTATCAAGGGCACAACACATAGAGTCTGATATTGACTTCTTAAAAACTAAATTTGTGAAAAAATCGCAACTGCCCACTACTACCCCTCAGCTACTTAGGGACATCGACCGAATATAGTCTTCATGTGCTTCTTTAGTGATCAGGAGTTCATAAATTTTACTCAAAATTGAAAGTTACAGGATTGGGTTGAAACTTGGGTGGTTGCGTAGGTCTCATCTTCCTAATTCTGGCATCATGAACGGTTCGAAAAATCAATTTCGTATGACGGAGATATTGCGTTCTGATCGAAATCCCAAATAGTTAAATTTTGCAATAGGGTTGACTGGGATGCCCAGTCAGCATGGTGGATGCACAATCAACAAAAGGAACTGAACTAATCATAGGCTGACAAGTGGCACTATATGATTGGTTGAATGTGGTTGTATATTTTGGTTTCTGGGATAATCAAAGGGTGAAACATGGCCAGCCCTGAGGCTGCCACGTGTCCCCTTAATTGTGTACTAAATTTTTTGTTGAGGCCATGGGAGTCAAACCCTGGAACTCCGACAAAACACGCCCATGCCTTACCACCTGAGCCACATGTGTTTCTTACCATCTATAGTCGTGGGTTATATTTAAACTTTAATACAATGGAGGATGGGGGGTTGGGAACTGTCAGTGGTCCCAACCCGCCAACTGTTCCCACAGCGTTCACATGGCGACGTCAAAAACTATGTTACATCTCGTAGTTTAAAATTATCCGAAATTCTTATCACATGCAGTAGTTTCGTTAACTCTGCGGTTACAATCTCCAACATTTACTACAACTCCAAAAATTTTATGTTATTTTGATCACATACAACGGTTACCACCTCATTTATCAGCGTGGATAAGATCTAACACAATTTCAACTAGAGTTAAAACCATATCCCATGGTTTAGCCTGAGTTCTGCTCCATCGTAAACAGTAATCGCGGGTTTTGGGGGTTGGCATGTGGCTACCCACAACCACATATTTAAATTCCATGTTTAAGACTAGCGGGATTCTTGGAGGCACACTATTTTTGGGCTAATTTCACTAAACTAACTCCAGTTAAGTGGAGTCCTCCACATTTAGAGAATATTTTCTAGGTGTTAGTGGGAAAATTAGTAGGAGACTCAATTTTTTCCCATTCAACGTGAATTAAGAGTCATTCTAGACTAATTGGAGTATTCTATATCCATTAGTGTAGAGAAAACAACCATTAGAGGCCCGTAAATACATGTATTTGCAAAATTTTTAGCATAATGAAAGATGGAAATGCCATTGGGAGCTGGATGAGCAGATGTAACCCAAGAGGGGTGAACTGCTTCATCATGCCTGCTGTATAAATGTTATGTGGTGACTTATTTACACTGTTTTTCAATGTTATTTGTGCTTATTTCATGCTTCTAATTCACTAAAATTATCTACAATTCATGGTTAAAATCCTCAATACTTAAGCAAACTAATGAGACAAGTATGCACATGTTTATAAACTGAAAATAAATTTAGCGCAACACAACTAATATAGTCCTTTCAGATCACCTAGTGAAGACTAACATAGTGAATGGAGGGCTTCCACCTATCAGTCCAATATATCCATCGCCTGCAATGAACTTGAGCTGGGATGATTTCCCACCTTCTACTCTAGATTTCCTTCTACACATACAATTATGGAGCTTCTCAAACTTCTCATGGTTGATGAGACCCTTGAGCTCAACAACTTCCACTCTAGCATCAACCTAAGTCCATGAATATGGTGCACACTTAGCTCCAACTTGGTCACTATAACAATACTCTTAAAAATACCACGAGTGACAAATATGTGTTGTATCATCTGCTCCTAGTTAGGGAATCCAACCACCTAGGAAACCCTTCCTCCTGGCTAGTAAAATACTTCACTAATTTTCCAACCCTTTGACACCCATCCAACTAGCATCTGCTCACCTTTAAGAGACCATCTACAACCATACTATTTTTTCCCTCTTGGCTTGGGATATTTGCAATCTAAACTATGGTTGGGGCACACTAGCAACCCTAAACAACTCTTCGAGACCTATGTGACCTTCTCCAACAAATAATATTTTTTTATTGTCCATGATAGGCTTCTTATTCATTGTTTTCAACCTTGTAAAAACCACACAATACACCCTACAATTTGCTATCCAAAAAAACAATAAAAACTTCCGACAAACAAAGGAATACACCATTGTTTGACTATGGTTTCCTTGCAAAATTTGCAGTTGGGGTAGATATTCCTTACTAGTCCTCTCAACCCTAAAAAATCTTCCTAAAATCCTCTATTGTAGCTACAGTATCCTTCCGACCAAAAAATAAAAAGATACACCAAATATATGCACAAAATTCACCCAACTTACCTCTTGTCTTATGGCTTGATCATAAAAGGAAGATGCGCTCACAATATTCCCATAATATGCCCTTAATTCACCTTTTGGTTGCATCAAGCTGAGGCCTTTTCCATAAAATATTCGCACCAAACAATAAATAATTCCTCTCCAAACTCGGTTGTGATGTGCCCTCACCTTTCCCTCAGAATCACTTCTAATTTTGGTGCTCTTATATGATGTTATATTGTAGGAATTTACAAGGTAAGTTCCATCGATCAAGAACCAAAGGTCACCGCTCACAAATAGATCACAAAGCAGTACACCAGTATAATCACTTTTTTGTAAATCCTTCAATCTTATCATTTATTTTTGCAGTTATATTTGTTAATAGTTCCGCTTATTTCGGTTTATTCTGTTTATTTTCGGTTTATAGGTTTTATTTATTTTCCAAATCTATATCCTCTTCTCTGTGTATGCTCTTTGATTTGTGCTGCATGCGATCTCAGAAAATCAGAAACAGGAAAAGGGATTTTTTTTGCTACATATTCTCTTTCCCTATGTCTTTGTATGATCTCAGGAAATTAGAAATAGCAAAAAAATTGATAGTTGCCGGTAAGGGTAGCCGAAAATCTAACATTCTGCCGTAAGGCCTTTCATTTCATTTCATTTTTTTTTTGGCTCAGTTTTTGTGTTTTTTGTGTGCAGGAAGAAGCATGCACACCGAAGATTAAAAATAAATAAATAACCCTTCCTCCTTTCAAATAATAACAAAATCCTTTTACTATTTCACATGGTAAGGAGTTAGTGTATGAGAATAGAGGTCTTGGGTTCAAATCTTTTTCTCAAGCTTTTTTTTGTAAAAAAAATTCATTAAAAGGGGCAGATTTTTTTTTTTTTAAAAGCCGCACTTCATCCCATTCCCATAAATATTCGGCATCTTCAACTCATTTTTTCAAAAAGGCATAACTTCTTCATCTGGAAGCCGTTTTTCGAGCCATTTTTTTTTTAAACAGCCTAATTTTTTGAGATCGTTCCATTGGAGTAGTTATTTTAAGCTTTTCTCAGATTTAATTTTTTTTTTTTTAAAGGGAAAGTGCATGCCCGATTATTCTTGACAACACCAATTATTTCCAATGGCTACCTTACATGGTAGATATACTTAGAAGCAAAGGGTTTTACAAAATAGCCAGAGGGCTAGAAACTAAACCTTCTGATGATGATAAAGTTACTAAATGGGAAAATAAACAAGATCAAGCACGAGGGTTGATAGGAATGTCCATTTCTCAAGATCTTCAATTTCATATCCCTGACATTGACACCCCTCATGAAGCCCTGGACAAGCTAAATACTATCTTTGGCATTCAAAATCAAACCTGGGCCCATCAGCTTTAAAATGAGTTGCTTAGTTTGGATCCCAATAATTTCTCCTCTATTGACGATTTTTTGTCCAAATTCAAGACCCTTAGAATTCTTTTAGAAGGTTGTAAGGTCAAAAAGGAAGATGGTAGCCTCATTTATTGCATTCTTGCTAATCTTGGCCCTGCATATTCTGTATTTGTTTCTACCTTCCATTCCACTAGAGAAGCCATCATTTCTTTAGGAACTACCTACAAGAATCCCTCTTTTGATTCCTTCTGTGATTCCTTGATAAGAGAACAAGAAAAACTCTTACATATTGGTCTTATCCCTTCTAGAAATGCTTCTAAGAAAGCCTTAGAAGCCCAACATCAATCATATCAAAAGAATCCCGAGCAGTTATATCCTAAAAAGTATGGTCTGAAACCAAACAAAGGTCCTAAGCAATTTTAGCCACAAACTGAAAAAGCAACTCACCAAAATGATAAGGCGTCTAGAAACAAAGGAAAGAAGATAGATAGACATTGCAACTTTTTCAATCGTGATGGACATATAGAGTCCAAATGCTTTAAGAAGATGGAAGTCGTAGAAGCAGCAATGAAAAATCACAACATCAATTCGGAGCACTCTTCACCTTCATCTTCAGGAATGGCACTTTCTGCTTGTGGTTATTAAGAATAAAGATCTGGTTATGCATTAAATGTATCTTCCTCTTCTCATGTTCATGAGTGGCTCATTGATTCTGGAGCTTCTTATCACATGGCCAAAAATAAAGCCATGTTTTCTTCTTTAAATGATCGTAACACCAAACATATTTATGTTGGTGATGATAGATCTCTTACTATTGTAGGATCTGGAACCATTCATCTCGATAATGGTCAGTTTAATGATGTACTATGTGTTCCTACCTTGTCATGCAACCTTCTCTCTGTTTATCAGATAACTCATTTAGGTGAAGGGAAAATAGTAGAATTATCACCTCATGATGTGGTAATCAACGACCTCAAAGACCCTAAACATATTTTAGCTACTGGAATTGCTGATTATTCCATAAGGTTGTATAATTTTGATACTTTCGGGTCATCATGTCTTCCCTCCGTTTTGGTTGCTCATAATGATGAAGTGAGCAAACTTTGGCATGAGCGATTTTGTCACTTAAACTATCGCTCTCTTCAAACTCTATGTAAGGAAAATATGGTGACGGGTCTTCCTATGGTATCTTTCCAAGATGGTGTTTGCTCCAGATGTGTACTCGGAAAACACCATCAGGATAGTTTTGACAAATGTGCCTCTTGACACGCTTCAGCCCCTTTGCAGCTTATGCACAGTGATTTATGTGTTCCACTTCCTGTTGTTTCTTTCTGTGGTTGCAAGTACTTCTTAACCTTCATTGATGATTTTTCCAAACGCACTTGGGTGTAATTCTTAAACTCAAGAGTGAATTTTTTAACATGTTCTTGGCCTTTAAGGCCTTTGTTGAGTAAAATTCTGGACATCAAATTCTTAAGTTAAGATCAGAAAATGGAGGAGAATATGTTAACAACAAATTTATCAACTTCTACACTAAGCATGGCATTCAATTTCAACATATTGTTCCATATACTCCACAACAAAATGGTGTAGTTGAAAGGAAGAATCATACCTTAAATGAAATGGATAATTGTATGCTTCAATCTAAAGGACTTGGTCTCAATTTTAGGGCATAGGCCATTAACTGTGAAAATTACATAGTAAATCACACTCCTTCTAAGGTTTTAAATAATATAACTCTAGAAGAAGCTTGGAGCTCAATCAAACTAGATGTAAGTCACTTTCATGTTTTTGGAAGTGATGCTTGGGCCCATATTCCAGATGCGAAACATAAAGCCTTAGAACCTAAGAGTGAAAAATGCATTTTGGTTAGATATTCTAAAGATGTCAAAGGATAAAGACTTCTTCAACCAAAATCCAAAAATATAGTCATTAGAAGAGATGTAAAATTTGATGAAAATATATCGGCCTGCGAGCCTAGTTCGCAGGTGTGCCACCTTTGGCCTGCGAGCCTGATTTGGCAATGTGCCACCTCTCTCTCTCTCTCTTCCAGTTTTAATAGCATTCCTTCTAGTTCCAATGATGATAGTGAGGATGAAAATCCTCCTCCACCTCTTGAAATTGTTCCTTATATTCCACTGCTTCCAAGATGGGTCTGCTTTACTCGGGATGTAGCAGGTTCTCTTGCAGGTGACCTTGCCGATCGACGACGTACACGTTCTTAGTTTGTAAGAGCCTCTTCCTTATTGGTTCAAGTTCCAAAAAATCTTGATCTAGAAACCTTTGAAGAAGCCTCCAGTCATCTAGATTGGGATGAAGCTATGAATGAAGAATATCTCTCTTATTGGTGAATGATACTTGGGATCTTGTTCCTCTTTGAAAAGGAAGAAAACTTGTCTGATGCAGATGGGTTTACAAAACAAAGTTTGAACTAGATGGAAAAGTGGATAGACATAAAGATCTTCTTATCGCTAAATTATTTTCACAAGTTGAAGGAATTAACTATATTGAAACCTTCTCCCCTATTACCAAAATGAATTCTATCTGCCTTGTTCTTTGCCTTGTTGCCTCCTTTAAATGGGAAGTCCATCAGATGGATGTGAAATCTGCCTTCTTACATGGAGATTTGTATTAAGAAATCTACATAGAACAACCCCCTGGCTTTATCCAAAAAGACTCTAGCCTTGTTTTTCGCCTTCAGAAGACTCTCTATGGTCTTAAACAAGCTCCTTGGGCTTGGTATGCCAAAATGGATAGATTTCTATTATATAATGGTTTTTCTAGGTGTCATTCTCAAAACACTTCCTACAGCAAGAAAGTGGGTAAGTCCTTCACCATCCTTGTTCTTTATGTTGATGATCTTATCCTTACTGGTAATGATCCAAACCATATAAACCATGTGAATTCTAGCCTCAAAAAGAAGTTTTAAGTGACAGACTTAGGACACTTGCATTATTTCCTTGGTCTTCAAGTCTTGCAATCCAAGGAAGGCATTACGCTCTCTCAGTCCAAGTATGTCTGTGATCTTCTACACCACTTTCACATGGAATACTGTAAGCCAACCCCTTCTCCCTTTCAGTCACTTGTACTATCCTTGAATTTCATGCTACCTTATATCTCCAACTTGTTGGTAAAATTCTGTATCTAACCCATACCCGTCCTTACCTTTCATTGGTCGTTGGTCTTATCACTTGGTTTACGCACCAACCTCATGAAAGTCACTGGAAAGCAGCTAAAAGAATACTTTGATATATTTAAGGTACAGTTCAGTTCAAGATTCGTTACAGTGCAAGAGAATCTCCACTGTTTATGGGTTTCACTGATTCTGATTGGGCTGGTGACCCTCATGATCAAAAGTCTACTGCAGGATATGTATTCACTCTTGCTTCAGGACCTATTACTTGGTCTTGTAAGAAACAAAGTGCCATCTTTCTTTCTTCAACAGAAGCAGAGTATTGTGGTGCAGTTGAAGCTAGCAAGGAAGCCATGTATCTTCGTCAGATTCTGTCTAAATTTGGTCTTCATTAGTAGCATCAAACTACATTTTGGTGTGATAATCAGAGTGCCATTCAGCTATGTAAAGATCCAGTTCGGCATCAGTGTATGAAACACATTGAACTCCACATACACTTCATCATAAAACTCATTCATGATCGTGTTCTTGAGGTGCAGTACTATCCAACCAATGATCAAGTAGCTGATATCTTTATGAAGGCTATAATAGAAGCGAATTTTACCAAACTTGGATAAATGCTTGGAGTTCAAGAAATTTGTCAATAAGGGGGGATAGGCTCTAATGCCTCCTTCCTTCTCCTATTGTGTCACTTTTGTAAATCCTTCAATCCTATCCCAATTTGTTCTTAAGGGGGGATGTTAGGATATTTCAACATATATAGGAAATAGGCTCCTTTTTTGTCACCTTTGTAAATCCTTCAATCCTATCCCAAGGCATCCTTAAGAGGGGATGTTAGGATATTCTGACACAGAGGAAATAGTGAAGAATAACTTAGTCTAGTGTAGAGTTAGGAAAAGTGTGTTTCTTTACCATGTACATTTGTAACTTATAATCTGATGGTCATGATTTGTAGTGATCCAATGGTTATCTCTCACCTCGGTATTAACGACACTTGATCCATGGATTAACACCCGATTGTTCCATGATCCCTATTTAAAAGTCATGGAGGGTCATTTGTCCGGTAACCATTTATGAGAGAAACATATCTAACTTTTCTTTTTATATTAATAAATTTCCTAGAGTGGCCGTGTTGGCTCAGGCCATGGACTGTTTCCTTCTTTGAGGGTTTTAACCACATGATTATACTGGTGTACTGATTTGTGATCTATTTGTGAGCGGTGACCTTTGGTTCTTGATCTACAGAACTTACCCTGTAAATTCCTACATAGATTCACCTAGGATGTGTGAAATAACTCCATACTCGCATCTTATTTATATTCATCAAGAGGGATCCATCAAATGATAGGAATAAGGCTTATAACACTTTAATAATCCTCTAAGAAACTTGGTCTACATGAACAAACCCATACTCTACAGTAAAAAAATAATTTCTCTTCAATTAAAACTGATAATCAAATGATTTTCCATTTCGACATGTACTATCATCCTTATCCATCACATGTTGAAATATCATCATGGACCAGCACCCACATGCTTGGGTAAAAATCCCACATTCTTGGGTGAAAATCCTACACACTTGGGTTTCACCACCGCAAGTTATTTTGTGGTGCTTTAACCTTGAAATATTGAACACTAGGTCTTGGAGTACCTCCCAAGCTACCAATATCTACATTAGTTCACCTAATGGAAATGACTTACGGTATAGGAATAAGATTGTTGAAAAAAAAAAATTATAGGCTCTTCGACATATGTTATTACATTTTTGGTGAAGGAGACCTTGCGTCCATCATTGGTTGAGTAAAGTATTGATAGAAACCTCAATTTGAGAGGAAATGATTCATATGCATGAATGCAAAATGCTCATTTTATTTTCTTGTAGTGCAAAAGAAAGATTTGGCCAATTGATCTCAATTTATGCAAGAACATAACAAAATACACATATAACAATAAATATAAATATGGAGTGGAAATAACACTTCATTTCATTAATATCAAAGAACTGAAATTTGTTTACAAACAAAATGGAAATAAGCTAGCTAGGGCAGTGGTAGCTTATCTCTGAGAAGAGATGTGGTGGCTACATGCCTCTAAAATCTGCGTCAAAATGAGGCTCGAAGGCCTATATATTATTGAGAAACAATGGAAAACCCTAATCATCCAAAAACCTAACCCTAGGAGATGAACCGCTAGACTATGGGCCCCGTCGAGGTAAATTGCTACATCAATTTCTCAGGGTCATAACTTTGGCATACTATCTCTATTTTACGCATATGGTACATCGTTATAAATATCTATACAATGACTAAAAATGTTTCCCAAGAATATTGAGTCAAGAAGACTCATATTCACTAGAGGTTTCATGCCCAAACAACGTCGTTTAGGGCCTCAAAATGGTTCCCGAATTTGAGGACCCGAAAAAGTGCCAAAAATAGTAAATTGTGCTACAATTAAGAAAAATGAAAAACTAAAAGAAACGGTGGTGGGGGTCCAAGTGGAATAGGTGGGTGGCCACCAATATCTACCTGGATCATTTTTCCCCCCTTAGGAAGCAATGGTCCCCATTGCATTGAGTTCCTCCATGAGATGGGGAAAATTTTGCTAAACTTTGTCCCTCATGAGCCACTTGCCTTGGTGAAGGAGTTGGCCTACATTGTATGTCCATAATCTGATCAGTTGTGGCTTGTTCCATGCATTCGTGCTTTTACTCTATTAGTGTGAGTTCGTCTACCATGTCGGATATGTCCAGTGGAAGTGGAAAGTAGGGCTGAAGGAAGTCCACATTGAACACTGGGTGCAAACCAAGGAATGGTGGAATACTAAGCTCGAAGGCATTGTCCCCTACAAAATTGGTGATGGTGTATAGCCCATATCAGAGTGAGAAAATCTTGTGGAGGGGTCTAGTGAGGTGCTCCTTCTGCAAATGTAGTCACACTTGGTCACCCACCTATAATTTGTGTGGCACTCGATGTTGATCATGAAAATTCTTGTACTTAGCATTAGCTTTGTCTAATATGTCATGAGCCTATTGGAGGATATGTTGAATTCACTCAATAAATTTCTTTTTCTTGGTAGCTTTAGACTAGACATGAGTTGAATCATCTTGGCTAGCTACAAATGGCATGGCTACGTCAATGCGACATAGTGGTTGGAATCCCAAGCCCACCTGAAAAGGGCTATGATACTCTTCTTGGGTGCCAACAAAATGGCCATCTTCGAGAATCTGTCGATGACCACTAAAAAATAGCTATTTCCATCCTTAATAGAAGGAAGGCCAGACATGTAATCCATGCAGATGGATTCCCAAGGTCGATTAGGGGTAGGTAGCAGAGTATAGAGGCCATGCTACTTGATGGTCGATTTAGAAATGGCGCAGGCAGTGTGGATCAGATTTACTTCATGACATCCTGTCAAAGGTTGGGCCAATATAAATAATTCTTTAGTACTCCCACTGTTTTCCTTACCTCGAAATTCCCAATAACCTTAATATAGTGCACTTCCCAAATCATCCTGGCATGCTCGCTTGAAGGAACACAAATGTGTCCCAGGTGACATAGTAGTGCATCCTAGAGTTGAAAATTTGGAACTCGGTTACACACCAATAATGTCTGGTATGTGTGGCTAAATTCTGGATCACTCTTCTAGAGAATTAGACAATCATAATTCTTGTGCCCACAAGAGTTGATAATGATGGTTATCTCCATGATCGGTGGCTGGCTGAGGAAGTCTACAACATTATTGGTGTTCCCCTTCTTGTACTTGATGTTCAAATGAAACTCTTGCAGATATGTGGACCACTTCTAATGGCGATCGTTCTACAACTTCCCTTGTGTCTATATGAACTGCAAGGGTTGGTGGTCTACGTGGATGATCGTTTCCTTCCCAAAAATGTAATGCTTCCAATTTCGCTAAGCCTTCACAATGAAGTAAATCTCTTTTTCATATGTGGGATACTTACAGATGTTGGAAATGTTGTCATTGATGGCAAAGGAAAAGCCTGCACCGACCTGCTAAGAGAACTGCATAGAGCTGCATAGGGGAAGAAGGCCATTAGATTGTGTAAATAAGAAATGTTTCATTGTGTAAATAAGAAATGGTTTAGTATTTTTGTGCCTTGTGGATTTAATTCATGTGTGAATATTTGGGCTCTTGATGGATGATGATTGATTTCTGTGTAATCAAAGTTCGAATTCCATAAGTAAGGATATGAGCAGAGTGATAAAACTCTGTACAATCTATAATAGGAATCTTTGTGTGAAAGATGGAATTAAAATCCTGTGTATGATTGAGTTCTGGTGATACTCTGTCCCTGTGCATGCGCGAGAGTGTTTGACTCTGCAGTTAATGTACTCCGTCCTTGTCTTAATGTATATACTCCTGAATGCTCATAGTTAGACGATGTTGTGTATATATTGAAAATAGTGGCATGGTGTTTCAATTCCACATAAGAAATGGAGGAGTGAGGTCGTAATGTGCAGAAATCAGCATTGAGATGGTGCGAAGAGGAGAACCCTTTTAAATAATAAAGGACGACGGAACGCAAAGTTGGGCGGAACCCCGAGCCAAAAGGGCGAAACCACGAAGAGTTAATAGTAAAGGTGGTTTCTGGTTTTCATCACACCACCTTTACATGGTGGGTGGTATTCAAGAGGTTGGGAGTGATTCCACAGGACGGGCGACACGTGTCCCCGAGCGAATTTGCAAAACCACTCTCACTGCGCACCATCGTGCATTATTGTTCACGCATCTTCGCCGAGCAATATCCATCCGATCAAATGAGGCGGCGCGGCGCGATAATAGCCATCGGATGGAGATGATTGTTAGCATTGGGGCCCATATGCATGTATTAAGGTTTATGGATTTAACTAAATGTAATTTAGTGGGTCTATTAAAATTTTTCCTCCGTGTATGCCTGGAGCATTGAGGTTTATTTTAAACCATACACAGTTGAATATAATATCCCAAGTCGAAGATTGAGATATGAAGTTTAGAATGAGTTAAGTTGGTGATATTTTCCATGGTCGAGCTTAGAAATTGTAACTAGAATGTGGACTAAAATAAGTGTTGTTAATAAGGGGAGAGTTAAAAAAAAAATTCATCATATATGTGATGTGTGGAAACCTGGTCATTTAACCAATGCTAAATTTATTGGTCCGAGTTGATTCGACTATGGTTTAAGCCATATATTCTTCAAGGAGGTAAACTTCAGCATAAATTCGAAAATGCTCAAATTGGAAATTGGGTTAAGTACTAAATTGAGCGTAGGTGATTTTATGTGCAAGGAATTTTTAATTATTTAAATTTCCAACCTAGAAAATAGAGTATTGAAATTTCCCAGATCGACAGTTGGATTGAGTAAAAATTTGCTATATCCATTTTATATGCTCACAGAAAGAGGAAGTATGAGGCCTGACAGAGGTAAACAAATATTGCAGAGTTGAAGAGATGTACAACAGAGGGATTAAAAAGTGTAGTGAACAGGTGGAATATGCGAAAGACAGTGAACAAAGTATGCAGGACAGCTGCATGACTACTACAGAAAGGACAAAACTAGGTAGCCAAAGGCTGAGTGAAGTTTATATACTGTAACTGAGAATGTAAATGTTTTATTTGTTTTATATTGTTTGTGATGCAAAGGAAAGTATCCTAAAGAAAAGAAAAACTGCCACTGTAATATTGAAATTTTTAAATATTGTTATATTTTTAATGAGTTGGATAAAGAATTGAGAAGGCAGAAGTCAAAGAGTCATGGCTGGTCACTCAAAATTTCTTGTGGAATAGAAACAGTCATGTGAGGAACTCTATATATAATTTGATATTCATAAATGAAAAAAAGTGAGAGTAATGATAGAGAATGAAAAGCATAGAAGATTGAGGCAGAGAAGATAAGGAAGAGAGGAGCAGAAAGAGATGCTATTGAACATAGCTGACATCTGAGGTAAATTAGCAAACATTTCTTGTGATAAAATTGAGGAAGTTGGAGCTTCCCTATCAAGTTGAAGCTTGATAGCTGTCAGTTGTAGCTGACTGAGGTTGGAGCCTCCTGTAGGTTGGTGCCTGCAGAAAATTTAAGGGAGTTGGAGCTTCCTTGCAAGTTGTAGCTTGCAGAATTGAGGTTGGAGCCTCCTGTGGGTTGGTGCCTGCAAAAAAACAGTGGTGAGAGGGAGTTGGAGCTTGCCTTTGCATCACAACAATAATAAGATGTGGTTTTCTCCCTTTATGGGTTTCCACTTATATATGTGTCTATATCTGTGTTTCTTGTGTGCTGAGATGATTTATCAAATCTGCTTAATGTTTTCCGCTCTCATAATAAGTTTAATGTCACATTAATTTAATACTTGTTGCAACATATTAATATTGTTCATATAATAAGGTTGATTATACAAGTAAACTATAAATAAGCTGATAAAAAGTTGAAAAATTCTCATGTACGTATTGAACTGATTCACCCCCCCCTCTCAGTTCAACTAAAATTCAACAATTGGTATCAGAGCCAAGTTCCTTTGTACCAGTTTAACAACTGAAAGGATATTCTAGGTTCTCAGGATGGCTAGTAAAGAATGATGCAAAACCTATAAAGCCCCTTTCTTTACAAGTGAAAATTATGCCTTCTGGAAAATCAGGATGAGGACATACATAATGTCTCTAGGAATAGAAGTCTGGGGTGCTGTGGAATTAGGATATGCCCCAAAGGCAACTAACTTAGAGAAAGAATCCCAACAAGATTTTGTAGCTAACACAAAAGCCATGAATGCCATCTTGAATGGATTGTGTGAAGCAGAGTTTATCAAAGTAATGCACAAAGACACTGCCAAAGAGATGTGGGATACTCTGGAGAACATCCATGAGGGAGACAAGAAAGTAAAGACTGCCAAACTTCAAGTCTATAGAGCCTAGTTTGAGAACTTAAAAATGAATGATGATGAAGACATTCACAGTTTCTTCCTAAAAGTTGCAGAAATTGTTAAGAATATGAAAGCTCTTGGAGAAACCATGCCAAAAAGTATAATTGTGCAAAATATTCTAAGATCTCTTCCATCCAGGTTTAATCCCAAGGTGTCTGCAATAGAAGAAATAGCTGATTGGGAGACCTTTACCATGAACCAACTACTTGGAAATTTAACAACATACGAGATGAGGCTCCCACAGAAGAAGCCAAGTACGAGGGAGGCAACCTTTAAAACAGAAAAGAAGAAAGAAGAAGAGGAAGACATATTCTCTTGCTCGGATGAAGAAGAGGCAAAATTTGTCAAGAAATTGGATAAAGGCTCATGTAAATACAAAGGTAAACTTCCTTTCAAATGCTTTAACTATGAGTTGGACACTATGCTGCTAAGTGTCCTCACAAGAAAGTAAGGAATCAGGCTCAAGAGTCAGAGAAAAATACATCAAAAAACTGGCAGAAAGGAAAGAAGTTCAGGAAAAAATCCTTCTATGCTCAACAAGAGAGCAGTATATCTAAAGATTTAGATGGACTCTCAAGTGAAGATGGAACCTCTGAATTTTTATTGATGGCTATAGAAGAACTTGAAGGTCTCCTGCTAGAAGATGAAGAACAAGAAGGTGAAGTCAACCTTGAGGGGGAGCTAAGAAGTGCTCTGGAAGAGATTGATAGACTCAAGCTGAAATGTAGAAAACAAAAGGAAATTATCCTCAAGTATGTATGAGAAGAACAGAATTCAGAAGTCCTGATGTAGCTAAAGATAGAGATTTAATAAGCCAAGAAGATAAAGGACATGTTACTTAAGCAAATCAAGGAAAAAACTCAAGAACAAGAAAAATTGGAAGAAGAAGTAGTATGTCTCAGGAATAAATTAGAAAATTCTCAAAGGAAAGTGGTTATATACTCTTCTCAAACAACAAGTTCTAGTAAGTTGAATGAAATTCTGGTTGCTCAAAGATTGCCTATGATAAAATCTGGAATAGGCTATGAAGGAGAATCAAGTAAAAACAAAGAAAAGGAAAACAGAGAGATTATTTTTGTAAAAGCAAAGAAGGATGATGAAGCAGCTCAAATAGTTCCTACAAAAGAAGAAACTTGTAAGGAAGGAGACAGAACCCAGAAAATCCTCTAATAACAAAGAATGAAAGAAATACTCGAACAACAGAAAAATATTTATATGCCCCTGAGTATGTCAAATTTGAAAGCCATCAAAGGAGATTCTTCCCTCCTATGAAGAATGCCACTTGTTATGTCTGCCACAACCAGGGACACTTTGCTGCATATTGTCATGCAAGGAGGAGTAATTTAAACCAACAAAATATGCAAATAGTGAAGAGACTGTCTCAAACAAACAAATGGAGAAACAAACTTAAATCAGGTATGCAAATAATTTATATGGTTATTGTTTTTGTTGTAAGGAATTTGGCCATAAAATTATTGAATTTAGAAAGTATGGACAAATATTGATGTTCAACACCTCAAGGAGGTTTATGAATCAAATAAATTTTTTTCATACTCACAATTCTACAAAAACTATGATCAAATGTTGTATATGCAATCAAGTTGGACATATGCCTTCCAAATGTCCTCTGAAAGGATGTGATTCATCATCTCACAAAATATACCAAAAAAAGGATGCCTCCAGTGGAAAAAGAAGGAGAATAAGTGTGACCTGGCTCTAACTGCTCAAGATCTGAAAAGCCAATGGTATCTAGACAGTGGCTGCTCAAAACATATGACTAGAGACAGGAGAAAATTTATAACTTTTCATGAAAAGAAAACTGGTAATGTTACTTTTGGAAATGATAAATCAGGAAAAATAAAGGGAAAGGGCTCAGTCAGCTTAGATAATGGCAGAGGTAAGGCCCAAGATGTACTATTTGTAGATGGGCTGAAGGAAAATTTGCTGAGTGCCATTCAGATGTGTGATAAAGGTTACGAAGTTCTTTTCAGAGCACAAGACTGTAAAGTCAGATCAAGCACCACAGGTAAGACTCTGCTCAAAGGTGTTCGAACAGAGAGCAATGTTTACATCGTGAAAGAGGAAGATGAAGCATGCCATCTTAGCAAACTTGAGGAATCATGGTTATGGCATAGGAGATTGGGACATCTCAGCTTCGATCATGTCATCAGACTGAGCAAGAATAAAGCGGTCAGAGACATGCCAAAAATAAAAAGGCCTTCTAATACCATATGCAAATCTTTTCAATTGGGTAAACAGACCCACACATCCTTTAAGGCCAAAGATGAGTTATCAACAAGAAGACCACTCTAGCTTATGCACATGGATCTGTGTGGACCTGCAAGAACTAAAACGCCAAGTGGAGAATCCTATTTTATGCTGATAATAGATGATTTCTCCAGAATGACATGGGTTTCTTTTCTCAAGAATAAATTGAAAGCTCTGGACAAATTCAAAATATTCAAAGCATTAGCAGAAAATCAGACAGGATGCAAGCTAAAATGCATCATATCGGACAGATGAGGTGAATTCATAGATTATGACTTTGCAGATCTGTGCAATGAATATGGCATAAAACAAAAATTTACTATTGCAGGGACACCTCAGCAGAATGGAGTAGCAGAGAGACAAAATAGATCTGTTCAACAAATTGCCAGAGCCATGATGCAAGAGATTAATATTCCTCAAACCTTCTGGGCAGAAGCAGTACATATAGGGATGCATATCCTTAATAAAGCTCACTTAAGGCCAAGCAGTGACAAGAATCCCCATGAACTATGGCATGGAAAGCCAGCTTCAATAAAAAAATTTAGAATTTTTGGAAGCAAGTGTTATATAAAGAATAATGATGAAAATCTTGGGAAATTTGATGTAAGAGTAGATGAAGGGATTTTTCTACAATATGCTTCCAAAATTAAAGGGTACAGGTGCTACAACAAGACTCTTCGAAAAATAGTTGAAAGTATTGATGTGAGATTTGATGAAGAACTTCCAAACAATACAAGGGATACAGACTATTGTATTCCATCAAACAACCATGAGGAAGAAAACCAAAACGATGATGAAACAATGAAGACAACAGAAGATGCAGAGCTGAGCTCGAAATCCCCCTCAAGATACACTCAGAAGAATCATCCTGAAGATCAAATCATAGGAGACAAGAAATCAGGGGTCCAGACAAGAAGGCAGCTAACAGAACAAATAGAAGAGGTATACATAGCCATGTTATCACAGATAGAGCCAAAGAGATTTGAAGAAGCCTGCAAGGAAAAGTATTGGGTAAAGGCAATGAATGAATAATTGGACCAAATTGAGAAGAACAATACCTGGGAACTAGTTCCTAGACCAATTGAGAAAAATATCATTGGCTCAAAATGGGTATTCAAGAATAAACTGAATGAGCAAGGATAGGTAATCAGGAATAAATCCAGACTAGTTTGCAAAGGATATTCAGAAAATGAAGGACTTGATTATGATGAAACATTTGCTCCTGTAGCTAGAATGGAAGCCATCATAATGTTTTTGGCTTTTGCATGCCACCAAGACTTCAAGGTATATCAAATGGATGTGAAATATGCATTTCTGAATGGAGATCTAGAAGAATAAGTCCACATGGAACAACCAAAAGGTTTCACTTTAACAGACAAAGAAGACTATGTGTGCAGACTGAAGAAGGCTCTATATGGACTGAAACAAGCTCCTCATGCTTGGTACTCAAGACTGGATAAGTATTTGCAAAAAAAAGGCTTTAAGAGAGGCAGAGTATACAACAATCTATACATAAATGCCCATGAAAATGAACTCCTGATTGTTGTAGTGTATGTTGATGACATTATGTTTGGAAGAAATAGAGATGAACTAGCAAAAGGGTTTGCCTACTTTAGGAAATGAAATAAGAGTTTAGATGTTCATGATTATAGAACTCAGTCATTGAATCAACTATCAAAAGAACATAGTAGTATGTATATTCATCTCGTTATGAAAAATACTTAAAAGAAATGTTGAAAAATCTAAAATGAGACTGGGGAAATTCCAGATAAATTCCCATGACCACCGAGCGTGTCGTGTGTTGATAATGAATAACAGATAAAAATCTATATATCTATGATAGTAAGTCCGTTGTATCTCACATCATATTTACATCATGCTAGCAAGAGACTAATGTTGACATCACAAAACTTAAAAAAATCATTTCTTCTTTAACAGAAATAATATTCAAATATCTACAAAGGGGAACAACACTATATGTAATAAAATTTAAAAAACTTACTTTAAAGGATACATGGATGTTGGATGAAGCAAATGTGGGGATGATAAAGAAAGCACATGAGGCACTTATCTAGGAGAAAGCCTGTGTACAAGGCAAGAACAAACACTATCTCTATTCACATAAGTAGAACATATACAATGAAATAGCATGTCAGTATAGCAAGTCATGGATGAAGCAAATTCCTTCAAGACATGTAATAAAATATCGATAACTTATTCTAATTGTAAATGTGATAACACATGGGCAACATAAGAACAAAAAATCATTACCAAAAGCAGATATCCTAAGTCCATATCATTTTTTCTTAGAACAAGTGCTCAAGAATGTAAAGATGAACACACCAACAAAGAACAGAGAATGAAAGAGAATGGTCACTTTCACAGAATTATTTCAATATTTGAGATAAAATAGGGGTAGTATTCATAGATGCTATCATATAAAGAGAACGTACAATGGGGAGAACAGAAATGAAAATAATGTCTGTGGGACACATACCCAAAGCACAACAATGGTCAAAGGATTATGAAATACATACCCAAAGATAAAAGAGTTAACAAAAGGCCAAAGGGCTTAATTTATCGAATTGGAAGTTGACAGCAAGGTACATGGTTAAGATTCCCAGAGAGGAAATGCATAAAGCAACCATAGGGGAATGAGAAACCTTTCCATTGATGTCAAAGGGGGAGAAGAAAGGGGCTTTCATTATGCAAACAGAGAAGAGTATTGCCAACAATTGCAAGGGGGAGATCAATAATGTTGTTGATGGCATGAAAGCCTTATCTACCTGGCTAAGAGAACGTTCACAGAGCTTACAGAAGAAGCGTCATTAGACTGTAACAAGAAATGGTTCGGTATTTTTTTTCGCACTTAATTATGTGTGAAATATCGCTTTATGATGATGATTGATTTCTGTAATCAAAGTTCAATCACAAGAAGAACAGCGGCGATAAACCATGTAAAATATACACAGAATTCTCCTGGTGAAAGATGGAATTGAAAACCTACAAACGGTGATTGAGTTTCGGTGATATTGTCCCTGGTAAGCGCACGATAAGCTGACCGCAGCTAACGTATCCACCACAAAGTACGACATCAATGCTCGTTACACGCTGTTGTGTATATACGAAAATAGTGGTACAAAGGTATCCACATATGAAACAAGAGAGCGTAGGTTTAACGTAAGAACTGTCGTTGAGACGCAAAGTAGAGGAGAAACCTTTAAATAATAAAGGAAGACTAATGCAAAGTTGCTTAACTCGTAGCCAGGCATGAACCATGAAGATGAACAAAGAAAGGTGGTTTTGTTTTCATCATACCACCGCGCTGCGGTGGCATTCAAGAGGTTAATATCTTTACGGATTTTGCTACACGGTCTCCTTTAGTAACTTGCAGAAATCCGTCTTTACCTATGTTGCCTGCACAAGTAGTTTTTTGATCACCGCGAAAATAATATCTGTTCAATAAAATGATAAGTATGCGATAACAAATCGCTTTGGATGGAGACCACCAGGTATCAAATAGACATGAAGCGTATTAAGGTTTTTGATCAACTAAATGTAATTTAGCTCGTCTATTCGTGTTGGGTTTTACGTTTCGGAGTATTACAACAGATGAACGCACACATATTGAACAAAGGATTCCCAAGTTGAAGATTGAGAGATACAGTTTAGAACGAACAAGTTTGTGATACTTGCCACAAAGATCAGAAATTTTAAACTGGGTACGTGACCAAAAGAAGCGTTGTTATTGCAGCAGAGAAGAAAATAAAAAATCACTACAGGTATGGAAATTTCGTCATTTAACCAATGCTAAATTGATTGGTTCCAGTTTATTCACGGCACGGCTATAGATTTTCAAGGATAATCATGACACATTCCGCAAATGCTCAACATTGGAAATTGGTTACGCATTAAATTGAGTGCGGTGACCATGCGCGTTTTAATTATTTAATCAGCCAGGAAATAGAGTATTGAAATTGCCCAGACTTATTAGCTGACCGAGGCAAATTGTTGCATCCATCATATGCTCACGAAGAGAAGTATGAGGCCTGGCGATAAACAAAGATCAGAGCGAAGAGATGTACAGCGAGAACGTAAAGCAGTGAACAGGTGAACATGCAAAGACAAAGGAATGCGCTACTGGGTGACAAAATCGTGATGACTACAAAGGAAAACTAGCTAAAGCATGTCATAAGTTACATATCAAATTCAAAACAATATGTCATCAGGATGTGTGTGGGTGTGTATCTCACTAAGAAAACTCTCAATCGTGAATATTTAAATTACATATATATTGTTATATTTTTAATGAGTTGAGCAAAGAAATTGAGAAGGCGGTAAGTCAAAGAGTCATGGTTAACAATAAAATCAGTAAGCTACAAATATTCACGTAGTAATTTCATATACAATTATATATGCATAAGCAGGCACAGAGTATGATAGAGAATGAAAATACAAGATTGAGGCAAGAAGTAGATGATAAGGGAAGAGAGGATGCAAAGAGATGCTAATGAATGTAGCTTACATCTGTAACTAAATATTTTGACAAACTATAAATACAGCCTTAACACTGTAATCTGACAGTTGTTAACAGAATGATCGTAGGAGTGATTCTGAAAGGTCAGCCACAGGCACCATGTGAGTTGGAGCTCTTTGCAAGTTGAACAAAGAACGAGGTTGGAGCCTTCTTATGTTAGCCATGTTATAGTAGTGGTGAGAGGGATTGGAGGTTTCTTTGGTATCACAACAACAATAAGATGTGTTTTTCCCCGTGCTCACCATCTCATGCTATCTCTATCTCGTGTTGCTCGTGTGTCGAGATAATTTACTAAATCGCGAATGCTCATGCCTTGAAGCACGCCATTAATTATTATTTTGCGCAATACATGACCGCTCACATAATTTATAAGTTGATTATAAAAGTAAACTATAAATAAGTCGAAAAAGTTGAAAAATTTCCAAAGTGTATGTATTGGAAATCGATCTACCCCCCTCTCGAATTCAATTAAATTAAATAACAATAAGATTGAAAGTTTTATAGTGTCTTCACAGTGATATTATATTGGATTCCCCCAATAGCAGACCTCAATATCATAGCCGCAGGGATTTATTCAATTCTAAAATACACAGAATGTAATGCAAGAGCTCGGGGGCGAGAAAAGATGATGTTCCAATTATATTAATGTTTTCTCTTGAGATTCTCATAATTTTTTTCTACTCTTCTTTGGTAGATTTGATCTACAAAGGTGTAAGTCATATGAGAAAATCTCTAACACGAATTTAAAGGCAGAAATTATCACAACTACAATTAAAGTTTATTACAAGAATGTTGAATTTTCAACAATTCTGGATCTTTGTTGGATCCAAATGCACCCTCTCTCATCAATAATGTGTCCGTGTAGACACTTCAACTCGTGTCATGCCAAAAGTGTACTTTCAACTTGGGACACAAATTCTATGTTGCTACGCTTTTTAGAGGACTCGCTAATGGTGGGAGATGCTCTTCTCCACCTTGCTAAAGATCAGATGTTGGTCCATGCATACTAATAAAAATTAGTTTGTGAATGGCCAACATGTCGCTCATCACCCCTACCATACAGTAGGCGTTATCTGGCTAACCCTAAAGGTACGACGAAAATATCGGTGTGCCTTGGCTTTGAAGGCAACTTCACAATGACGTTCATCGGTACCGCGATACCTAATTCAAGTCCGTCTTGCTAAACAGCCACTTTGACGACGTCCTCAAAAGGTATCAATTTGTGGGATCAGTACCTACTCTAGATAACATCTTAACACACATAAACCAAATTTTAACTTCTTTTCAAAATAGCACAACTGTGCCCTGCTGTGGCAATGAACTTGGTCGTAATGCACCTTATAACAACTCTCAACTTCTTGATTTAATTGTTTCAGGGAAGAACATAGATCATTCATTGGGTATATAACCAGAAGTGATTTTGTTGGGCAGTTGACCGTACGAAGGCACAGGGACCTTTTGCAAGTGAAGATGTGACTCTTATTTCTCCATGACCTCAACCATTTTCTCGTGAGAAGCGTGAGAGCCTAGCTAACTGTATTTTTACCAAGAGTACCAAATTTTGTAGGGCTTCCTTACTTTGTTTATCAAATCAGTGTTTCATACAAACTTTGAGGTGAAATGTATGAACAACAATGCATTATTTTTTGCCAATTCCTTCACAAACAAAGTTACTTAAAATATGAGAATAATTAAAATAAACTGCTCAATAGAACATATACAGTCTAAACTAAATTTCTAAAATAATAATACAAGAAATGGAACTAAACTGAATTGCTATGAAATGAGATGTAGTAATGAAATTAATATTTGACCATGAGAAAGGCTACCATAGGAAATTAATTTAAATCGTACTTAACTGGAAAAGGCTAAATGCACCTTAGACACTTGAATTCATTCAACATGCTTCCATCTACAAATCAGCTATCCATGATTTAATTATAACTAAAAAGAACATAATTTATACTGGAGGAATGAAAAGAGCCATGAGTTGTTTGAGGTCGCTGACACACAGTGACTGAAGAGAGAGAGAGGGGGTTAAACTTAAAAATCCTTATTATATGTTGTTGAGAAATGATTTTGGAGTGACAGAAATTCACACACAGCCTATGTTGCAATGAGACAAATTCCACGTGCGATGTCGCAACTGACACCTTGCAAGTTTAAATTCTATAGTAATAAGACCGCTGAATGAATAAATTCAAATTAAAAGTGCGACAAAAGATGAAAGACGGACAAGTTGCAAAAATCACAACATCGTGTTTAAATTCATATATTCGAACAATGAACTAAATGTGGAAGTGCAAATTGTGATGCAGCAATATGGCTAAGAATTAAAGGAGAACAATAATGAAATTTTATATAAAATGGCCGCAATACAATGTGGTAAGTTTAGTTGATTTCCACAGATAAATCCCAGGATGTGGACTAAAAGGATGACGGTTAAAGAAAAGAAGAAAGGGAAAAGCGAATTTAGCAGGAGAACAATATTGCAAATTGCAAACAAGCGGTAAGTGTTAAAGTAAACGTTAATTGTCACCTGCGACAACATATGGTGGTTAGAGTATTTATGAGAAATGACCATTTTTTCGTATTTATTGTTTTTACGAACAAAAGTTGAGAACATAAAAAAAGGCGAGCAGAACAATAGTGCACAACAACAGACATGTATGATTAAAGGTATGCCAGAACTCTTCCGGCTATTGCCATTATCGACCACCACGAAAAGAAGAGACAATATGTTCGAGGATGTGTTACGATCTAATTTGTCCTGAACGTTGGCAAGAACGGTCGAAAGTTCTACCTCTCACTACCAGAGATGAGGGGAAGTTTGACCTCTATGGATTTTATCACCATTCACTAATTGGGTGATTAACCTACACCAGAGATAAGTGAACCAGAAGATCAACGCTGACCGCAAATAGACTGAAGAACGAAGAAAGAGGTCAACGACATGACAGCGGATTAGCATGAGCTTAGAAAGTGGTTGGGCCCAAGCCCAACTCTAGAAATCTTAGATCAATAAAAATGTATCTCAACAGCCTATTTCATAAAAAACAAATTGCTATATCCATCAAAGTTTTAACATGCCAAGGATTACAGAAGAAACTTGAATCCAATGGAATGGAATGTGGAAGTGGAGTGAAAATGGAAGTCGACTAGAATCAACTCGTTAGCTATCCAGCGAACGTTTCAGCTATAATGTTCACCTACTTATTCACAGAAGTTGTTTCAAAACTGCTTAAAATGGTGATTTAGGTCCACTTTGACCAAAGAGATGGAGCCACTGCGCTGCTTGCCACTTTCTTGGAATTCAATTTGTTGGAGACCCATGAAGTATAGTCGTGATGTGTACTCTATATTGTTAATATCGCCTAGTATCTAATTTTAGGACATTTGAGGATTTTTTTGTTGCCTTTTGAGAGTTAAGGAGTGGAAAAATTCCTCGACCCTGAATATTTTTGTTTCTATGTTGTGTTTGGTTTATTCTTCGACAACTCGATGTTCACAAGGGAGAAAGTCTCTTGCAACTATCTCTTTCAAATATAATCTTCAAATATTCTCATAATATTCTACAAAAATAATCAATATTAGGAAAAAATATGCAATTACCTTAACTTTCCTAAGAACATATTAATGCATAAGAAAACATTATTATGTACAAGGAGAGATTTAATATATTTTACACCATAAGAAGAAGGTGATGGTTTTAATAAATGTTGGGATGGGTTTGTTTCAGTGTCCACTGAAGCCCATCATCACCCACTCACTGAAATTGCTATTTATCCTCTACAAATCTATTCATCTCGCCCACCTTAGGTTCTTCCGTACGCCCAAGCTTATTTCATTTTCTGCTTTATCATGCTAATTTCTCACGTAATCTTCTGCTATTCTTTCGTATTTACCTTTTTTTGAAAATGTATGGAGGTGTTTATAGTGCTGCCAAGAAAATCTATTTTTGGTATGCCAAGAGGTGTTGATCCAAATTTTACAAATGCTTTTTATTTTTTATTTTTCTTTTTTCTCTTTTCTCCATGCATGCAACAACCCGCAGGGTCTATTTTTCTATTAACTCTAGTTCACCCTTGGTTATCTCTTTTCAACTTCCTTGTCTTTTAATATGTTAAATTAGCCTTAAGTTTACTACTCACTTTTAAGTCCTTTTTGTTTTTGTCTTGTTTTTCTGTGCCGAGGCTAGTTACCAGACAAGACCCAGGTTCTCTCCCATCGATTTTAAGTAGTGCCCCTTGTCACACTTTTTTAGCCATGTTTTTTATTAAGTTAAAATAGATTTGAATAAAGGTCAAAGGATTGTATCCTCGAGGCCTTACCATTGATTTGCTTTTGCATGGTTATATGATGTTGATATATGAATGTTAAAGCTATCTTTGTGAAGCTGAAGTTGCATCCCAGAACTGCCAGAAAGGTCCCTCTTCGGAGTCGTGCTGGTGGAGGAGGAAGTCTAAGTTCGACTACCTTCGTACTGTATGTTGACCAAATTCTGTTTTTGTGCCAACTTGATGTGTTCTTCTTGGCAAGCGAACAGACCTCACCCGATCACGAGAGACATGAGAAGCGTTATGAAGGCTATTAATGTTTTTCTAACAGAGGTTTTAATCAAGGTCTTCCAGGTACCCTAAAGGATATTTTCACCTAGACATTTATTTTCTCTTTCTTCAAATCAAATATCACTTTCATGGAGTTTTTCAATTAGTGAACTATGAATCTTATACCCCAAAAGAGGTTTTTTACCCCATTTTATTCTTTCTTTTCTGTGCTTCTGCCTTCAATTAAAAACTGTTACATGTGACATTTCTACTGGATCATGTGCTATCATATGAACAAATAGGTACACTTTTAACATATGTTTCAGTACAATTATAAGAGAATAATTTCTATTCTATCACCAACATTGCTGGAGAAGAGTGTTGGTTTGCAACTTAATGATTGTTTAAACCATATGTCAACATAGTGATGCCTTTGGGCCCAATTTCTTTTTGTTGGATCACCTTAGATGTCTTTTATTATAAAGTCAACTTCTTTTTTATTGTATTGTTTCTTCAACAGCATAACATATGTTGGTAAACATGAGGAATTTCTCTCAACATCCGATTATGACATATGATTTTCTACAAAGTGCAATACCACTGATTCTACCCACCACTGCTTTTCTTGAGGTTCTCATGCAATGACAAGAAGGTCTTTGTTTTGGTCACCTTTCTGACCATACTTGCTATTTAGATCAAGAGGATATGTTTGCAGGTACCTTACTGAAGTGGATCAAATACTTCATGGTGGTTTGAAATGGCACAAGTAGTTGATGGGGTGACATATGAGATGGATGCTGTTTTCCAGGTTGTGGTTGTGGTAGAGGTGGGATGGTAGGACACATGGAGCCTGCATGATATGAGGGGAAATATTGAGGATATCGTGGATTTTCCCAACAAGTACCTTTCAAACGTTGACTGGCTTCGTAGGTGAGCTGGCGACAGTTGCGATGAGGAGGATTCCAACTAGTTTGATATGGATGGAATGTTTTTGAAAATTGTGAAGTGGATCCTTGCATGATATCAAGTTTACTAGGTTTCCAGGTATCCTTGGAGCTACACAGTTTTTTGGTGATTGCCTTGCTCATTGTCTTCGAAATTTCTTTTTCAACCTAGGAATGATGAACAACATTTAGTAGCATATGATTTTAAACATACAAAAAATACCAAATATCTTCTTTGCTCATTTTTCATTCTTCTTAACATTTCTAATTGTTCATTTAGATTGCTAATAGTTTCTATTTTTTGGTTATTGCATATAGGCCTCCCAAGTTCATCTTGCCTACCAATGTTGACAGTGATTTACTTTCACTCTTTCTTCCTCTTGATATACTTGCATGTTTCACAAATTCTTCAATGAAAGAATTTTTTGGAGTAGATCTCTCTACTCATGAGATTAAGGAGATCAATCCACTCATCCATAATTATTCTAAGTATATGTTTTTAGCAAATGTATCCAGATGATGAAAATTTTTTCCAAAATTATACGTGAACCTCTATTAACTTATGCCTTATTATTTTGTCACTTTAAAATTTTCTCGTACTCACAATCTTTATATTTTTTCTAGAAATATATTTTGCATATCATTCCATGACTCGGGATGAATGACACGACCATGAACCATTAAGAGTTTATCCTTTCAATATTTTAGGAAAAATCTTAGTTTTTGAGTGCATGATAAGTAGCCATAAGACCGCAAGATTCAAATTCAGAAATTTTTTCTGGATCCCTCACCATACTGAAGTTGGGCGAAATACGGAGGGATGTTATCTACAGGTACAATCGATGTCCATATCTCTAGCCGGGAAACCCAATAAGATCTTCATTGTTATCATATCCATCTATCTCTTTTCTTCTCTGGCGTGCTTATCGTGCCACGTTCTGCCTGCGCGTGTGGCTATGTTTAATATTGAGAAGTATATATATATATATATATATATATATATATATTGAAAGACAGAGTATCCCTACTTATGATAATAAAATCATTTTTTTTGTATTTTTCACATTAAACACGATGAAAATAGAAAGCAGGAAGAATTCTAAAACAGAATCAAATCATTCATTAGACACTCTCATCAACGATGCCAAAAAGTGGTGATTCTCTCGGTACGTACCAAGAGTGATACAACCCTTGTATCGCCTAGTTTAGTTTATCATCTCTAGGTTCGTACAAACTTTGAGGTGATAGTGCTATATACACAAATAAATGTATTATGTTCACAAGTCATCTCTTCGCTCATGAAAGGGTATTATTTTCAAATCATAGAGAATGCTCAGGAAAGTAAAATTGACAAAGGAAAAATGACAGAAAGGAAACTAAACTAAATTGTTTAGAAAGAACATGGTGAAAGAGAACTAAATCGAATTGCTAAGAGGAAATGACAAGAATGAAACTAATTTAATTCATAGATACTTCTAATGAAACTAATTTAACTCATACTTGTTCGGATAAATTTAATGTTCTACTTACCCCATGATCTATCTACCATGATTCTATCCATGCAACTAGGCTATCTAATAATTTTAATTATAATTAAAATATTTTATTACAATTGAGGAAGAAAAAGGGTTAAAGAGGCTAATGAGGTTGAACACATGAAACAAGGTTTAAACAAAGAGGTTAAATACTTAGAAAATCATTACAATGAGAACATTTAGCGGTAACAACCAAAAGGTGATGGTGGAGTGTGATGGATGACAAAAAAGTTTCGACAAGTACAATAGAATTCAAATTACAAGTTTAAATGGATACAAAGAAGACTTAATTAACAAATTAAACGAAGTGCGACATATGACGTAATAACAAAAATCATAATATCACAAGTTTATGCGATATAAGTATGACCAACATAATGTAGTCTTAGACAAAAGCATTTGTAGATGTGAGTGAAGATTACAACATTTCAACATGAAACAACAAAAGTTCAATTTACGACATGGTAAGTATGTTTCATGTTGCTATTTGTGATGTGGTGGTGTTCAATCAAGTGTGATTTGTGATGGTGATGACTGCTACCGAAAAGAAGAGAGGAAAACGTTATTTGCGACACGAATATTACGTATTGCAATGAATGAGCGCAAGTGTTTAAATAAACGCGTAATGTTATGGCCTATGATGGACAAGGCAGTAGGAGTCCTTATATAAAAAGGCAGAGAACTGCTTTTCGCGTTTTGAATTGTTTTTCATTGTTTTTTCATAAAAAAGGGAATGCGAATATGGAAAAACGCAGTGGGGCTTAGTCACAGCCTGAACAACAAACATGCGTAAGGATGGGGAGAAGCAGATACAGAACTCTTCCGGAGGTTTCGTACCTATTATCGACTTCTATTTATGTATTAAATATAGAGCACATGTTCATATGTGGATGTAAACACAAAATCTAATTCATTTCTAAGAAAACTGGCAAGCTAGAAACCTTTTTGTCTATGGGAAAAAGTTTCTACCTTCCTTGAGCTCTATCGACAGAAAGGACAGAGGGATGACTTCGACAGCAGTTTATCATTATTACCACCGTAAGTATTAAATTCACAACAAATACACAGAAGTGAACTAAAACATCAATAAAAATATCGAAAATGAACAAATGTTCATAAGAAAAACTAAATGACAGAAAATAACAAATAGTAGAGAAGTCGTAGGTACATGAAGTTGGGCCCTAACCTACGAGCTCACCAATCGTCCGGAACTAGATCATAACAAAATGGAATATTTTTATCATTTGAGAAAATATTATTTTACATCCATCAAAGTTTTAATAGAGACTCGTGCTTTTTTCAAAGAAATTTAAATGCAATGGAACAAGTGGAGTGAATGGAAGTTTTCCATTTAGAATTGTAAGTCAACAATAACCAACAACTCTTCTTAGCCATATCTCCGCTCATCTACAAGGGCTAAAATTCTCATGGTGATTGAGTCCACTTTGACCATGTATAAAACATATATAGATTGAGTGCCTCTTCATCTTCGCCTGCTTGGTTGCCTTCTGGAATTCTGATTTTCCGGAGACTGCCAAGTATGGCTTGAGGCACTTGGTCTTGAGTGCACTGTATTACCCTCTAGAATTCGACCATCGGAGGGGGATCGTAATGAGGATACTTTGGGCTTTCCATTTTATGTTAAGGAGTGTAACAACTTTCGAATATTCCCTAATATTTCACTTGATGTTGTGTTTTTTATTTCTCAATTCCACCCTAGTGGTAGGGAGAAAGTCCCTAAATCATGTTCTTCAAATTCATATAATATGCCAATTATTTCACAATATTTCACAAAAATAACTAATATTAGGCAAAAATAATATGCAATTACCTTTAATCCTTCTTAAGAACATATTAAATCATAAGAAAACATTAGTAAGTGTAGAAGGAGAGATTTAACATTCCTTATGTGCACACAAGGTAGATGGGTTCAAGAAAGGTTAGACACTATTTAAACGCACTTAGAGGCGCACTGCAGCGCCTGCTTGGGAGAAGCCATGTTGGAAATGTTGTTGTCGATGGTGGCAGGATAAACGCTGAAGCAAAGAGAGGCACAAAGAAGCAAATGAAGGAAGAGGAAATGAAATATAATAGAGGCACACACCACCCGCAATAGAGGTAGAGAGACACAGCGCAGAGACAAGAGTCAGACAGACAGAAAGCATGACAAATTTTTAACTGCCTACCTCAGCCGGCAAAGAACATATAAATACAGAACAAATTTTGTTCGTAACTGCTTTAACTCCCCGTAGCACCTAATGCAAATAACATAAAATTTTGAATCACACAACCTTGAAAGTAAGGATATAAAACAACTTATTCTCGGAATTGCCACGGCGCAGATATAGAGCGGACACATATGTTCCATTTATTCAAGCGTATATATATCGATATATATTAAAGTGATCGGCGCAGTATTTAAAGGTAATATAAAGTGGGACTTATTCACCCAATCGGAGATCGCAGCATATTAATATCGCACAGTAAAGTTGCGATTATGATTAAAATGTTTGACCATTTAGCGTTATAGTCCATGGTTAATTGTTGTTTTATTCAGGTTTCAATCGCATTTATCAGAACGTCATGAATAAAGGGGATTATTCACTATACCACAAGCATCACATCAGATCTTAGCGTTCCACCATTACCGTAAAACATCGCGGTCAGCGGCGGACATGACGAGCAGGTACTACGCCACTGTTAATTTATCCAAACTGGACCAACGGCCCCCACGGTCAGATCGGTCAAAACGCTGCGCTGTTACACCTTATCGTTATGTTATTAGCATACAAAATTTATTCTGACCAACGAACGAACTTCAATGGCTGATCGGGCCGCATTTTGTAAAACGCGGCTGAAATGGCGACCCATCAGCGAAAGTAGTATTGATATATGAAAATTTATCCGCATCCTCAATCGTAATCGAACTTCCGGCTGATCGCACAACTTTGTAAAACGCCGCGGTCAGAAGCCCGACTCAATGGGTTTGCTTAATTATGATTAACAAGTGTTTTGAGTTCTGGGGCTTAACGTAAACGGAAATTTCAGAAGGAGATGTTATATATAAATATATATAAATATATATATATAATATATATATATATATATATATATAAAGTGTGGGTTGTGTTGTATTAAAACATGCTGCACCCATCTACACGGTATTCGCCTATCGTAGTATTGTTAAATGGGGCTTAAATTTTTTAACATATGTATGTTCATCACAACTCGTCACATCAACAAGTATACTGTCGTGTAAAGGATTAATTACAGCCACAAACATTCATTTATATATAAAGCGCCTGTAAAATAAAATAAAATGTATTTTCAGTTCAGAGTTACGCAGACAAAACAGTAAAGGCAAAGATGAGAAGAGAAAGGAAAGAGAAAGGGAGAAAGACAAAAGAAGCTGGCAGACAAAATGAGTGAGCCTATTACTGTATCTGGCTAAAATGTTTTAACTGCTATTGTTTGTGATGTATTGGCAAGTTCCTAGAGAAAAAACCCTAACTGAAGGGCAAGTTAAAATTGACACCATGCTTATACCTACAAGTCAAGAAAGATGAGAAGGCAGAAAGAAAGAGACATGACTTTCCATTTCGAATTCCACACAATACAAACAGCCTCTTGCGTGAGGAAATTCATAAACAATATCATCTTGATACGCAGAGAGTTTTTTTGAGAGCAAGAGAGAGTAAAGAAAAAAGAGAAAGTAGAACATGGAAAGAGTGAAGCAGAAGATCAAGAAAGAAGAGCAAAGAGGAGCCGCACAGAACATATCAGAAATCAACATTCGCCCACAAATTGAGGGTTGAGCTCATCGTGTTGAAGCTGACACGTTCACCAGGTCGAACGTAGTTGAGCCCCGAGGTTGGTGCTCAGTCCATGGACAGCCTTTGTGTTGTAGTTTGTAATTGAGGATAGAGCCTTCCGTAGGTTGGTGCCTACAAAAAATAAAGGCAGAGAGGGAGTTGGAGCTTGCTTCTTGTATCACACATATAAGTTTCTTTATAAGCTCAACAAGACTGTTGGTTCCCATGTGCTTTTATGTGTTGATGTGATTATTTCTATCTCACTTTCGTCGCTTAACTTAAGTATGCAGTCACATGCAATTAATATTTATTGTGTAACAATACTACATATTAAAGCTGGGAATAAATTTGAAAACTTAAAAGGCTAATGCATGTATTAAATTAATTACCTTTCTGGGCTTAACTAAAGACCAAATACCATTTATGTTCTTTGTACAAGTTCAACAACCATGAGATTCCATATGCCCAAGATTATTAAAAGAAAGATGCTCATCTGTTGAAAGCTCTTTTCTACCTAAAATTATGTTTAAAATCGAATACACATATATGGTTGTCTTCTAGAATAGAAGTTCAGGTTGTTGCATTACATATACCTGCACCAACTTACACAGAAAGAAGCTGAAGCTTAAAGCTTTTGTAGCTGGAACAAAACAGAATGCCATCTCTACAGTCTTGAGCTACAACAGAACATTAAAGAAGTAAGCATACCTACAATAGTAATTAGATACTTTTGCTGCATACATGAGGGAGATGAAAGGAAACGTCAAACTTCATATAGTTTTGGCTTGAAAACTTAAAAATGAATGATGATGAAGATGTTATGTGCCTTCTTAAAAGTTGCAATTACAGTAATGTGAAAGCTCTTAGGAATCTAAGTGCTTATATAAAGTATATTTGCAAAAGATTCTAAATATCGTACCTCATCCGGTACTAATTCCACAGAATGAAGAATAATAGACAACAGAGAGATACTGATGGAATCACCATTAGAACTATGATATGAGATGAGGCTCAAAGAAGCGACACAAGGAAAGGCATTCAAAATGTCAGAAGAAAGAATAAAAGGAAGACATATACTCGCTTCCGATGAAGAAGAGGCTAAATTTATGAAGAAATTGGATAGAGGCTTTCAAGTAGATACAAAGGTAAACTTCTTCAAATGCTTTTAATCAAAAGAGTTAGACATTATGCTGCTAAACGTTCCTTACCAGAGAGTAAGAAATCAAGTCGAAGAATCAAGAGAAAGACATCAAAGAACTGCGAAAGGAAAGAAATCTACAGAAAATCTTTTTGTTTTACTGAAAGATAAAGAACATTCACATCTGAGAAATTCTGCGAAGAAGGAACCTTGACCATATCGATACGCGTAAAGATCTTTCAGGGCTTCCACTAGAAGATGAAGAAGTAAGACAAGGAGATTCGTGAGGGGAGCGAGGAAGTGTTTCCGGAGGAGATTGATGATTTCCAAACCAGAAATGCGAAACAAAAAGACTTTCTAAAATGGAAAGAAGAACAAAATTCAAAGTCTCTGCAAACGAACGAGTCGAAGAAGCTGCTGAAGATAAAGATACCATTTCAGTAAACTGGAAGATAAAACTTCAGGTATTAGGATGAAGAAATTTCGTATCCAGAAAGAAATTAGAAAGCTTCAATAGAAAGTTTGGTACTCCTTCTCAAACAACAAGTCTTATTAAGTTGAACAATTTTGCTGCTTCAAAGATCTCTATGAGTAAAGATCTGACAGTTGCCGTGATGAATTCATGCAAAGGAAAAGAAAAGGTTGACAAGAGAGATTATTTTTTAAAATGTAATATTAGGAAGTAGCTCAAATAATTTTGCACAAAAGAAGAAATCCGCAATAAGA
Source organism: Pinus albicaulis (assembly GCA_034641835.2). Classification (NCBI taxonomy): domain Eukaryota; kingdom Viridiplantae; phylum Streptophyta; class Pinopsida; order Pinales; family Pinaceae; genus Pinus; species Pinus albicaulis. The sequence goes on along the minus strand of CM076573.1, from coordinate 1,000,196,201 downwards.
GAGACAGATAAGAAGAAATTCCTCTAGCATGCAGACCAATAATTAATAAGATAATAAAAAAGGATCATATGCTCCCGAGTATGTCAAATTTGAAGCTAATAAAGGAGATTCTTCCTCCTATGAAGAATTATGTTCCATTAAGTAGGAGCACATTGGTTTGTTACTGCTGCAAGGAAGAATTATTCAAATTCACAAATAGTAAAAGTATGAAGAGACAACCCCACACTGTGGGAAAGTAATTTTCAGTGGTTATTATTTATTGTAAGACTATTATGAATTATTTATGTAGAAAGTATGGACAAAGACCCATGTTCAACATTCAAGAGCTTATGAGTCAAATCAATTTGTTCATGCTCACAATTCTGTGTAAAACCATAATCAAATGTTGTATATGCAATAAAATTGGCACATACCTTCTTATGTTCAACAGTGACCACTCATGATACCAACAAAAGGGGGGCTCAAGGATAAAGAAGGTTAATAAATGTGATTTGGCTTTTTAATCGCTAATATTTGAAGAGTCAACAGAATGGAGAAGGTCGTTCAACATATGACAGAGATAAAATGCAAGTTTTTAACTTCATTTAATGAATTTGCAAATGTCACTTCTAAGTTCGACAAAACTGTGGAAAGATCGATGTAGCATGATCATTGCAGTAGACAATGATAAGAGAAAGGGCCCAAGATGTATTATGAATGATGGTCAAAGAAAATTATTGAGTGTCATTTGAGTGTATAGTACAAGTTTTCTTTAGAGCACAAGGAAGATTGAAGAAAACATTTAAGCAGAATATAAAATGTTTCTACTCAAAAGGTGTTCGAACAGAAAGTAATGTATATAGTGAAAGAGGAAGATGAAGCTCGCTATCTTAGCAAACTTGAGGAGTCAGTGGTTGTGGCATAGAGATTAGATGACCATCTTGACCATATCACTGCATCTAGCAAGAAAGTCAGAAGAGAAAACAGAAGGAAAAGGCTCTTTCACACTATATAAATTTTAACAACATCAGAAATACTTAAAGCATCTCTTGAAATCTAAAGAGGAGTCGGCTAACAAGAAAACCACCTAAATTTTTCAGGCATATGGCATCCGTATCTGCTAGAATCTGGAGACGTTATGGAGAACTTATTTATGTCAGTAATAGATGACTTTTTCTGTACGATGAAGCTATTTTTCTTAAAAACAAATCAAGCATCGAGAAAAAATTTAAGATATTCAAAGCATTAGCAGAACAATCGGGATGAACAAATGTATTGGGACGAGGAGGAGAATTGTGATGAGATTTCGTACCCATGAATATGAATAAAGTAACAATTTATTGCTTGCTCACAGTAATGGGAGTAGCATGTGCCAGGGTTCCAGACAAATAGAAAGAGCTATGATGCAAGAGAATAATATTGCTCAAACCTTCTGGCTGGCACACAAAAGACATATCCTTAATAAAGCTCACTTAAGGAAGCGAAGAAGACAAGACTTACATAGAATTACAAGAAGTAGCCACCAATTAAATATTTTAACATTAAGAAAAGGTGAAGAATAACATGAAATTTTAGGAAATTTGATGTGATGTGAGTCAAGGACACTTAGGATATGCATTCATATGTATGTATGAAAGCAGCAACAAGACTTTAAAAATAGTTGAATGTATTGATGAGATTGATGAAGAAATCTCCAAACAATATACAAGAACACAAGACTGTCATCCACTACAATTCATGAAGAGAATATAAGGATACATACACAAGACAACATGATGCAAGAATGAAAGCCTGGAAACCCCCTAAGATACACTAAAGAATCATCTCTCAAGACCAAGACCATAGAGACACACATATTCATGGCAAAACTATTAACAAAGCATGCAGGACACATAGCCATGTTATCACAAGACAAAGAATGAAGGTCATGCATGACAAAGATATTAAAAGAACAGAACAGAATTGACCAAATTGGAGAAGAATAACACTGGGAACTAGTTCTAGACCTATTGAGAACAAGTCACTGGTTCAATGGGTATTCAAAACAATGACAAGGACAAGTAATCAGGAACAAAGCTGGAAATGTCCAAAGACCAAATTGGAAGGACTTGACTACATAAAGACCACTGATGCTGCTAATGAAAGCTACTACTACTCGGGTACTTGTATGCTACTAAGATTTTGGAAGGGGTATACCAACATGGTGTCCGTTTTTCTTAATGGAGATCTAGAAGAAGAAGTATGGAATAACCAAAGGCTTCTCATTGATTGGCATGATTATGTGCACTCCCAGGCGTTCCTATATGGATCAGAAGAAGCCCTCGTGTTGCACTTCAAGACTAGATATTTTCTGTGAAAATAAGTTTTTAGGAGAGGGAGAGACAATTATACATAAATTCATTAATATAACTCTCATTGTTGTAGGATATGTTGATGTTATGAGATGGTGTTTCAAGCAATAAAGATGAACTAGCAAAAGGTTTGCTCAAGGAAATGAAAACAGAAAGCTGAAACAAACAAGATTGAGAGCTCATTATTTTCTGGGACTAAAATTCATAAAATAAAGGTATATTTATTTTACAAGAAAAATACATAAAGAAATGTTGAAAAAAGTTCAAATGGAGGACCCGGTGTAAACTCGTACATGATTCCTATGACCACAAAGTTACAATGGTGTGTTATTTATGGGTCTGGCCGACATAGACTGGAACACTTTGCGTATCAATGATTTGTTTGCTGGGTCCCACCCGCATCAACATCTGCAGGATTAAAGGTAGTGTGATGGTTACAGATATCAAGTAGCACCTAAACAAACCATCTTTCTCAAAGCCAGAATATTCAGACATTTACAAGAAACAATACAGATGGACTTCTGCATTCAAAGGGGACCCCACTATCAACATACACAGACAGACACACCAAGATGGATGATAGATACAAGGAGTACTGTTTATAGGCCCACACAAGAAAGACCATCTCTTCCGTCTACAAATGTTTTAACATAGCAAACAGTAACATGTTGTACACAAGTCATGTGGATGGCTGGCCCCAAACATGAAGGTAAGCATTGATGGTCCTATTCTAAATCAAATGCAGGCTACAAGTGCTTATGTTATCTAAAAATCTTTGTGTCTCTATCTAAAAACGCAATGATATACCAATCAAGTATCATTTTCAAGAACAAGTGGCTCGAAATAGTAAAGCCGAATATGTACCAACGTACAAATTGGAGATATTACCAAACCTTCGTTAGAGAACTATTTAACATTAGAAATTAGGTATTACCGTAGAGCGCGCTTCTAATATGAATGCACACCAGAGAACAAAACCAAGACATTATCTGGGGAGACCAACAAGATAAGCGACAACAAGTTCACATGGTGGATCAGCATTAACAATATTATCGGTATTCAAGCAACAAATTTAGTGCACGATTCAACATTATGTTTACATTAGCAGAAAGCATTCAGTATTCATTCGGTATATGTTTAGCAATACATTCAAGACTATAAGCATTCATCATTATCATATATAATGATAAAGACATAAAACAGATAAAGATGATATCATTATCACATGGTATCATTACAAGCACTACAATACAATAGTGATGATACAACGAGCGAAATCAAAGGTATTTTCTACGGTTTCATATATCATCGTGATAAAGATAAAGGACCAATCAAGAGGACCCAAACGAACGAAAGAAGCACCTAATAGTGCCCATACCAGATGAGGCGCTGCCTTGCCATTAATATGCTGTAAGGAGAAGAACACAACAACAAGAGGAAGAGCAGGAAAACAAAGAGCAAGCAACAAGAGAAAGAGAAAGCAACAGAGAGTGGATTGGTTACCACGCAAAGGGGAGACTATTGGAAATGTTAAGGTCGATGGTAAAAGGAGGCAGCGCTCAAGGAAGAGGCAAGAAGAAGCAATGAAGGGGCAGAGAAATGAAGAGAATAGAAAGGACCAAGTATTCGGCTGAAGGAGACAAGAGAAAGAGCGACAGAGCAGCAGGAGACAGACAGAGACAGACAGGCCACAGGTATTCTCGGAACGCCACTCCGCTAAAGAATATATATATAAACATATAAATTAGCCCCGTAATCGCTTAACTCATAGAGAATGTAATGCACACAGCATTTTGAACGATAATTGTGCGGAAGGATACATAAAACAACCATTTCAAACGCTATCACGCAGTATATATAGAGTTGTTTACACATGTTCCAATGGTCCAAGGCACATACAATGACATATATTAAAGTGGAGCATGATCAATGAAAGGGTTAACATAAAGTGACTCTCATCCAATCGCAATTCTAGATCGAAGGTGTTGAACATCGCAACAGCAGTTATTGTATCAGCGCTGGACTCGACGAGTTATGCACCACAAACAATTGCTAATCGCATCTCGAGTTCCAATCGCACAACTTTGTAAAACGCGAACATTGGCGGGCGGACCTGATCGTTATGCACCAGCTTAATTGCGATCAGATTTAGCCCCAACGGCCATTTTTTGTACCGCGTCATATAAGCACCACTGTTATACCATCGGTAACATCATAACGATTCACCTCATCCACCTGTTCTGGCTAACACCACGGCTTTGTAAAAATGTCATGAATAACATGACCATCGTTATACAGTTATAGCAAATGATTCAGAATCGCCAATCGCACCGGAATTTATTAATATCGTAATACTTGTAAAACGCCCATTGAAAACAGTGACCTACCGTTATAGCGTTTTAGTCAGACAGGCGCAATTTATTCAGAATTCAGACCAGACCGGCTTCTGGCTGACCACAATTTTTATCGCCATTAGTCCATATTCTACGGGAATATTAACTGGCGTCATTAAACGTTTTGTTTCACCTAACCGCAACAAGAAATTGTGAAGGGCGTTAATACATATAAATATATATACAGGCAGGTATAGAAAGTGGTTATGTCAGTTATATGCTGCGGGTTCCAGACCCACGGGTTTCACTAACAGAGGAAAGATTAAGGTAATGCCAAATTATAATAATGGTATTTTCTGCTCGCTAATCACTACACATCAATAAGACGTCAGTCATGCGTAAAGGATATAATTGCACTATATTCATTTACATAAAGTGTATTGCATAAAAATAAAATAAAACGTTTGCAACGGATACACAGCCCATAAACATAGCGCATACAAGAGAAGAGAAAGGGACAAAGAGACAGTTAGAGAAAAGACAAATGCACAGCGAAGCGACCAAATGAGTGAGCTGATTTGCATTGTAATTAACAAATGTTTTAACTGCTTTTGTTGTTGTGATGCATTGGTAAGTCTCCAGAGAAAACAAACTCAAGTAATGTTAAAATTGACACTCTACAAAGCACTTCTTACAAGCCGACAAAAAGGAGTGAGAAGAAGGAAAAAGACATGACTTTCATTTCGACCCCGCAATAGTTACAAAGTGTCATGTGGACAACCAATAATATCATCTTGATATGCAGAGAGAGTTTTTTTTGAGAGCAGTAGGTGAGAGTAAAGAAAGAGAAAGAATAAGGAGAGATAAGCAGAAATATCGTAAGAAAAGAAGACAGAAGAGAGCGTGACAGAACAAGAGTCGATATCGTAGGTAACCGCAAACATTTGCCGACAATTGAGTGTTGGAGTTTTGTCGTTGCTTATAGCTGTCAGCTTGTGCTCATCGAGGCTGGGAGCTCGTAGGCGTTGGTGCTCGGCAGAAACAAGGAGTTGGTGCTCGTGCCCAGAACAGCAACGAGACAGAGCTCGCAGGTTGTGCCTACAAACAATGGTGAGAGAGTTGGAGCTGTTTTGTATCACGAAATGTGCTTTTGCGGTTTCTCACTTACATTCCATGATTTTGCGGTGTTTTTTATGTTGATATTATTTAACTTGCTGGATTTTCTATTGCTTATCCACATAGCCAGCGAACAAGGTTGTCGTAAATAAGATTAATCATATATTAAACAATAATTGTGAAAATTTAAAGAATAAAGGTATTAAATCGTATCTACCTTCTCACTTAACTTTTGATTCAACACATGGCTATAGCTCCTTTCTTCTCCTTGGAATTTCCGTCACAAATGATATGATCTCAGAAATTGGCAAGTTTAAGACCTGCAAAATTGTATTCAAACCCGGTGGAAATGAATAGAAAACTCTTTTGTCACTTGATTATGACTTCAATTTTTCACAGAATTTTCCAACATCTGTTTCCTCTCAAGGCCTCCTTAAACGAATTTTTTCTTCTATAAGCTAGAGTTTCTATTCTTTCAAAGCCACCCTTAAACAAAGGCTCCGTACCTGTGGTTCTTTCTTTCCTATGTCATCCTTTCCTTGAAATTCCTTTGTGCTTTCTTGAAAACCTATAATCACTAGCCTTCTTGATTTTACAAATCGCCTCGCTTGATTAGACACCGCCGTTTGAAAGTAATAATTAGCCTCGCTTGATGAATGAGAGAGAAGCTTTGCTTCGGTCATGATTCGTACGTATTCGGGAAAAGTGTTTTGTACTGCGTGTTTTTTACGACACAATAAAACCAAAAACAAACTCTTTTCAAATTAAATGACGAAGATAAATTAATTTGTCAAACAAACATGATTATTCGTAAGTAGAACAATCATGGCCGACACTCCACCTACAGATACCTGAATTTTGATGGATTTGATAATCGTACAAGACATGCTACGAATCCTCGATTTCACATACCTATTGTATTTCTATGGTTTTCACGCTATGAAAAGAGAAGTGTTTTCATAGCACAAAAGGCTTTTTAACACCGTTCCGTGCTACAAAAACATGGTTTCGTGGTTTATCGCAATTTTTTAAACGACATAGAAACTAGACTTAAACATGACATGAGATCAAGGTATGAAATAAGGTTGTTGGAATTTATTATGTGAATGAAAATGAGACTTATCTTCATCACTTAGCTCTCTAAAACTTAAAATGACTTAATTATCAAAACACATTTAAGAACAAAATAGTAAAATTGTCCAAGTTTTCAAGAAAAAATCATAGTGATATATCAATGATATGTGCCTTGCTATGGCACACCAAGAACCCATACCAAAGTGTTTCATTTTTTATCAAAACATAAATTAAAGGCGATAAAGTATCTTCTTCAAAACTGCTTGGGCCTTTCATTTTCAAAGTTTAAGATTCTGCTTTCACTAACAATAATAAAACTGACAAAGATGGAATATGTATGTCATGAGTGACCTATAAAACTTGAAGCATAATGCTTTAGAACTCGTAATTAATAAATTTATATGATCCTTCATCATTTTTGAAATATATAGCGTTAATCATGAAAACCAACAATTTAAAAGGACTCGAAATTTTCAAATCATCGTTTTCTTTTCTGTTCTTGCTTCTATTTTAGCATTTTCATCTTTGTAGTTGAACTGGTTGTAGATCTTCTTATCAAAATGTGTTTTATCTATTTAGAATTGCTAATGGATGTCATATCACCGCTTTTTGCAAGGTTACCATCAAGTTGATCTTCTTCATATGGTATTTGTCTTTCTTCAAGTCTCTTGAATTAACTTCATGACCGTACCCTTTATGACGGCGGAAAATAAAACAAAGACTACAACTAATTCATATGGTTAAGTCCTAATTGATCTTCTTTGTAAAAATCTTATCAGCCATACAAGGCGTAAAGCTTGGCTCGCAACACCTTTTTGATGATTCTTACAATGCTCTGTATTTTGATGATTCAGTAAGACCATTCCTTGCGTATAGTATGTTGTAGAGTGTCCAAGAGTGATATATAACGATGGTAGAAATTTATCATTCTTTGAATTTGAATTTTGAGCATTATATATTATAATTTTCATGGGAAAACCAAACGAGATAATATATTATTCTCATAGAAATAATAACGCAAAAGTCATTAGGGTTGCCTCATCGCTCATCCATTTGGTACAGTCCATGTCGTAGTAATCCAATATGCTACACTCTTTGATGATGATGATGTATCTTCTGTCAAATTCCATCCACCAATATTGCGTTAGCTTCCACACAGATAGAAACCAAAGATAGAGGCGTTTTCTTCTTCCTTCAAAATTTGAACACAGACACAAAACATTTTTTTGTAAATGTCTTTAAATATTATTAGCCAAAAATATCTGTACTCTCTTAGAATATTATTTGTTGTAGCCTTCCAATAATGGTGTCTCTATAATCACCTTTATGAAATTCTTCAATGATTTCACCTTCTTCTTCAAGTAAGCAATTCAACAAATTCTTTGTATCTTTCCAAACAAATTTCTCATATACAAAGACCCAATATTTTAGCTTAATAAACCTTGCTTGACTTTGTTACATCATGAACTTTTTATGCTCTAGAAAAAAACCACATCCTTATACCACTGAAAGGCAGATATTTTCTATCAATTTGGACCAATTCTTCCTCATTTTTCAGAAATTTCCGATATTTTTGCATTCATATTTATGTCAAGAAAGTCTAAATTTGACTTAGCGCTGTTTCGCCAAGTTTTGTCTCCTTTCACCAATCAATGTGGTTTGATGTTCATATCATATTCTAGCAATTTGGTGATTCATTTTCTCTTACTATCAGATTCCAACAAAGAACGCCTTTTATCACAGCATTTGGAACATATGCCATGACAATGCTAATATATTTTGAAATCTTTTGTAGTTTTCGCAACATAGCTATTAGGTCGTTTAGAATATTGTACTAGCCAATATTCGCTATCGTTCTAACAAAGTAATAGGCTGCTTCGTTACCTTTTAGCAAAACTCAACAATTGTGTTTTTGTAATAAATGTAAAATTACAATTTTTTAAAATTGATCAAGTGATATCATGATTTTTTGTGAGTGACCGATTTTCAGAATATTTCTTCGCTTTCCACCGCCCATTTAATATCAACTTCCTTTAACATCCTTGTTATATCTTTGACAATCTCAGCAAAAATTAGCAATGAACGCCTAATAAAATTCACTTTTCCAAGAAATATTGAATCTTCTTTTTCCTACTTTCGCAAATCAACCTTTTGAATTGCATTAACTGCTGATCAATCGACCATTTTTTCTAAATAATGTGACCTTGCTAATTTGCTTTATGTTAAAGCAAATATTTTTATAGGATTAAGAGAGACAAATCTTGTACATTTCAATAATTTTCCATATCTGAAATATCTTTCTTTCTTTAAAATAGCTGAAAATATATAATAAAAAGATAAACAACCACCAACTTATCCTTTTATTCAAGAAATAAAATATCCATATTGAATGAAAGGTCTTTACATTCTTGAGACCAAGGTGGCATCTTGCTTAACAGAATGCCCCCATGGTTTAAGCTTATAAGTTTTTCTCTGACCGTCCGATGCACAATATCCCATTTGTATTCAAAAAACCACAAGCATATACATCCTTTGTGAACCAACAATATTTTGCATTTAATCCATCTTAGGAAGAGGGTAGTTGTCCTTTGGTGTTTTTATTCAAATTTCTTAAATATAAATTTGATTTTCCACTCTCTTATTTCAACTAAGTTTAAAGTCACCTTGAAAATCCATTAGGACAAATATTCCCACTAAATAGTTTTAACTTCCCTTTCAATCAATGGCAATGTATAGTACAAGTTAATTTTCCTGTAATTGCTTGAATGGTTTCTTTGTATTTTCTTTGACAGTGGTTAGTATGTTGAATAATGAAGGACCATACCTCAAATCGTTATAAATTTCCACAAAGACATCAATAAACTCTTCATCATCTCAATATATTTGAATTTGCGATCAAATCGAAAGACACTTTGAAATTTTTATCATTTTAGGCAAAGCACGGTCAGATTATAGTCTTTTACTCTCTTCTACCGTATTGTATTGGAGATTTAGAAACATCATTCTGCTCAAAAAGCTTCTCAAGAGGAATAAGACCCTTTGGTATTGAATTATTCTTTAGTGTAAAACTTTAGAATTTCCTTTTAATTCAACAAACATGTTTTTTTGATCTACTAGGGTACTTTCAAATTCTTCTTTCAAATCAATAAAATTCTTTACCTCGTTGGATTAATTTCTAAAAAATCACAATTAAATTGGTGACATTATTTGGTATAGCTAGTCTTGCTTTTTAGAACCTTTGGGTCTTACATATTTTTCAAAAAGAATGCATAGGAATGATGAGAAGATTTCAGCAAGAGACAAAACAAGAGAATCAACAACAGAATTTTTTGTCTTCAGTTTTGATAGTGAAAGAATAGGCTTGAAATTTTTCTAACATGTTCAAAATTAGATTCTTACATGTTTTTATTTCATATCTATTTGTCGATAAACACTTCTAATTGTTCAATAATAACAATTTTAAAAGAATATTTTGTTTTCATTTTTTTTCAAAATATTCAAACCTAAAATCAAAGATTCATATTCCACCATGTTGTTGAAAATCAAAATTCAATCAGAAGAATAAAATTTACTCTCATCATTTAATTGTAATCCAAATTCCTGCTTCCTACTTCCTTTTTTTCCTTGCTGATTCATCAAAGTACAAGTACAATGACCACCATCCTTCCATCTTTCACTATTTACATGCCTATTTTCATTGCTGATTTTTCCTAATGCATTTCTTCTCACACTATTATCAATATTCATTAGCATCAGTAGATCCAAGCTCAAGATTAAAGCATAAATAGAAAAAAATTCTTTAGGTTTATCTTCGTTACTACCAAGCTATTCAGCCCCGTAATAACTTTGTCTACCAAAAAATGGAATATATGTAGGGTCCATATTCACATTGCACTGATTTTTCATTTGTCAAGGATCTGACAATAGCATACCAACTTTGGTGGAACATCAACCATAACAACAATCTAACAATTGTCTTTAATGGGATTTGTGTTAGGGACTGAAACAACAATTCTTGATTAATAACATTGAAATATTTTTGGAATGAAAAGAAAAGAAATCCTCATATGGTCTTGTGATTTGTAATCCCATCCTTCTGTATGATTACTTTGGGCATATGTTGTGGAGAAGCCCCTAACTCCAACATAGCATTATGTAAAGTCATATCATGAATGCTATATGTTTACATAGAAACATGAAATCTCTTTCATTTTTTTCATCTTCTAACCTTGGACCCAAATATAGTAGATTATCTTTCTTGGACACATTCAAAATATTGTGTTCAGTTGGGAGTTTGTCAACTTAACAATATTTCTTCTATATTCATTTATTTTGAGAATCTTGCCTAAACGGACCTATATTTTAATCTTTTGAAATTTCATTTCAAGGTTGAAAATACAGACAAATTTTTTCAAATTTTCTTTGATAGGAGGAGGAAGTTGAGTATTTTACCTTTAGCAACTGTATCACTTTAATGTTTTAAATTTTTTGGATCATATTTATGCTTTGTTTTTAATGATAGGTACATTTATGTTTGACTATATATTTTTTGTATATCAAAAATGGTATGCTTATATCCTTGTAAAATACATGTTCTTCTCACTAGCTAACCCATCATTGTGCTCCTCTTAATAAGAAAATTTCATATCTTCATCAAGACAATGGATAGATTTTCTAATTTCAGCCCATTTCACTACTCCAATTTTGTGTGTTGAGGTCTCATCGAGGATCAAAAATGTTGATTTCTATTTTCTAGTTTCTGTTACCGAGGTTCTGACCATAGATTTTCTAATTGAGTGTTCATGTTGCATGGTGAGGACAGTAGGTGTTTCTGTTGCCACGATATCCACCACCGTATGGTTTTTATCATTGATTCAAATTTCTTCGAAGTTGAAGTGGAAGGTTTTCTTTCAATTAAGTTTCTATTTTTGATTTTTTAGCAACTATCATGTTTAATTTTCACCATCGAGTCACTATTTCAAAGTGTAGGTGATTTTCGTCTTATGGAAAATTAATCAAACGTTTGCATATCTTGGTCGTAGTTAGGCTCGGAGGTTTCAAATGAGCTAATCGAGCTAAAATTTATTAAATCAGCGAAAATTTTTTGGATAGAGATTCATTTATTGCCTTTTCAAGGTTAACATATTCATGCTTGAAATGGATTGGTTTTTTGTTTATTTTCATAATTTGTTTTCAAACTGTCCCAAGTCTGTCATCGATGTGAGAGCCCTTTAAACCATTTTCTAACTTCACCTAAGAAAACTTAGCAAACGCCTACTTCAATATCTTCATCATCAACTTCTTCTTCATCTCAGAAAATCATTAAATATATCTACATGTTCTTCTACTATGATTTCTTCATCACTAACTCGAGAGAAATCCCACGTACACGAATAGGAACAAAAAAAGAGAGTGTAATAAACAAAATAACGAAAGGTGATAAACGCGCTAAAGGATGAAATAGTAGTTTTAGAATGGCAGGAAAGAAGACAAAGAACCGTAGGAAAGAGAGGAATACTTGTTTTTGCAAGCTACCAACAATTGGAGTTCTAATTTTGTAGTGTAAACCAGCTTTTTATTTTAGCAAGACTTCGGTTTGGTCAAACTAAGTTATTTGATTTTATCTAAAGACTCTTTTTCTAACAACATTTGGAGAGGTAACATTTCAAAATTTTTTCTTGTATTTTAAACATTAAGGTCAAGTGTCAATTCCCTTCTTTTTTGTAGGTCTAATATAACATCAATGAGCCCTTTAATTTTCTAACTAAACAACACTTCATGAATCTTATCATCAACTTTTACACCTTAGGACTTTTAATATTTCGCAGGAAAAATATTTCAACAGGGTAGTACTCCGTACTATCCACAATTTTAGGTGATGATCATATCGTTCACGATTTTCTTTCCGGCCACCTTTAAACTTTTGAAAATTATGGAATGTCACAGATAAATTAAAATATTATAGTGAGCCTTACCAGCCTCAAGAGTTTGTACCTTCTTGATTTTTGGGAAATAAACACCTTGTGTTCCTTACAGATGTGGGCACCAAAATGTTATCACAAAATCCCACCTTGATAGGGCCTATCAAGTAAACTTTGATAAATATTTCAAACTAAATCCTCACTAGTGGCTTAGCCCCACCAACATGAGAGGGGCTTCTCCAATAGGTTTTCCAAGATTCAATTAAGGATTAGTACTTGGCCATAGCCCCAGAGAATAAATTGACATGTATAAATGGTTGAACGATGATCAACAAACATCTATTGGGCTATGGAGTTTAAGGTATGTTTCAAAAAAACACTGCAAACACGAATATGGAAGTTAGGGCATTTCATAGTTTTATAACGTAAAACAGAATACACAAATGAATAAAACATACCTATAAACACATGGGTGAAGTTAGACATATTTTCGTAAATAACTATAAGTAGCACATGTTCACACCACTACAAATAGGTAGAGTGAGGAAATCCATAGAAGATCAAACACCAAAGCTCTTTCTGGAATCTTTGGATAGCAGAAAGTCAACATTTCAGTACGTACATGAAAACACACACTGTTATAATAACATAGTTTGTTTGTTATGCATGTACCACAATTTTATAATTCGATTTCATGTTCATTTTAGTCACTACCAATATTTGATTCTTTATGCATCTTGGAAGAGTTCTAATTTCACTTGACATCAATCGCTTCCTAAAATAGAATCTTAATTACATCTCTATGCTTAATTATTTTTCTATAAGTTCTAGTACAAAGTGAGTAAACTTCCTTATTATGTCTAAAACAACCTTATCTTCGACTTAAATAATATTTCTCCTTTTCGACAAAATGCATTGTTTATCCATATCTTTCGACGTTTACGTTGCCTCTAATCTTGTTATGCAATCCATGTTGATTCATGTCTTATCTACCCTACAAAATGGGGAAACATGTTTCTTGTACCTAGCTTTTATCTTTCATCAAGGATTCTTAACCTTTTTAATGGGTATTAATTTTTTTATAAGTGACATGCGTTATCATTTCATAAACGGCGGCTTTTCCATCAGACAAAAATTGTTTTTAAGTATAAAGAGAGATGACATGGTCATTATTTAAAATAACAAACATTTATGCTTAATCAGATTTCAAAGATTCTTAACCATCCACTACCTGACACCTCAAATTTCTGTCCGTGAGGATTTTCTATCCATCACGAGAAAAAAATTTTGGAAACCAAGTAAGCCACTTTAAACTTTAAAAAAATATTCACAAATGCACCTAGAGTAGTTTCACAGCGTACTTACCAATCCATCGTCGTGTATGTTTTTTTACATAGTTTCTTCACAATTCTCGTACTTTTAAGAATATTTTCACCTTTTTATCAATGATTTCCAACACTTTACAGACCTTACAATAAAATAATTCAACTTTGAAAATGTCTCAAAGTACGTCCTTCCAAAAACAAGACTATTAAGGACTTGTCACTAACATCGCTTTATTCATTCTCTTGTAGCTAACTCTACCTTTTATCTAATTTCAAGATTCTTCAATTGCCTTTCAGCTTCCGCAGTAGCCCTCAATTTAACATTTATCATTCTCATAAATATTTCATCTTTGATTATGACAATCAGTAAAGTACCGTATTTCACTTATATGCTTTAGGTTTTAAACTCTTTCAACCTCCCAACAAAGCCCTTATTCGTTGAAGATCATTTCTCACAGAGGTTTTCGTCTTGTAGATTAGCACTGCAGAATAGTTGCAACTCAATTTTTCTTTAATTTCTTCATAACTCATATTTTCTTCTTTGAATTTGAAATTTCCGTTTTTGTCAATTTTCTGTGCATAGGTGATGATATAGGTCTATGGTTTCTTCAAACATTAAAATTATCTACTTTATCTAATTCCACATTCAGCCTTCTTGTAAATGATTGTTTTGTTACGTTCTAGGCTAGAATAAAATTATGTACCATCATCAAAATTCAACTTTTTTTTGGAATATCACTTTTAGATTTCCTTTCATTCCACTTTACAAAGTCTCATTTTAAATTCAAAGGAGATTTTCAAAATTCAATATTTGCAAAATATCATTCAAATTACCCTTTAAACTCTAGTAGACATTCTTTTTTGAAACCATCGTTTTTCTCTTTTTCTTTGTTATTTGACTTTCATTGGTCTTTTCTAGGTTGATTGTTGTTGACTATTCCTCACATTTGCTTCACCTTTAGTTGTCCTCTTTTGGTGCAAGTTTAGGAGTCTTTAAAATATCATTGATGAAAGCTGATTTCTGAATTTTTCTACTTTTCTAGCCTTCAACTTAGCAAAT
Source organism: Pinus albicaulis (assembly GCA_034641835.2). NCBI lineage: Eukaryota > Viridiplantae > Streptophyta > Pinopsida > Pinales > Pinaceae > Pinus > Pinus albicaulis. The sequence continues at coordinate 1,000,181,042 of CM076573.1, read as the reverse complement.
TGATCTTTGTCTCTGCATGATCAGCTGGTTTTTGATGGTGATTTTTCTTTGGCCTTAGGGGCTAACACATGTTTTTAAAACAAAATTTCAAATTCAACACAAAATCAAAAATGTAGAGTATTCTTTTTTGTTTATCTTCCGAAGTTCATAAAATTGTCAATTTAATTCAGACCATGAGATGAAAGTGAAGTTTCACACCATTGAAGTCATTTTCACTTTATCTGCCATCTCAGCCGAAATCAAACAAGAAGAAAGGAAAACCCAAAGAATCATTCCGTAAAATGTAAGAAATGATAAGAATACACCTTATGGTATTTCATAGGTGAAATACCTCCTTTGAATGCTATATATCAGTGGGTGTTTCTGATGTAATTTTTTGGCACTACTTGTTGTTAAGTCCGTTCTACAAACTCCCCGTTCTATAAATTCTTCTTATGTTCCATCTTCAAAATTTAATTTTTTAAATTGATATTTCTTTCTCAAATTTTTGTCACTAATGATATGATCTTTAAGTGAAAATTAAAAGTTTAAGACTTAAATCTCTTTATTTTAACTTAAGAAATTAAGAGCAAAATATTTTGTCACTTGATTATGACGTCTTTGCAATTTTTCAAGGTAATTTCTCCAATATCTCCGTCTTTGAAGGTATCCTCAATCGATTTTTCTCTCATATTTCTATGCTTGTGCTCCATCTCAAACAATGGCCTCACGTGTGTTTTTTCTTTCTTCCTGTCATCCTTTTCCTTGAAATTTCAGCTTTAAAACCGTAACGATGTCCCTATTTTACCCCGCAGTAAATCGTCTTGCTTGATTAGGGACACCGTATCACTTGAAAGTAATAATCAGCCTCGCTTACAGAATGAGAGAAGATTTTGTTTTCACTACCACGAGCTACCATTCGGAAAAGGGTACACCACAAAAGCTACATTTAAAATAAAACCAAAATCATCCCTTTTCAAATTTGAAAATTACCAAGATAAATGACCAGAACGAATGTCATGATGGTTATGAATGGCTGTATGTGTGAGGAAAAACTTGTGGCTTTACACCTAATCATGAAGGACACAACACTTTGATGGATTTGATAATCGACAAGATACGTTACACCCCATTTCAGTATCACGACTTTCAGTGTTTTGCGTTTACAAAAAGAAGCGTTTAATGCAAAAGAAGAAATTTTAATAATCGTCGCGTTACGAAATGAACAATGACCAAATTTTTTGAAACAATAAAATAGACTTATAAATACGAGATGAGATTTCAAGGTATGAAATAATGTTGTTGACTTTATAATGTGAATGAAAATGAGAATCTAAACTTATCATTTAACCCCTAAAAACTTAAAAATGACTTAAGATTTATTCAAAAACCACAAGATTAGGAATGCCAAATTGTCCAAGTTTAAATTTTTTTATAGTGACATTAATATTTTAAATTTTATATAATATTTATCAGACATACCTATTGAAGTATTTCACACTTAAAATGTGATTGTCTTATTCAAAAATATAGAGAATGAATAAAGATGTCATATGAAATAAAATTGTATAATAGCACTAAATGATTTTTTGCAAGTACAACTTGTACTTATTATTATTCACTTCTTGCAAGACTTGCTTAAGAAACAAAGCCTAATGCTCATATTTTATAAAAGGTTTCGATTATTATCACACAATTATCATCTAATTAGCCAAGACTTTCTTGAAGGTATTGATGAGACCTTCCTATGGTGGACCACGCCACAAAACCAGACAAGCTTTGTTGCGAATCTCATAATATGACTGTTCCAGGAAATTTTTTTAGTCATTTTCTAAGATTTTTTATTTAAAATGAGTCTTGGGTAGAAGTACCAACTAGTAAACATTAGCAATTAAAAACTTTTCACGCCATCTCGTACTCTTAAGGAGCAGAATCGCTTCCCCAAATATTAAGTAACCTATTTAAGGTTGATTATAATAATAGTTTTTATATAAGATAGATTAATTGATGGATAGGAGGTCTCATTACGAGCCAACATACCATGATCATGGGACCTAACGAGAGCGACATTACCGCACTAGTCACCAAGCCAGGGTAATGGCTTTGAGTTGAAAATCTAGAGTATAAGAGATCTCATCACGATCGGACTTGTTCTTTCTGCTTAGTTCTTGTGAATGGAATTGTCGTTAGCTAGTTACCAAGCAGGGGAAATGGCCTTCAATTAATTTTAAAAAAATCAAATTCTTTGAACAAAATGTGAATCTATATCTAACAGTTGGGACACGGGCATTTCATTGGTTAAAAGGCATTCCTATCAAGCCTATTGACACTTGCTGGCAGCAGGGCCATGCATATGGTATTAAAGTTTACTTTACACTATGATTTACTTAGTTTTTTTTTTCTCTTCCTGAATTAATTATCATATCTCTTTGAGAATGGCTTTAAATATCCTTTCGGTGTTACTTCTTCGAGTTCTATTTTTTAGGAACAATTTTCTTTTATCAATGTGGGACCCTTAGTGCAGGTACCTCACTTTGCCTAGAAAAGAGGAGCTTCAACTATATGTGGATAATGGTAAGATGGTCAATATGGGAAAGTATTATTATGACTACTTTTAACATTATGGATTTGAAATCATGTCACTCATATTTACAATGAGGATATTAAAGTAAAACTTCTGATCAAAGATGTGTAATGTTCCCAATTTTCCATCAATTAATGGAATATTAGAGTTCCTAATTTTCATAATTAATTAAGTAAATAAGAGGGTTGAGGGACCCATAAACTCCATATATAAATATAATCCACTTTTGATGTGTGAATGTGGATAATTTAGATGTAAATCTACATTATGGAGTAGTGGAGTAGCTTCTTAAATGAAGGAAGAGAGGAGATCATGGAGAGACATCACAGTATTCATGGAGGCTAGTGGCCACATGTACAACACAATTATAAGGTGGGAAATGGGTATGGAAGGCTCACAATATATATAATGAAGATGAAGGCATAATATAAGGTACGATTTTTATTATTATTTTTTATCTGTTTAGATCTATATTTGTCATGTGACATTTCTATGCACGCTTATCTTGTTTATCTAAGTCTGCAATGTTGTTTAGCACATGGGTGTTTCCAACCAAAAATCCCACCCTTACCCATGGGAGACTTCGAGTGCCTACAAGAGAAGGTTTCTATTGAGTTTCCATTCATCATCAGACATTGGTGCCATATTTAGCCACTCTCATATGCACATTTAGTCATAGGAATAACGCATTCCTGCTTGAGGTTGAGGTGGTGGTTGTTTCTAACATTTTCAGTTAGGAAATTTGTGGAGGATTCATCCTTTCACCTTATGCTTCAATATCAACCTTTCACGAGAAGCATATTCATATTTTTCATTCAGCCCAACATTTCACACCTCCATGTTGTAGAAAACAACTCAAGGATTTCACAGTCGAGTCTTGTAGATCCATTGGAGGAAGGAAGTTTCCAACATTTCAACTGTAAATCTTGTGAGGGACCATCTCCTCACTTTTTTTTAATTGTTTCCATAATTTAGGAGCTATATTTCATAATCTAGCATCAGGATTGAGAGCCTCCCTCCTTGAGAGTGCAATTTTCTCTGTTGAGTATTCAACAACTGCATTCATTGGAGAAGTTTGGAGGAGCTAGATCTTCAGCTTTTAGCTTAAGAATCTAGTGAAGGGATTAACCCTTCAAGCATAGATGTGATTTTACATCATATTGCAGCCATATTTTATTAGATTATACTTCAGATCTTCATACCCAGCAATTGTATAGTGAAGCCCTAAGAGGGTGATTTTCCTAGATTGCTAGATCTAGAAATCCCATTCTGGGTTATCTTGGGTATTCATCATAAAGCCGAGATCTTAAATCTCAGCATCATCGGAGCTCTGCAACTACCGAATCAACATTTCCATATTTTCCAGCAGTTGTTGCCCCGACATTTCTAGCAAGGACAACACAATTTTCCTTCCAGTATTCTAGCAGTTACACAGTCCCTCTTGTGGGAGAACATTAGGGTCATTCTAGCCTTGTTATTTAGCTTGAGTGTCTCTTATTTTGAGCACGATTATATTTTTTATCCACCTCCTTGTTAATAAAATACTCAAATATTATGTACATTTTGATGGCGTATTTAGATTAAATGTTTACTTTTCCGCAGTTCCATTATTGTGTTTTGTATTACTGCATTCTCCCTTTTGGGATATGACAATGGTATCCGAGCATGATCTTTCACTCAACTTGTGGGAACTTCATCCTTAACATTATAAGTAGAAACTTATAGTAGAGATATAAAATGTTAGAGGGTTTGAGTTTTTCCACTCTTCTCTTTAGATCCATGTAAGATCTCTCAAAGGAGGTCAAATATATGAAGAGAGATAGGAAAAAGGAGGTTCCAAGAGCATTTCGAGAAGAGGAAGGTCCAAGAACTTCCTATCAGCAACAGAAGAAGCTAACAATGCATAGATCTTGACCACATTCTACTAGATCCCCTTTATTTGACATGGAAGGTGAATGGTATGAATATGAAGGAGACTTGGGGTATCAGACCCTAAGTAAATATCTATTTGAATACAAATAACAACCTAGAGCTATTAAGGAGAATATAGCTGTCTAATAGTTTTTTCAACTCAAAGAGGAGAGGATATCCCACAACAGCAATAAAAGAAAGAGGCATAGATTCTTCTTGCCTACATTTGATGGATCTCCCACAAGCACATTGAGGGCTTGGAGGGAAGAGTTAGCTACATCCTTTCAGCTATACCCAGTAGCAGAAAGAGAGGTTGTGGAGATTGCAACACTACATCTAGAGTGTGAAACCAAATAATGGTGGTTTAGTCATTTATCACATATGAAAGTGTTTGCTTACACAGATTTCATTCAAAGACTGAAGAAGAAGTTTGGTGGAAAGAAACCAGAGACATATCACATAGAGACATCTCCCATCATTGAGGAGATACTACATGAAGACCAAAAGAAGATGTGCTCGTTATCACTAAGGAGAAGGAGCCTCTACCACCACCATCAGTTGAAGATGTACTTACATAAGGAGGAAGAGCACTTTCATCTTTGAAAGATGGTCTTAGGCTCTTTAAATTTGGAGCCCCATGTATTACTCATGAGATGGACGCAGATACTAGCGCTGGTATAATAGAAAAGCAGCCATCATCCGTACTAGTAGTTGGAGATACCATTGCACCGGTGGAAGGAACTCTTATAGATTTGCAAGATGTTCCCATGATTCAGCTTATCAAAGGTTTTAATACACTTTCATTTCATAATATTTTAGTACCTCATATTGAGATCTGTGAGAACCTGCCATCAGGGAAATTACATAACCAAGGATTAGAGCATATTTCGTATTTGGAGTAGCAAATTATCACTGCATAGAGGACCCTTGAATTGATCAAGGAAAATATGTATTTCTATCCCAGTTTTTCATGGTTGAGCTACACCCAACACTTTGTGTTGAAGTATGGAGTAGAAAAATATGGGAAGAGGATACCTCTATTTAGTACAGTGTCAGAATGTGAGTTTAGCTTTGTATGTGGCCAAGAGACAGCACATGTATCACCATGCAAATCTACAACATTGTCACTTAGCAGTAGCGATGAGAAGAGGGCCCCATTATTCTTTGATCATTCTGAAGGTAGCTTCACTCATGAAGCACTAGAGGGACAAATGATAGAGGGTAGAAATATTATGATGGAGAGCATTCCTATTGGAACAAGGTCACCTAACAAGCAGGGAAAATTTTAAGAACCCCCCCAAATTTATATGTATAATAAATGGGTGAATCCCCATAATACATAGGAAACATGGAAGGCGATTTTATTAATAATATAATGTGTATATATAATTTATTTGGCGAATCTCTCATGATATTATACTATCTTGTAAAATCATGGCGAGTCACTAGTACAAAATGGTGAATCATTGTCTAGTGGAGTTCGGGGTGTTGGTTCCAATGAAGATATGGTAGTTGAACCAGGAGTTGAAGGAAGTGAACCACCGAGACCAAGCATGGCACATGGTGGCTCATGAGGGAAGTAGTTCTCATGCAGTTTTGAAAATGTGTTCTTCTATTTTTGCTAAGTGTAGTGTTGTTTCTCATGCTACTACTAACACTGATATTGAGGTTGGAGATGAGTTTGAGGAGTCCTTGGAATCTGAGCCAAATGATGTTTATGTAGCTCCTGGTGATGATCCCATGTGAAGTAGTGGTGATGAGTTTGATTAGTGATCATGAAGACAACAGAATATTCAAATTTAAATAGACCCATAACAAAAAATCCACGAAGAGAAAACTCTAGAAAAAATATTGTCGTGCAAATCTAGATTCTATAGAATTATTAGAACTCCCTACTACTCTACAAATAGATCCAGAAGATGAAGAATATGGTAAAAAAATGGGGACTGATATGTTTTATGGGAAGGAAAACTATTCCTGTTCAAATTCTTTCAGATGCAAAGACTTGATAGTTTTCAGTGAAGGAAATCTTTCTAAACTTAGGGATTTCTCAAAACCTTTTTTAGAGAGAGCACTGTAATGTATGAAGTTATATTATAATTTTATAGGTTATATGAATTGTAGATTTGGATGTTAGAAGTAGAAGAAAACACTTCAAATATTAGCAAAAGATATCACTACAAAGTCTTTCACTGTACAAAGGTTTTATCTAATATGCAGGCAACAGAGGCTTCCTTATATGACTTCAACAATAGTATCACTTGAAACAATAGATATTTTGGTATGTTGAATAAAGAAGCTTTGATGCTGTAAATTCATCCAGTCAGGGCACAATTCGACTTGTCAGCTTTTCCACCCACAACAGACTCAAATGGAGGAGCCTTATAATAACTCCCATCAACCCACACAAAAGGATGATCACCTCCCTACTTTGTAGAGATCACACATAGAAGCAGTAAGTTACAGGTAGAGAGCAGTGCCACCTCAGTATGCAGATTCACGAGATCTTGAGGAGACCTCTTACCTCCACCCATGAGATCCTTGCAATAGTATCTCTGTCTAGGCCCTTTTTACAATCACATAAGACACCCTCCTTCCCACTGATCCAGGTCTCTGCAAAGAGCATCCTATATGCACAAGATCAGATATTCCATTTTATCCAAAGTTCTCTGTCAGGGTTTTATTCTCTTTAGCTTCAGATGGTAGGAGATGAGTGATTTTTAAGCCTGGAAGATGTCTTAAATAATAGAGTGTGAGATAGTAAAGCTAAAAACCTAGATAGTATCAACTGAAGAAAGCCAAATTTTGTATTATAATAACCTCTCCATCTAAAGGTTTTAATAGGATTATTTTTGGATGCATCAATCCAGACACTGAACAAAAATGCAGTTTGCAAACTGTCCTAACTTCCAACCTTAATCATTGACTCAGTTAGTCTTGTTTATCTTTATAAATATCTGAAATGTCTATGCTAACTTTTATTAAAATTCACATCAGTAATACGCAATGTAAAAAAGGCAGTGCCCATGCTAATCAATAATTCAAGAATAAGAGAGAATCCAATGAAGGGTACATTGAGATCAACTTAAATATGTATCACCAAACACATGTTTCTTTTAGGAGACGTATGCATGTTTAGATACTTTTTTCATAAATTAAGGAAAATTCAACCTCATATAAACTGTCCTAAGTCTTGAACATTGGTTGGTCTACATTTAATATTAGGCCAATAGGACGAGACCTCAAAAATTCTCCCAAAACAAACTTGTCAGTTTTCCTACTTGCCCCATTGCTAGACAAGACCCTTAAAGAGGCTAGAAATCTTGTTGATTTGTATCAATCTTAAAATTACCTCACCAAGATATTATTGCCACGGGTTTTAAACTAGTTAAAATTCTCACCAGTCATTACATATTCTGGAGCAGCATAACCATATGTTCCCATAACTCGAGTTGAAGCATGGGTGGTCTCCCTCAGGTCCATATTTTTCTAGTCCAAAATCAGACAGCTTGACATTATATTCCTGCACCAAGTACATATCTCTCCATAAATACTTAAGAGAAACCAAAGTGTAACAATGAGCCAACTCATAATTTTGAAGTTGTAGGTACAAACCGTATCCTGCAAAATATTGCATGTTTTAAAATCTCGATAAATCACTGGTCTTTCAGCCCCTCCATGAAGAAATGCCAAACATTTTGCTGCACCCAATGCAGTTTTCATCGTGATAGACCAAGGGAGTGGCAGGGACCCTTATGCATGCATAAGGGAAGTAACATTACACATCAAAGATCTAAATATATTTTTCAAAATAGAAATTTACAAATTGGGATTAAGAATCTCTAGAAGGACAAAGAATAATTATGTAGCTACTCATTGCCAAAAAATGTGAAAGCCCCACGACATTGATGCTCAAAAATGAGATTTAACCAAGAGAGGCACATATTTCCTTATGTCCAATAGAAGTTGACAAATCCAGACTAAGGATCCCAAAAGTTCATGAAAGAAAAACAGGTCTTAAATTATTCAATAAAGAAACATAGAGTTTGTTTTGGGTAGCATCATCAGCATATAGTATGCTCTTCAACCAAGATGTCTTAAAAATTCCATATCATCCAGTGAATTTTTCTGCACAGAAATATTCTAAGAAGACATTTCAACAAATCCTCAGCAAAAATGGATTTTTGTTCAGAAATATACCCCGCCATCTAATAACAGAAGAGAAACAAACATTAAAATTTAATACCTAACAATATTGAGTGTTCCGTCAAATTTGAAAATCATACATGTTATGCTAAATGAATTTGATGGCTTGGACGCAAAGACCAACTTTTATCATACGCTTGCCATAAAATTCAGATCCATTCAAATGTGGAAAAATTTCTGAATTCTTCACTGCTTTGAAACTTGTAGTTGAGTGTCTTTATCATTTATGTTGAATAGGTAGATCTAGTCGTTGTTTTATCACTGTGATTTATGTAAATAAAATCCTTACACCAACAAATTGCATTTGATATAATCCAATGGAGCCTTTAAGTATCATTTTAAGAAATATGTTGTAGTATCATGTAAGTGCCTACATACTTCTCTACTTCATTGCTTCTAGATACAGATCCTATGCTAAAAAATAATTAATATCATCCTATATTTTGTAAATATGAGTTCATGCCTCTGACATTCAAATAACAGATTTTTTAAACACCATGTTAAGCACACACATGGTGTATGAGAATAATGAACACACACACAAGATACTCAACACACAATGAAAGATAAGCGTGAGGCTTTCTTATTTTCCATTATATAAAGATGTACATTTATAGTACAATGGTGTGACTCTTGGTTTCATATTCCAAGGTCACTTGGACTCTATTGTGACTTTTCGTATTCCACACCTACCCATGTAGGATTAGGTGTTCCAACATCCCCCCTTAATCCGAAGGGGTATGTGTGAGTCCAAGAAGAGAGTTGTAATACAAATATGCAAAGTATACATGGAAGCACTTGGGCTGAATCAACTCTCTGAAATGTTGGAAAATGAGGTGCTTTAAGGATGACCACCAACACTGGAACACAAAATTTGTTGCGGTTCCCGGAACTCTTCCAAAACTTGCAAGAAGTTGAAGGCTTCTGCTAGAGGAATTGTCCCTCATAAAAAAGGGAGACCTTCAACCTAAAATAAGGGAGGTCTACTACCTGTGATGGTTTTAGGATTACCAGCAACTCTGGAATGCTTGAAGCATTTCCTAGAAATCAACCAAAGCTGGCAAGAAGCTTAAGGCTTCTGCTAGAGGAAGTGTTCCTTATATATGAAAGGGAGACCTTCAACCTAAAAGAAGGAAGGTCTACTACCTATGATGGTTTTAGGTTATCCACCAACCAAAGACGATGGTTTAAGGTTTTCCACCAACCGAAGGCATGCTCATGGGCATCCGTGTCTCTGGCAACATCTCTAAATCTGGAATGACGAATTGTGGCTTAGGCTCGCTTGAACTATTGTGTCTCTGGCTACAACTCTGAACATGGAATGAGAGATTGTGGCTCAGACTTGCTTGATCTGTCGTCGAATCTTGTACATGACCACCATTTTCCCCCCTGTCAGGGACAAGGTGAGATGATGGTGAAAACTCAACTACAAGTTTGATCAATATCCATGAACATGTTCTAACATGTGTCTTAAACATCTTCTTGGTTGCTGATGCCCATTGCCAAGAAGTGATCCATCCAATATGAATCTTGGTTCTTGCAGGAGGCTTGTTTCTGAAGCATCTGTATGAAGAATGAGTGTGCTGACCATAGTGCTTGCATGGATGAAGATCAAAACAGTGATATTTCATATGGCCAACTCGATCACAGTGTTAGCATTTTACAATCTGATGTTGTTGTGGAACAGGATCTGGAACAGCTGCAGGTGAACTGTCATAAAGGAATCCGACACTCTGAAATAAGATGGGCTTGGTGTAGTCTGGAATATGAAAGGACACATCCTTTTCATATCCAAGACCAGTTCGATGCTTGTTGTGGAAAAGCTCTTCCAAAGGTCTGATGATGGGCTTGAGAAGTGCAGGCTGAGTTGCTACATCTGCATGAAAATCTGCTCTAGTACAAGGAACTGAATGGGAATCAATTGCAACTTTATCTTATTTCTTCTTATGAGAGTCCTTCACAATCTTCTGAATAGAAACAAGTTCAGAATGGTGACTCTTTTGCTGAAGTTCGTCTTGTTGGAGCTGAGATTCCAACTGCAAAAACTCAATCCTTTCTTGTGCATCTTGCCAACAACTTTGAATGTTACAAAGAGCATGCTTGCTCATTTTTATCATGTCATCAACATTGGAATGAATGAGTTTTTTCAAAAACTCTAATGCCTCATTTATTTTAGCCATTTTTCAACAACTTAGGCTCAAAAACTGAAAGGGTGTTGGCTTCAACCGAAAATGCACCCATTTACAATGTGATTCAACTTCCTTTCAAAAATACAAATGACTTATAGAAATGTCAAAGTACAAAGTGTGCTCCTCAAGTGGAGGACAATCAACAATGAGTTACATCAACAACTCAAATTTACTCATTGCAACTATGAAGAAGAAGCAAATACAATGTCAATATCTACTGCAAAAATATTTTGTAAATGTGCGGTGAAAACACTATACGAAAGCCTTTAAGGCGGTGAATTCTTTCTTCAAAAAGTTGTTTTGCACCAATAACAACTCATCTTCAAATGTCAATTTCTTCAAAAAATCACCCTTATGCCACAAATCACACAATGTCAAATCTGCAATTTTCAATCCATCTACTCACATGTCATTTCTCTCTCTCTTTATTTCATTTCCTCTCTTCCTCTTTCTCTTTCTCTTGTTTTTTTAAATTAATTAAAAAAGGGATTAATTGAATTGGGAAATAATTAAAGGAAAAAGCAAACTAAAGGAAATTAATTAAAAAAATGGATTAATTAAAAGGGAAGGGAGGAAATTTTAATTGCAAGGGAGAGATTAAAATGAAATGAAGAGAATTTTAATTGAGGGGGGGAGATTTTTAAAAATTAACAATTGAAATTTTCAAAGGGAATCGATTTTATTTTTTTGAAAAGCGACCTTCGAGGGGGTGAGGGCGGAGGATGGTATGGGGAGTGGAGGGGAGGATCGGGGTTATGGGTATGCCTGAGGGGATGTGTAGGGAGCGTAGGGAGTGTTGTGGAGGTAATAGTGAAGTGTTGGGGAGAGGAGCGATAAGGAGGGTTGTAGAGATTGAGTTTGCGGGTTGGGTGGGGTTTGTGAGCGAGGCGTGGTTTGAAGGGGGGGCATTGTGTTGATGGGAGTGTTGGACCTTAGTTTTGGTCTTATTTTGCTCAAAAACTTACTAATCCATCTGTTCCCATCCATTTCATTCATTTTATTCCATTTTGATATATATTTGATATCTATTCGGTATTTAATTTAATTTTTCAATTTATAAAGTTTTTATGAAAGTTTGGTTTTTAGTGCAAAATTGGCCAGTTCGAAATTCCCGTAATAGCTCTATGGTTGATGTGGTTGCAGGACACTTGAGCGCGAATTGAATGCATGGATGGACAGCTTGGCAACTAGGATTAAGCCACCTAGCCTTGGTTAAACGAACAAGCTTTATTAGAGCCCATTTGGTTCTAGTCAATCATGACTAGTCATTCGGAAATCCCATAGAAATAGGGGCAGTTTTGAGATTCTATGGGATTGGCCATATTTCTTGGGATAAGAATAATGAATTCGACTTAGATAGGTGGATGAGAGTAGATGGGTTTGTTTGAGTAAAAATAGATCAGTTTTTTTCATGAGACTTCTTATTTAAAGCCAAAGCTTTGATGGCTTATGTATTATGATTGACTTATTATACTTTTATATTGTGACAACTTTGGATTGAGGAGTTAATTGGAAGATTTATGTTGTTATTATTTTGCTGTTCAATGCTATGGATGTGTAACTGAATTTAAGCTTCTGAGATCATTTATCAAGTGTGCAAGGCAAGGGTGGAAGGGCCCCCATTCCAAGCTAAGTACACTTTCTTGTTAACTAGTTTATTTCTTTGTAAATCGATGATTGTAGAAGCTGATTTTTCAAAGCTTTATTTCAGATTGCTTAATGGTTCATGCATAATGATTGATTTTATTAGTTTTATAGTTTATTCATCACTTTATCAAGTTGGAAAAGCAATTGGTAATTTGAGCATCCCTTCTACTAAAATGATGAATCACAACTAGTTTCTTTGGTTTGCATGCGAGTAGTTTCTTATTGTGATTTTGAGTATTGAGATGAATAAATTATGATGAAATACTTTATGTGTCTCTTAAGTTAAGAGCTTCTTTCCAGTAACAATTTATCCATCTTAAGTTCTTGATTTTAATCTGCGATTCATTAAGTGATAGTTGAGGCAAGGTGGACTTCTTGAGTCAAGAACCATCTCAATATTTTTTCCTCTACTTTGAATGGATTGAATTAGAGTTGTAGGATGTATTGTTTTTGAATAAATTATCTTTCAAGGTTTGATTATATTATATGCATATGGTGAACTTGCCTCAAAGCATAAACCTTTGGATTATTAATAAATAATTGTGTTAATTTTTATAAGTTAGCTCAACATTTGAAATGCTTAGTTACAACACGGAATGAAGACACGGGTCTGTGTGTGGGCGGGAATACTCACCACTATACTACAACGACAACAACATCCTCAATCCATACCATTTCAACAACAACATTCTGCATATCCACAAACCATCCCATTTCCACAGCAGAATCCTCCACCGTTGTTGACCCAACCACAACAATTACAGCTACCCACAAATCAACCCAGACCAACTCAATTACCAGCCCAACCAATTGCAAATCCGAATAATAAGGTGGACAAAGCTGCATACCTTGTAGAGGAAGCAACATGTTTTCCCACACATATTCAATTCTTCCTCTTAATGAAGTCCATCTAAGGTACGGGAAAAGTGCTTAAAAGGATTCTCACTCAATTATAGAAGAACCAATGAACAAGGAGAATCACGAAACATCACAAACTAAGATACAAATTCGAAGAACAAATATTACAGCACAAACACCACCTTTGAAGGTTAGTGGAACAACAAAAAGAAATAACCCTTCCTTTAGAATTTGATATTTTAAATGAGTTAAAAAATACTTATGTAAAAATTCCTTTGTTGAAAGCAATTAAGAAAATACCAATATATGCTAAAACAATAAAAAGGAATTATTGCATAAAGAAATCACGAGAAAAAGAAAGAAGGATCCTACTACAATCAAGTCATTGGTAAACTAGCAAACCTCAACTGTCTACACAAACCAAAGTAGAAAAATATGTTGATCACGGTATCCCTATGGTTACTATGTCAATAAATAATTTCATTTACCCAACACATTAATAGACTTGGGAAAGCATTGTAAATGTAATGACAATGGAAGCAATCAAAACTTTGCATTTGAGGACAACATTGAATTCAACCTCTACAATCTTAGAATTAGCGGTGGATCTAAGTTATTCCTGAAGGAATATTGGAAGATATCATAGTCTCTTTGGATTCATGGGAGTATCCTGTTGGCTTCTTATTCTACAGCCAAGAAAACAAATTTCGGAGGACATCCTCTAATTTTAGGCGGAGACCATGGTTAGCTACCGGCAGTGCCTTTATAGGATGCGGTCAGGAAGCATGATTATTTCACATGGAGATGAAAAGAAACACATTGCTCTTTATTCACCTGCACAATCAACTTCTTTAGAATCGGTGCTTGAAGCTCAAGAAAAACAACAAACTAAATGGGTTTTAAGTATAAATCAATTCTTTGATTTGAGAAGAAGAAGAAGAGAGAATGAACTTAATGAGATCTTTTCATTTTCGAGCTCAAGTGTTTCAAATGACTTAGAAAGTCCAATATGGAGCTGCAAATAACCTTCCTAAATCAATGTTTTAAAACTTGTCTTGTTCAAACTTTGCGAAAATCTTTTATAGACATCTTTCTTGTAAACACGATCTCCAATCCAACAATAAAAACAATTGAGGTAAGTCTGGAAAACATTTAAACATTGGAAATGAGTTACGATCGACACAAGAGCAAGAGGTAATTGCATTATTACGAAAATATTCAAAAGCTTTTGCACGGATTATCTTGACATGCAAAGGAGAATCCATCCTAGCACATGTGTCCACCACATCTATCTGAGATGATCAAATCAAGCCTGGCAAGACAACCTCAAAGGCAGATAGATCCTAGAGTAAAGAAAGAAATAGTGAAGAAAAATTTGCAAAAATTGTTAAATGTTGGATTCATCTATCCTATTTGAGATAGTCAATAAGGTTTCTCCATTGGTTATTGTACGAAAGAAAAATGGAAAGTGGAGGGTATGTGTGGATTATCAAGAACTAAATAAAGCTACACTAAAAGATCATTTTTTCCTCTACCATTCATTGATCGAGTGTTAGACTCTTTGGGCGGAAAATTCTTCTCTTTCTTGGATGGGTTTAGCGGGTACAACGATTAGAATAGCGATAGAAGACCAAGACAAAGACAACATTCACTTGCCATGAGGAGACAAAGTACATATAATTTTTTGCCATTTGGTTTATATAATGCACACTGCAACTTTTCAACGAAAACGTGCTTGCAATTTTTGCTGATCTAATTCATGAATGTGTAGAGGTTTATATGGATGACTTTCTGAGTTTATGGAAACACATATAATCATTGCCTAAATAATCTTGAGAAAGTGTTGAAACGATGCATTGAAACAAATTTGTCATTAAGCAATGAGAAATGCTATATAATATTGACGAAGGAATAGTTACGGGACACCATGTTCTGCTTCGAGATTAAAGTGGATCCGCCAAAATTCAGTCCTAGTAAACTTAATACCTCCTACAACAGGAAAGAGGTAAGAAGTTTGTAGGTTATACGAGGCTATTATAGACGATTCATTGAAAACTTCGATGAAGCCGCCCAACCTCTATTTAAACTATTAGCAAAAGTGTTAATTCAACTGGACAGTAATTTTGTCAAAATGCATTTCAAGATCTGAAAGAGAAATTATCAATTGCACCCCATTCTCATTGGACAAATTGGTCCTTGCCATTTCATATATCAGCTGATGCATACGATACGCAATAGGTGCCTCCTTGGACGAGAAAGAGAACTTGTTCAATTATGCAATATACTTTATAAGCAAGAATTTAACACTGCCAGAATTGAACTATACGGTCACCGAGAAAGAAATGTTAGCCGTTATACATGCGGTAAACAAATTCAGACATTATATAACGGATATCAGAGTTTTCATTCATACGGATCATTCGGCAATCAAATACTTGATGAATAAACCCATAACCAATGGAAGAATAACAAGATAGTTCTTTTGTTATTGCCAATTTAATATCACAATACAAGACCGGCCAGGCAAGGAAAATCAAGTGGTGAAACTTTACATCATACATTCACCCAATGATCCGTCCGGTTGCGAGATAACTTTCTAGAGTGAACATATGTTTTGCTTTATCACGGTAAGAACACCATGGTTTGCGAGACATTGCAAACTATTTATCTTCTGGAAAGTTTCAACCCAATTCACTAAAAAACGAAGACACAAAATTGTTAGAAGATTTCTAGATATAGTTGGGTAAATGGTGATTTATTTTATCTTTGATTCAGATTTGATAATTAGAAAATGTGTGCGAGAAGATGAAATATTAGATATTCTAAGGGCATGTCACGATGAACCATGTGGTGGCCATTTTGCAGAGATAAACGAACGGCCATATAAGGTGCCACACGCTGGCGTACTGCGGCCATCCATCTTCAAAGACTCTAAGAAATATGTCAAGCAATGTATGACGGTTCCAGAGAAGCAAGGAAGACCAATCACAAGAGATGAGATGTACTTTGAAGCCACGAGAGTCCTCACAGAACCATTTGAGCAATGGGCACTTGACTTTATTGGACCATCAATCCACCATCAAATGGAAAGAAGTACATCTTAGTATGTACAGATTATGTAACTAAGTGGGTAGAGGCTAAAGCGATAAACGAGCAACGAGAAAGATGAGTGGTCACCTTTCTTTTGAAGAAATCTTTGTCGAGATATGGAGTACCTAGACAAATTTATGAGAGATCAAGGGCTTACAATTTACATCAAAGTGATAGAGATCTATGAGAGAAATACAAGATCAAACATAGGAAATACACCATATCATCCATCAAGCAAATGGACGGGTTGAATCAACAAATAGTCCTAGAAAATATCATGACAAAAGCAGTCGTTGAACGAAAGATTGGTACACGAAAAATTACAATATGCACTATGGGCCTGTAAATTACATGGAAGAATACAAGCTGGTTTTAGTCCATGCAGTTAATTATGTCGAAGAGACAGCACTATGGAGTTTCAAATACAAACATACGGACTAGTAGCTGAATTAGGACTAGACTGACGGAAGCACAACGAGCGGATCATGGAGGCCGAATCGGTTGGATGAGCATCGTCAACAAGCCATAGAACATACTACATTGGTGCAACAACAAAGAATGAAGTGGCACGACGGATATATCAAAACAAAGACATTTAGCAAGGAGATTGGGCATTAACGACTCCAAGTTCAAAGATTTCAAAAGCAAAGTTCACAACACCACAGCTAGGCCATATGAAATTGATTAAAATCTTGACAATGGAAGCCGATCAAAATCAAGACAATAGACAAGGACTCCACCTCCTTTATAGTGAATGGACATAGGCTCAAAGTTTATAATAGGCCTATCGGTAAAAAGAAGCATTTGTGAAACAGGCGGCGGAAGATACGGGCGAGTACGTGGCACCGAGCTGTTGTCTTACGATCCTGTCGTTTGAATAATAAAAAATAAAAACATAAAAATAATAAAAAAAAAAAAATAAAAAAAAAAATAATAATAAAAAAATAAAAATAAAAAAAATAAAAATAATTTGTTTGCTAGTGAAAACGAAGACAGCGGCACTAAAAGCAAACACGAATTCTCATAGAGGAAAACCGGGGCAACTTGGACTCTGTGAATTCCACTCTTGTTCTACTATTCTCACATAATTTCAATACGGTACTCTCATCCAACACGTGGCAAGGGACAGGTATATCTTAACAAGGAGACTTGTATTGAATATTATTAGGCGAGTATAGAAGGAACTTGTATTGTCAACAGAGGGACACGAAAGAAGAAATCAATACGAGAGGGACTGCAGAGACATGATGTCAAAACAACATGTGCATATTATGTAAGCGATGCGGAGGACACAGAAACAAAGAATCATTATAAAAGGACACGATTTTTCAATTCAAGAACCGAGCATGAAAAACAAGGGCAACAACTAAAATTTACTTTTTGATTCATCTACAACATACGATCCAATTGATTTCATTCACACATCTGAGACATCATCAGGAAATGTGCTCCTTTATAGTCATTTTGTGCTTAATTCAAATTTTCTTAGAAATTTTTAGTTTTTGTTAAGTTAGAAAGATTAGTACTGAGGATATTCATTATTCCTTATACATATCCTATATTCCTGTGCACCTATACATATTCCATTTAATTCATACACATTTTCTATGCATATTCCCTATAATCCTATGATATTTTCTTTAGAAGCAAAGACAAAACTTTAGGACAACACCACACATACAATTCAAGCATTAGTACTGGTGATGATTTTAAACATGACCTAAGATGGTCATTTTAAAATCATAAAGGTGTGCATATAAGGCAAAGAAAATAATGCGCTATATTAAACTATATACCATAGTTCAAATAAGGAATGCGTTAAAGCCATTTATATAAAATCCAACGCAAAAGATATAAAGTTAATACATATGGTATATGAAATCAACGCGCATATGGCATAATGATAAGCGAAGGTATATGATAGGAAAGGGCGCATACAAAATGGAGGACAGCCATGTAAAAACTATATGGCACGATTGTTATGATCTGGCAGGGTTGTATAATTGACAGGGTATGGTGAAATGATAATTGCATATACAATGCTGGAATATCATTGCACGTATAAGCACACGACGGTGGTAATAGTTCATGCATATCATTCAAAAATAGCACACGACAATGGTAATGATACGTGCATATCATTCAAAAATAGCACACGACAATGGTAATCATATGTGCATATCATTCAACATAGCACACGGCGGTGGCAATAACATTCAAAACAAAATGATGATTTGGCATCCTCATGACACAGTCGGGTGACTGGTCAAAGAGGACGGCCATACCAACTGCGCATCATAACACCAATAGGCGCACAGTACAACCATGAACTCGGTCAATTCATGACCGTTTAGACCTCAGTCCTCATTGCCAGAGCTCAGAAAGAAGGCGTTTTGAAGCTGCAGACTAATGCAAACATCATTCTGGAGAAGTGAGAAGGCGTTTGAAGCAGCAAAATAGTGAAAATCATCCCGGAGAAGCAAGAAGGTGGATTTAAGAAGGGAAATCGTTCCGGGTTCAACGATCAGAGATAGCAGATTTTCAGGATTAAGTCAGGTAACAGTGAAGTTTATTTACGCTCGGCGACTATGGGATATTGCTTGTCATTAACTATTAGATCCTTTGCTTTGCCACCAGCTCAATTAACCGAGGTAATAGAGATTTGGAGTGCCCGGTTACACTCCACACGCTCGTTGACAGTCAGGTAACGCTACAAATCCGTGATTATCTCCAGTTGACAGCACTTACGGATATGTTGATGCGCAACATTTTAATGAAAACTCATTGCATGGATAACACGTTAGAAATTTTAACGGAATGTTGTGATTGAAGTCAAGAACAGAGTTGTTATGGCATGGCGGTAGTTGTTGACTAAATGCGCACTAAACCGTGTTCTGTTGAGTGAATTGTGCGCATTAACATTTTAACAAACAGTTAACATGAAAACGGAAAACGCCATAAACACTTGCTGCCACTGCATTTTTGTTTTTGTTTTTGACTAAAACAGGGGATCGAATGCCGGATTGTCAAAGTAAATTGCTGGTTGCCAAAGGGAGTCGGGTTGTTGAAGCCGTGTTTATATTTGGTTGAGGCCGAGAGCCTTTTTGCATTTTTATGGTTTTTATGCTGAGTCTGCAAGCAGAAATTTTTGCAAATGCCTTTGCTTAAGCCGAGAACATTTTGGAATTTTTGATTTGATGATGAGGCCGAGAGCACTCTTTAGTTTTTTTGTTTTATATACACAGTAAATCATGTTTTTTTTTGCGATGAGTAAACATGGTTATTGTTGCATGTGTATTTAATTTAAAAAAACAGAGACCAGTATTAACAGAAGTATACAGGTGTTGTTTCCATTAAACAGGGGATTCAAACCGTGTTTTTACAAGGGAATATAACAGAGGATAAAAAAAACAGAGTTAAGTTGAGTCAGAGGAGGAAGGTAAGCTTCTTTGCTTCCTGAATTTCATTTAAAAAAAAAAAACGATAGTCATAAATTTTTATTAAAATGAAGTTAGTAACAGCAGAGGCCTACATTGATTGGTTTACAGAAACAATGACAAACAGAGTAGAGCCAAAATTTCAGATAGAAAGCTGGGGAAAAGAGACTATAGAAAAACTTTATCAGGCAGGGATGATAGGCTTCTTACAGAAATTTAATGGCCATTCTGAGGAGTTAACCAAAGACTTTATAAATAATTTCAGTCAAGACCAGACTCGAGTAGGAGAAATCATTGTCCCGGTAACCCAAGAATACTTGTCCAAAGCCTTAGATTTGCCAATGATAGGAGAGAAGTATTACAAAGGCCTACACTTCAAGGAGAAAGCATGGACTTTCTTCCTTGAGAAAAACCGGAAGGGAAAATTTGATAGGACAAAAGGGATACCCAGGGAGTGGTTTAATGAACCATGGGGAGAATTGGTCTTGATCATCCAAAAGTTCTTGACTTGTGACCGAGGATATAGTGTTGCCCATTTGTATCATGTTAAACTTCTGTAGCATATTAAGGGAGAAGATAGGATTAATTTGCCTTATTTCCTATATAAGAGCCTCTTGAGAATGATTGAAACAGCAAAACATGAACACAGTCCTAAAGCAGGACAGATGTATCATCAAGGATTGATCAAAATCCTAGTTGAGTATCAGGTGAGATCACAGGGCATAGTGTGGAGAGAATTCATGATTAAGAATCATTTTACTGAACAGATTAAGGAAATACAAGATAAAACAGAGCAGGAAAGTAGAGGATTGATGAACTCACCCTTGTATCCTAGAACAAGAGCTAAACAACAGAATAATATGGCCATGGAAAATGAAATATCTGTTATGTCTATTCCCAAAAGATTTACAAATAAAAGTCCAATTAACTTAGACAAGGAAGAAGAAACATATTTCCCAAGACCACAAGAAGAATTTGAGAGGGATTCTTCATATGATGATGAAGCAGCAGCATCACTAATGAAGACAACCCAAGATTTTGAAAAAGAAATCAATGATGGAAGAATCAGGGACTTAACTGACCAATTAGAAATTAGCAAAATTGTGGAGAAACAATTAAAAGAGGAAAACAAAGCAAATAAGAAAGATAATGCTAAATTGGTCAAGGCAAATGAAAAATTGAAAGAAGAATTGGGGAGATTGAAAAGGAAAAATGATTTACTTTCTAAACAGGCATTTAAGTGGTTAAAGGAAAAGAATATGTGGCAGGCCAAGTATGAAAAACAGAAGGTCAAAGCAGCTTTGTTCAAGGAAAGACATGACACAGGTTTGGATTGTTTGGCAAGGGCAGCACAATAGGAAGCATCTACAGGTACAACATCTACTACAGAAAGAAGAAGGTCAAAGAGGAATAGGCAAGCATGGGGACATGCTTGATGATAAGCAAGGGAGAGATGTTGGGCCTTAGTTTTGGTCTTATTTTGCTCAAAGAAACTTACTAATCCATCTATTTTTCCATCCATTTTCCATTCATTTATTCCATTTTGATATATATTTGATATCTATTCAGGTATTTAATTTTAATTTTTCAATTTCTAAAGTTTTTATGAAAGTTTGGTTTTTAGTGCAAAATTGGCAGATTCAGAAATTCCCGTAATAGCTCTATGGTTGATGTGGTTGCAGGACACTTGGGCACAAATTGAATGCATGGATGGATAGCTTGGCAACTAGGATTAAGCCAGCTATGCTTAGTTCGAACAGAACAAGCTTTATTAGGCCCATTTGGTGCTAGTCAATCATGACTAGTCATTCAGAAATCCCATAGAAATAGGGCAGTTTTGAGATTCTATGGGATTGGTCATATTTCTTGGGATAAGAATAATGAATTCGACATAGATAGGTGGATGAGAGTAGATGGGTTTGTTTGAGTGAAAATAGATCAGTTTGTTTCATGAGACTTCTTATTTAAAGCCAAAACTTTGATGGCTTATGTATTATTGACTTATTATACTTTTATATTGTGACAACTTTGGATTGAGGAGTTAATTTGAAGACTTGTGTTGTTATTATTTTTCTGTTCAATGCTATGGATGTGTAACTGAAGTTAAGCTTCTGAGATCATTTATCAAGTGTGCAAGGCAAGGGTGGAAGGGCCCCCATTCCAAGCTAAGTACACTTTCTTGTTAACTAGTTTTATTTCTTTGTAAATCTGATGATTGTAGAACTGGTTTTTCAAAGCTTTATTTCAGATTGCTTAATGGTTCATGCATAATGATTGATTTTATTAGTTTATATTTTATTCATCACTTTATCAAGTTGGAAAAACAGGTGTTCAAGTTGAGCATCCCTTCTACTAAAATGATGAATCACAACTAGTTTCTTTGGTTTGCATGCAAGTAGTTTCTTATTGTGATTTTGAGTATTGAGATGAATAAATTATGATGAAATAATTTATGTGTCTCTTAAGTTAAGATATTCTTTCAGTAACAATTTATCCATCTTAAGTTCTTGATTTTAATCTCTGATTCATTAAGTGATAGTTGAGGCAAAGGTGGACTTCTTGAGTCAAGAACCATCTCAATATTTTTCCTCTACTTTGAACAAGTTGAATTAGAGTTGTAGGATGTATTGCTTTTGAATAAATTATCTTTCAAGGTTTGATTATATTAGATCTTCACATATAGTGAACTTGCCTCAAAGCATAAACAACCCGGATTGATAATAAATAATTGTGTTAGTTTAGGTACATAAGTTAGCTCAACCGCTCTATGTAGGCAGGTGCGGCACTGCCGTACTTTTTCTTTTTCGAAATACTCAAGTACCCAGACTACACCTTAAGCAACATTCGTTAGTTATTAGCAAATGTTCTTTCAATTATGTGGAAATAAACATCAACATCAATATCAAACCCACATGTACGCCCATACATACAAGGGAGGGGCAACTCCCTTTTAAAATGAGTCTGCCCGGATATTATGTTTCATCAAAATACAAGTACAACAGTCAGGCTATTTGCCTCTTGGCCAAGTTATAAGACTTGCTAATACTAAAACTAGCATACAACAGACTTATACAACCATCGAAGATCACCGTCGGAAGTGCTGCCCAAATCTGCCCAAGTGCTGGTCACTCGGGTCACCCAAAACCGTTGCTCCGTTCTAGTGCAGAGAGTTTTCTGAGTATACCGTGTGCCCAAAGTGCTCCAAACCTATATTTTTGGATGTCTCTCTCCAAGACGCACCTTCTGCAATTTACGGCACCTCGATCTGACCTACGTAGCTCCCGAAATCGCAGTTTTCGTGCTGGGTCGTTGCCGTTGCCCGGCGCCCAGGACGACCCGACTCGACCCGACGTGCAGCGACGCCCGCCCAGAACCAACCTGCGGTGCGCTCGGCGGTCTGTGGTGCGCTCGTGCAGCTGCGGCCCGACTCGCCTCGACTCCCCTTTGCTGGACTGTGCTTCGTCCAACGAGTTGTTGACTCGTTGTAGCTCGCCTCCAAGTCGTGTTGCTTGACTTCGCTTGCTGTTTGTTGATTCTTCTCCACTTCCACGCCTTCGTATTAATACGCACGCTCAAGTGAAGTTGGTCGCTTGCCCTACCATGAGCCGACCCACCCATTACGCCGACGCCCTCATGAAACGTCGCGTCCATGGTGTTGGGGCGCCCGGCCGACCTGAGCCGACCCCTCGTTTTGGTCGACGCCCACGATACGTTGTGTTCGCGGGTGTTGGGGCGCTCGGCCGACCCGAGCCGACCCCCCGTTTGGTTAACTCGCCCTCCAAGTGTGGTGTCGCCGCGCGCCCAACGCGCCGGCCGACCCACCGACTCGCCCGTCGGTCGCTCGTCCAAGTGCGCCCGCCGTGTATAAACTCCAAACGCCAATTCGTGTTGACTCGTCCACCTCCACGACGCGCCCGTCATGACTCGCACGCACACTTAGTGCACCCGTGACTCTCCAACGGTGCGACGCGTGCCCGTTACGTCGCACGGCGCCCAAGCTCACCAAACACCCGTTTCGGCGCGCCCGTTCCACCGACGCGCCTATGAAGTGTCGGGGCGTTACATTCTCCCCCACTTCAAAGCGTTGTCGTCCCTTGACAACATCATCCCATCGTCGCACAGTCCATTCACAACTCTATGTGTGAAATATCGTCGCAACTCGCTACCAAAGTGTCGTCACACGAACTGTCGTCGCACCCATGTGCACGATATCGTCGCAACTGTCGTCGCAAGTGTTGATGACTCCAACATCCTCCAAAGGTGTTCGTGTCTCCAACTCTGCTATAAATATGTGAAGAGCACCCAGATGTGAACGCTCTTGACCTGCTACATGCCTCGGTCATGTCTCAATTCTGCAAGAAATCATGTGTTGGTACCCCTTGTGTAGTGACAAGTTGGGTAGCTAATCCAACCGAACGTCTCCTCCACAAGAACATATGTTCCTCCCATCATCACGACTGGCAAAACATCCTGCTATCAAGTGCTCCATCTCACTCCATGGTCTGCTCGTAAGTTAGAGGTCATCATTGCCTTGAGTAATTGACAATGAGCCTCATCCAAGTGCCATGTTTCTGGTCCATGAAGTGTTCTCCATCTCCATCTCAACATGCTGTCCATGATGCTAATCCATGTGCTCTACTTGTATGCAAGTAGACTCATCCTCCAAGCATCATCAAAGTAATAAGTGTGGCTAAGTCAAATAGACTCAAGCCCATGCCAAAGTGTGTACCACCAAGGCATCCATCGCTGCATCTCCATCAAACTCCAAAGTGTCTCAGCACTATCATCTCCACCAAGTGACTCCTCCTGAACACACCCCATAATGTGCTCCAAGGTATGCATCCAATACTGCATCAAAATCAGGACCAATCCTGACCTCAGCTCCTCAATGAGTCAGATACTCCAAGGTCACCATAATATGAAGTCTCCAATGAATGCAACTCCACCATGAACTCCCATGCCTCATCATATCCAAAGCGTTGGTAAGCCTACTTGTATTGGCCATGAGTGCCATCACAAGTTCTCACTCTGCAAACATATGAATGTTTCATAGGCTGCTCATCCAACCGATGTCCAAGTTGCTCATGGTGAACAACGTCCCATTAGTCCATCTATAAAGAATATCCATGTAGTCCATGTCCATGACTTTGGCTGCCCATGTGTTCATCCAAGTGAACTCAACTCAACTCTCATCATCATCATGTCTCCACATATCGAAGTGAAGTGCTCTCGGTCACTCCTACCTCCATCATATAAATGAGTACTTCCTTCAAGCTGCTCCCCCACTAAAGGTCTGCCAAGAGTTCCTTCTTGGTTGAAGCCATGAAGAAGCCTACTCCAACACGTGCCCTACCACCAAGGTAGTGTGTGGGTCATGCCGGGCACTTGCCATTCTATGTGGCTAAGCATGACCCCTTTCCATCACAAAGGCCATCACGTTCCACCCTTGTCCCGGGCATTTGGACCATCAAGTGTAAGGTCACAAATTGCCTCAACAAGGTTTGCATCGTTCCATGTCCCTTGTTCCATCAATGTGCAAGGTCTCATCGTAGGCATCCAAGGAGTAGTCACCAATGGTGTTGGCAAAGAAGTCATCTTCTTCCTCATCTCCATATGCAGTCCATCCTCCTTATGCTTCCATGAAACACAAGTCATATCTCCATGAAGACTCCTCAAGTGAGTGTCCTCCATCCCCATCAATGCCTTTGATGTGTTCGATCCTGGTACCACTTGCTCATCAAGTTCCTCGTCGATCATAGTCACATTTGCAACATCTCCATGTGGTTTGTCCACCAATGCTTGCAATGTGTCTTGTCTTGGTTCAACTTGTGTCACAAGTTCGTCCTTCATCTTTTCCATCATATCATCCTCATGAGAATCATCCTTCGGTCCTCCAAGTTCAGCAGTTCGCCCATGAAAGTCTTTCAAGGAATTTCGCATCTCCACTATCTCATCTCCAATGTGTTCCAAGCGTTCCTCCACTTGCACAAGAGCCTTGTAGTGTTCCTGCCTTGTTTCCTCCAAGAACTTTGTCATGTTCACAAGCTTCTTACGAGCCTCCAAAACCGCTTTCCTTGTAGCTTCAAGCTCCAATGTTTGTGGTGTCTTTGCTTCAACTTGTTGTAAAAGTTTTTCCAAAACAACATCCATAACATTCTGCTTCCCCATAATAGAAGGTTTTAACCTCTTCTTATGGTTCTTCTCTTCAAGTCTAACAAGCTCATCTCGGTGAGTTTGTAGTTCATGGCACAATGCCATCCATCCTTCAAACTGGTCCATCTTGTCTCGAAGTCTTTCGAACTCATCTTGATTTGAATAAGAGATCCCCTCCTTGCACAAGGCCATAAGAGCGATCTTAGCCTCATTCACCTCTTCATGAATCTTCTTAGCCTTCTTCCAAGTTTCCACCAATTTTCTTTCCACGACTCCAAGTTTGTTTCGAATTCTTGGGATTTCTTCGTTCAGCTGCTCTATCCATCGCAATGCTTCACAAGTCTTCTCTTCGAATTCTTCCCAACTCGGCATGTCTCCTTTTCTAGCTTTAGCCCTGGAAAATGCCTTGCTTCAGCTAAGGTCTCCAAGAGAAACCCCAAATATATAAGTCAGCTTCAACACCAACTGTCATGCAATGGCAATCGTGTTCCTGCTTCAGCAAAAGCTCCCTGCGGAGGTATCCGATACCATTTGTCATGCAATCCGTATCAGTCCTCTGATACCATCTGTCACGCCCCTACACCGTGGGTGTCTCTCAACAGCTCTATGTAGGCAGGTGCGGCACTGCCGAATAGAACTCTGATAACACACTTGCCATTGCATGACAAGTGGTATCAGAGGATTGATACGGATTGCATGACAAATGGTATCGGATACCTCCGCAGGGAGCTTTTGCTGAAGCAGGAACACGGTTGCAGGGCTGCAGTTGGTGTTGGAGCTGATTTATATATTTGAGGTTTCTCTTGAGACCTTAGCTGAAGCAAGGCGTTGGCCAGGGCTAGAGCTACAATGGAAGAATTCATCCGAGAAAAGATGGATCTTGAAGGACTTAAAGAAAGGCTGCTGAATTGTGTAAAGAAGAGGAATGCAGTGAAGAAGAGGCTTTCCGAAGTGAGGGAGGCCCTCAAGCCATTGGCTTGGGAGCGAAAAACTGAGGAAGAGCAATATCACTTCGATCTCCTCATGGGTGAAGATGATGATTTGGAAGCCGAGTATGATGAGTTGAATAAACAGCGAGGATTACTTCTATGGAAGTATACCGAGTTTCTTAAAATGCTAAGAAGGTATAGAGAGGACACGATGTCCACTATAGCCGAACCAAAGGATGATGAGAATGTGGTTGAGGAGAAGGAGAAACTTGTAGAACAAGTTGGACCCGAACCAAGCACATTACAAACATTGCAGGTTGAACCACACAAGGATGTTGCAGATGTGGAAGATGTCAAGGATGAACTTGATGAACAGGTTGAACCGAGGCCAAGCACATTGCAAGCATTAGTGATGGATGAGGATGTTGCATATGTAGAAGATGTCAAGGATGAACTTGATAACCAAGTTGGACCAAGACCAAGCACGTTGCAAGCATCGATGTTGGATGATTCTCATGGGGATGTTATGACGATGGAAGAGATGAAGGAAAAACTTGTGACACGAGTTGAACCAAGACAAGACACATTGCAAGCATTGGTGGACAAACCACATGGAGATGTTGCAAATGTGACCATGATCGAGGAGGAACTTGATGAGCAGGTGGTACCAGGATCGAACACATCAAAGGCATTGATGAGGATGGAGGACACTCACTTGAGGAGTCTTCATGGAGATACGACTTGTGTTTCATGGAAGCATAAGGAGGATGGACCGCATATGGAGATGAGGAGGAAGATGACTTCCTTGCCAACACCATTGGTGACTACTCTTTGGATGCCTACGATGAGACCTTGTACGTTGATGGAGCAAGGGACATGGGACGATGCAAACCTTGTTGAGGCAATTTGTGACCCTACACTTGATGGTCCAAATGCCCGGGACAAGGGTGGAACGTGATGGCCTTTGTGATGGAAAGGGGTCATGCTTAGCCATGTAGAATGGCAAGTGCCCGGCATGACCCACACACTACCTTGGTGGTAGGGCACGTTGGTGGAGTAGACTTCTTCATGGCTTCAACCAAGATGGAACTCTTGGCAGACCTTTAGTGGGGGAGCAGCTTGAAGGAAGTACTCATATATATGATGGAGGTAGGAGTGACCGAGAGCACTTCACTTCGATATGTGGAGACATGATGATGATGAGAGTTGAGTTGGGTTCACTTGGATGAACACATGGGCAGCCAAAGTCATGGACATGGACTACATGGAGATCTTTATAGATGGACTGATGGGACGTTGTTCACCATGAGCAACTTGGACATTGGTTGGATGAGCAGCCTATGAGACATTCATATGTTTGCAGGTGAGAACTTGTGATGGCACTCATTGCCAATACAAGTAGGCTTACCAACGCTTTGGATATGATGAGGCATGGGAGTTCATGGTGGAGTTGCATTCGTTGGAGACTTCATATTATGGTGATCTTGGAGTATCTGACTCATTGAGGAGCTGAGGTTAGGATTGTTCCTGATTTTGATGCATTATGGGATGCATACCTTGGAGCACATTTATGGGGTGTGTTCGGGAGGAGTCACTTGATGGAGATGATAGAGCTGGGACACTTTGGAGTTTGATGGAGATGCAGCGATGGATGCCTTGGTGGCACACACTTTGGCATGGGCTTGAGTCTACTTGACTTAGCCACACTTATTACTTTTGATGATGCTTGGAGGATGAGACTACTTGCATACAAGTAGCACATGGATTAGCATCATGGACAGCATGTTGAGATGGAGATGGAGAACACTTCATGGACCAGAAACATGGAATTTGGATGAGATTCAGACTTGATCGAGTTGATGGATGTGACAGATTGCAAGAGGAAGAACTAACGCAGGGTATGAGGATGGACATTCTCATGATGAGGACGTTATGGTTGGACTGATCACCCAACTAGTTCGAGTTGTGGGGACGCGTAGTGTGCAGAGTTATGCTAGATACATAGCATATTTTGTTATGTTGAGTTGGTTGGAGTACTTGATGCAGAGCTTCACATGGATTTGATGATGGTTGAGGAGATATCTCATGGACATGAACCTTGCTAGTTTATGCGACGATAGTTGCGACGATATCGTGCACATGGGTGCAACGACAGTTCGTGCGACGACACTTGGTAGCAGTTGCGACGATATTTCACACATGGAGTTGTGAATGGACCATGCGACGATGGGATGATGTTGTCAAGGGACGAAAATGCTTTGAAGTGGGGGAGAATGTAACGCCCCAACACTTCATGGGCGCGTTCGGTGGAACGGGCGCGCCGGTTGAGCGTTTGGTTGAGCTCGGGCGCCGTGCGACGACGGGCGCGCGTCGCACCGTTGGAGAGTCACGGGCGCGCAGGTGTGCGAGCGAGTCATAACGGGCGCGTTGGTGGTGTGACGAGTCAACACGGTTGGCGTTAGGAGTTTATACCATGGCGAGCGCCCTTGGACGAGTGACCGACGGGCGAGTCGGTGGGTCGGCCGGCGCATTGGGCGCGCGACCGACGCCACACTTGGAGGGCGAGTTAATCGAACGGGGCGTTGGGTCGGGTCGGCCGAGCGCCCGCACACCCCACGGACGCGACGTTTCGTGGGCGACGGACGAACGGATGGGTCGGCTCGAGTTGGGCAAGCGACCACGACTCACAACGCGTTCGTATATATTGGACGAGCGTTGGTGAGTGGAAGGCAATCAAGCAACTCGGTCAAGCAAGACGAACACAACCGCAGCAACGAGTCAACAACTCGTTGGTCGAAGGCACAGCTGAACGGAGTCGGGTCGAGTCGGGTCGAGCTCGTGCAGGCCGCACCGCAGATTTTGGTCGGGTCGGGTCGTGCGCAGTTCTGGTCGAGTCGGGTCGTTTCTGGGTGCCGAGTAACGGCAGGGGCCCAGCACGAAAATTGCGATTCCGGGAGCGTCGGGTGTCGGATTGAGGTGCCGTAAAAACCAAAAGGTGAGTAATTCCAAGGAGCATCCAACCATACAGGTTTGGGACGGATTGGACACACGGTCAGCTCAGAAAACGCTCTGCACTGATTCGGAGCAACTGTTTGGGTGACCCGAGTGACCAGCACTTGGGCAGTTTTGGGCAGAACTTCCGACGGTGAACTTCGATGGTTGTACATGTCTGTTGTAAGCTAGTTTGAGGATTGGAAAGTCTTAGAACTTGGCCAAGAGGCAAATAGCCTTGACTGTTGCACTTGTATTTTTATGAAACATAATATCCGGGCAGACTCATTTTAAAAGGGAGTTGCCCCTCCCTTGTATGTATGGGCGTACATGTGGTTTGATATTGATGTTTATGTTTATTTCCGCATAATTGAAAGAAAATTTGCTAATAACTAATGAATGTTGCTTAAGGCATAGTCTGGGTACTTGAGTATTTCGAAAAAGAAAAAGTACGGCAGTGCCGCACCTGCCTACATAGAGCGGTTCGAAGACACCCGTGGTGTAGGGGCGTGACAAGTGCGGAGACCTCTGATACCATCTGTCACGCCCCCATCTCGTTTGTCCACTTGGGCAGGTCGTGCGGCACCGGCTAAACGGCTTCCCTTCGGTCTTGCCATGTTCCGGACTACGCCTCTACTTATTTTTTTAAGTGTTAGTCTTCACTTTTTATTATGTTTTATTGCGGAATTATAAAACATACACCATCATACCGAATTACACCAAACAGATTGAAGAAACCAATTTTATTATATAAAATATCATAAAATCGCCTCGCTGGTTTATACAGGTCGAGGGCCTGTTTTTACATAGAAAACGCCGAACTCGGCCCGTCGCACGTTGGTCGGGTCGTGAGTCACCCGACTCGCCCGCCGTGTGCTAGTCCGCCCATCGTCGCACCCTTGGCACGTGCCCACCGTAACTTAATACGCGTAGTGCCGTCCCTCGACTTGTCCGCGCTCAACCGGCGCTCGGTTACCGCAGCACACGCGCTGTGGCGCGCTGCCTACCGCCGCGTCCACTCGTTAGCCGCCCGACTCGTTACGTTTGTTAACTGCCCGCTCGGCGGGCGCATCGCTCGTCCAACTGCAAGTCTAAGGCTGCAGTGCGTTTGATGTCGCCTTCCGTTTGTTGGTCTTTCGCTCTCCACAACGCCTCGTTCTTATACTCGTTCGTTCGTTGAAGAGTCGGGTCGCTCGGCCGACCCGAGCCGACCCGCCCGCTACCCGTTCACATATGAACCGTCGTGTCGTTTCGTGAGGGGCGCTCGGCCGACCCGAGCCGACCCCCGAGTTGGTGTGAGGGGCGCTCGGCCGACCCGAGCCGACCCCCGTGTTGGCAAATGTGCGCCCTTGGCCCGTGTTAACTCGTCGGTTCGTCGTGTCGTTACGTTGAGGTGCGCCCGTGTCTAGAATGGGGCGCCCGTCGCCGCTATAACCACTTCAACCGCCCTTCGTTCAATACGGCCATGACGCCCGTTGTGGGCGCGCCCGTCGCCGTGGCGCGCGCCCATCCATCGTTTCGCTCAAGCGCGCCCGTGGAGGGCGCCCGACTCACCCGAGTCGTGGGCGTCCAACTCGTGGGCGTTACATACTCCCCCACCTTGAGTCATTGACGTCCTCGGCAATCAGAATGAATCTCATCAACATTTGGTCAAACTACTTGCTATTTCTTTCTTCCATCTCCCTGACACATTTCCTCCGGTTTGACTCGATTCCTCCGGTCGTCCTTCCCATTGAATGAGAAATTCTCTACGTGCATTGCCCCTTATCCTGTCGTTCAAAGATCAAGTATCTTCTCCAAAACTAAGTTTGGTTTGTCGATGATCATGTTGGTCCTCTCGGTGGTCTTTGCTCGGTCGGATCATCGGCATCTCACGTTTGCCTCTTTTTAGTTGACTTATGTGGAAGACGGGGTGCTGGCATGCATATGATCTGGAAGTTCCAACTCATAGGCAACTTCACCAATCCTCTTCTTTATGCGGAAAGGCCCATCATATCGTCTCGTCAAAGATCTAGCGGTCCCCTTAGGTACAGAGCAGGCAATCTCATTGATCTCGGAAAGGAACCTCATCTCAACATCGAAAGTGTGCATCAGATTACCACTCCTATACGCCTTTTCCTTCATCTTTTACGCGACGTATGCCGAGATGCATCAGAGTGCTATCTCCAAGTTTTCTTCCCCATGCGGTCAAGAACTTTTGGCATATGGGTTCTTGACAAATCCCCTTGGTAACACGTATGCGGCGCAATAGGCATACGTGATTGACCAACTCGAATGGAGCATGCCGTTGCGGAATATACATATTGTGGCTATCTTTGAGCAATATCCGGGAGTTCGGCCAGTGGCGATCGGCCGTAACATAATGTCTCAAGTAGTCCTCCAACAATGCGTTTATCCGTTCGGTTTGCCTTGTCTTGTACGTGGATGGTAACTCGAACCTCGACAATCTGTCCCAACTAAGCAGAACAATGCGTTCCAAACTTCCTGTAAACGTGAGTCCGTCCGGATGCGATACTCCTTCGGTATCCCCAACTTCACAACGTTCTTGAAGAAAATCTCGGGTTGTCATCTGCCCCACACATGGTAACTTCGTCGGAACGAATGTGGCATACTTGGAAAAACTATCAACAATGACCATGATTAAGTTATACCCTGAACCATTGAGCGGTAAAAGTAAGTCCATAGAGACACTTGCCCATGGTCTCTCCGAGAATCGACAAAGGCAGCAATCCCACCTTGTCTATGATGATCCAGTTGTCTTGTTGACAAATGATGCACGTATGTACATACTCCACTTCTGCCTCATCCTCTCCCGAAGTACCCCCTCTCCAACAATGCCATAGTCGACGTTGACTTTGGGTGGCCGGCCCAAGTTGAGTCGTGGCACTCCCTTCAAGGTGCCTCCTAAGTCCGATGACTTTGGAATGTAAAGTAGGTCTCCATAGAACAAGAAGCCATCCCGCAAGTAAAACTTGCGTGTCTTCCCTTCCTTAACACGCTTCATGATCAACTTCGCTTGTGTGTCTGTCTCCACGCTAGCTCTAAGTCTCTCTTGCATCTCCGCGGAGCATGTTGACCACACTCCTTGTCCTTTGACTCGGCCTTCGGCGTCAATCTTGCTAGGCGTACTTGCTTCTGTTGAGGGCATACGCCGCAGTGAGCTGATGTACTCAAGGTCATGTCAAACTCGACCAAGAATCTTGCCCGTGCTTGCTTTCTTGGCTTCGGCTTCGGTTGTGATGCAAAGTAACTTGCGGCAACGTTGTCGATCTGACAAACAATCGTTCTAACCAAGTAATGTCTCCAAACATCTGGAGACAATGAATGATGGCGGTCATTTCCTTCTCATGGACGGTCTCTTGTGCTCTCTATCCTGCAAATTTCGACTTTCACCAAGCCTTTGGATGTCCATCTGCAATAGAACCCCTCCAATTGCAAAATCTGAAGCATCGGTGTAGACCTCAAACGGTCTCTCGAAATCGAGCTGACCTCGGTATCGGTCTTGTCACCATCCTTCTCTTCCAACTCTTCAAAAGCTGCGACACTTCTCGGTCCAACTCCATCCCCATTTCCCCTTCTTCGAAATTGTCCCGGTGGCGCGGTTATCTTGGAGAGTACCCCTCTACGAACTTTCGTTGGTAGTTGGTCATTCCCAAGAAGACCACTCATATCATGGACGTTCCGGTTCAGCCAATCCTCTATTGCCTTGATCCTACTCGGCTCCCATCATTGCTACAACCCGGCCCAACATGTTGCTTGAGAGCAGATCTGGTTTGACGAACATACACTTGGACTTCCTTCAAATGGTAGGTATTTCTTGGTGTGCACGAATACTTCGTCTTCCTTCGTCCTCAGCCCATCACTTTGAAAATAACGATATCATCAAGTACACCACCACAAAGGTGTCTGAGTGTGGACGCGAGTACATCGTTCATCAAAAAGTAAAAATTGCAAAACGTGGGCCGGAGCGTGCCACGACCCGAATGGCATGACTAGGAACTCAAAGCTCCCATATCTCGTCACTATCGCGGTCTTCCTCTCATCTCCTTACGCTATCCGCATGATAATACACTGTCTCCAAGTCCGGCTTATGAAAGAAACACTAAGGCTGCGGCTGCTCCAAGAGCAATCCCATTTTGCTAACGGTAAAGGATATCTTGTTCCTTATCGTTTAGCATTGGCTACGATAATCAAACTGTCGTGATTCATTTTCATGTCTTCTTCTGTTTAGGAACAATCTTTGGAGCACCATGCGGGGACCTTGAAGGTCGAATGAAACACCTTGACTAAATCCTTGAGCCTTCTTCAACTCTCTTCAATTATTTTGACCGGTCGATAGGGAGCTTTGGGCTGGAGGTTCCTTCCCCGGCTCGGCTCAATGGCAACCCAGTCCCTTTGCACGCCTTGGTGGTAGTACTTTCGGAAGCTCACGGAGCATAGTCATATCGCTCTAGTACATCGGAAATCTCGGCGGGGAATAGCGTCCCCACTCCATCATCCTCAACTCCTCGGATGACCATCACAAATGTCTCGATCCACCAGGTCCTTCATGGCTTTGTTCAGCAACGTTAGAAATGTGCGCACACTCAACCTCTCTTGTTGCACATGAGTAGGTATAGTCCTACATCGTGAGTCCTTCCATATCACTATCTCCTTCTTGAAGGTGAGACAACCACACGGTTGCCCTTCAAAAATTCCTGCCCCAATATCATGTCAAAGTCGCTCATCTCCATCACGGTGAAGTCCAGACAACCTTGCCAATCACCAATACGAACCGGCACTTCATGTCGACAGAAGTAGCGAAGGTAGTTGGGCTGCAACTACTTCCCAATGATGCGGAAGTAAAGGTAGTGAACTCCAGAACGAAAGTGTCGGGATTGGCAAATGACGGGTGTTGAGAGCCGTAGAAGGGAGTGGCAGTGCGAGGGTCGAGTGCGCAGAGTGGGGGCGGTAGCAGGGAAAGGGCGAGCGAGATCGAGAGGAGAGGGGAGGCATTTGTTAGTGGGGGTGAGGAGCATTTGAGAGAGCGGTGAGGCGCGGGTGTTGGAGCTCGCGTGGAAATGCAAGTAAGGAAGCTCGAGGGGGGGGGATGTGAAGGAGCGTTGAGGCTACAGGAGAGAGGGCGCGTATGGGCAGGGAGGGAGGTAAGGGGCAGGTTGCAATGTGTGGAGAGTGAGGAGTGTAGCACGGGTAGGAGAGAGAGGGGACAGTGCTTGGAGGGGTTGGGAAGAGTGCTGCAGAGTGAGGGGGTGTTGTATGCCACGTGGAATGGTGATGTGTGAGAGTTGAGTGTTGGAGCATAGGCATATGGAGCTATGTAGAGGGCCGAGGGGACGTGGAGTGTTAGGAGAGGTAGGAATTTTTATTTTTTATTTTTATTTATTTTTTAATTATTATTATTATTGTTATTATTATTTTAATGTTAAAACAATAGAGAGGAGTTATTACAGCTTGCAGAAATTTGCAGAGAAAAATAGAGACTTTAAAATAGGAATACTGCAAGTAAAAACTTCAGAAATTTCTTAGAGAATGCAGAGAAATTTTTAGACAGTAAAATTCAGCAGCAGATTGCAAAGATGAAGAAATTTTTAGTAGAAAAACTCAGAATTCTTTCTAGGAAAAACTCAGAATTTTCCAGAAACTCATTTTAAACATTTTTCCAGTAGCTTCAAAATGGTGCAAAAATTAAAATACAGAAATTGCAGGAAAAATAAGCAGTGAGAAAACCTTCAAATGCACAATGCTGCTTTTCTCCAAAACCACTGCTACTCTTCTTCAAAACCTGCTCTTCTTCAAACCAATTTCTGAATGCTACAAAAATCTTGATGAATGCAGCAAAAACACTGCTGCAACAATCTCTGAGTGGTGCAAAAATTATCAGAATTTTTGCAGATATGCACAGGCCATAAACACAAATGGCTCACTCAATTTGGAGCAGGGCCAGCAATCGCCCGCTCTGATACCATGTTAAACACCATGTTAAGGACACACATGGTGTATGAGAATAATTAACACACACACAATATACTCAACACACAATGAAAGATAAGCGTGAGGCTTTCTTATTTTCCATTATACAAAGATGTACATTTATAGTACAATGGTGTGACTCTTGGTTTCATATTCCAAGGTCACTTGGAATCCATTGTGACTTTTCGTATTCCACACCTACCCATGTAGGATTAGGTGTTCCAACAAGATTAAATTTGTGGATTCAGATGCCTCAGTTTCCATCATTCAAGTAAACAAAATTCAGGTTCCTATCGTGATTATCTAAGTGGTTGTTTGGAGACAGATCTGATATATATGTCTGAAAATTATGAATAGACCTAAACATATATGTCTTGACATATTGACAAACGACCTCAACAATATTATAGAATTCGTATTACATGACATTCTCAACAAACATATGTTCTTTAGGATGAATGTGGAAATATATTAAACATTCATTTGATCTCTTAGTGTATAATGAATTTCCAAGCATATATTCTGTCATTTAGAGGTGACAAACCTATTTGGTCTCTCAATAAAAATCTTGGCACACCTATAATATCTTCATGATGTAATGGGTGTGGTGTCTTTGTGACTATAGTGAATGTAACTATTGGGACAAGATATTTACCTTCTCTCAAACTATCTTATAATGGCAGTATTAGAATGTGTATGAAGGAAAAAACTCAGATTCATGTGATGACTATCTCGAAACCCATGAGATAAGCTCAATTTTTATATGATTCGACATTCATTATCAACACTTTTACACAAGTATAATATTCAACATGCAGACCTGACACTCCTGTGAAGAAGGGTTAACATAATAGTGGAATATCCATGGAATTTCAGGTTCTATGATGATAGACTCAATATCTTGAAGTGGTTATTCCATCACAACATTCAAGGCATAAAAATCCAAACCAACATAATAAGCACACAATCCAACTCACACTTAAAATACATCAATGTTTAAGGTCCTAAAGGAGACTAAAAACCCCAAAAAATTATTCTTTAACAATATGGTTTGGAAGCATAAGAAGACCTTTCTTAGAGCAAGAAATCCTCCTGTGTCATTGGCTTGAGAAATAATTATCCTTTGTATCACTGCATTAAGAAACAATGCTCCTCTATGTCACTTCCTTGAGAAACAATACTCACGTGTGTTGCTAAACATAATAGTGATAGTGACATGATTATTAAGAATTATAAACATAATTATTTAACTTACAAAGGAAACGTTGATAATAGTTTAGAACAACTTCATCAATGTGCTTAGATATAATGGCTTCATCAATGTGCTTCAAATAAAAAACACTTTCCACCTTTCTATGATGTCCCCTATTGACAAAAATGTATACATATTTAACTTTATTTCTCATATAAATTCTATAATATCTTGAAAATAATGAATAGCCACTATGTATTTCTTGTGTTATGTTTTCCCTAAATAGTCAATTGTAATAATATAGAGGAATTATGATCTCTTGTGCTCTTTCCACCCATCACACCATCATCAGAATATCCATGGAATTGGCAGTGTATCTCTGACCATAGATAATAGAATCACAAAGATATCCCAACAAGTAGCTATCTAATATATGAGGCTCATTCATAGATCGATTCAAATCTTTATAACGAGGCATATGGTAGGTGTTTGTCAAGAATCACCAGGGATCCCACAATATATATATATAAATATATATAAATATATAAATATATATATATATATATATATATATATATATATATATATATATAAACACAAAAAATAGTAAATCAAGTCTAGGTCTTCCATCTTAACTTTACATTGATAAACGAGAGGGTCATCATCTGATAGGTAGACATCATCAAAATGACATATCTCATCCACTTGCCATAATCATCAAGCTATCTGCAACTTGCCCCCTTCCTATTATTGACCCATAGTTTCATGTACAAAAAACATTAATAATAATAATGAAACATATAAGGTAACATAGATATATATCAAGCCATTATCAGTGTCATCATACTTAGCTGTAGAGATATATATCAAGCTATGCATAGTCATGGTAGAGTCGGTTCAGATTACAAGTTTGTGGTGTGTCTAAAGTTTAAACACACATATTTTTGTTATATAAATAAAGTCATTTATAAATGACCTATTTTTCTTATAAGCTCATAGTTCCGTAGTTCAATATGATAAAATTCTGATCATATCTCCTTGAGCTATTTCATGATCATATTGTTCTTAGGCCACAACTTTTTTTTTCTTTCTTGTTTTCTTTAGGGTACAATGTTGTACATTCCATATAAAAAATATGTGTACTGACAATTGACCTTCTAAACTTATATAATGTTTAGAATAAAATTATTAGTATTACTGGTACTAGATAAGAGTCTAATTAGACCTGAAAAATAGCTTGCACCTCAAACTAGGGTTTCAACCCTCTTTTGAATAAACAGGGGTTTCCGATCCCTTTACATATGCTCATCTGTCAAATTATTTCTCTAATATTGGAACTTATCAAATTATAGAAACAAGCCTCAAATTAGATTAGGCTATCCTCCACTTGTGAATGAAAGGATGGAGAAGGCTCAAATTCTCATGCTGGTTGTAGACACCCTCCACTCCTTGGATCACATTAGAGCACTAAAATTCTGACGTGACCCACTTCAGAGAGTGCCTGCCACCTTGCTAGTATTCATTATGTGCTTTATACAAGAGTACAACGGTATAGTGACCTCCCTTGATTTTCATTCAACATGCTTTGCAATGCATTAGCAGATACTTGTAATTGCCATGACCTATTTGGATAGTCAATTGGTTACCATCCAAGTAGCGGCCCCTGTAAAAGTTGGACCAACATTTAAGCAATAAATGTCTCAGTAATGATTTTTTGATTAACTTTACTGAGTATTTCTAATTTTCTGTTCATTATTGTGGTCCTTTTTGATCCTTATACATAGAAAATTATGGATCAAGTCTTCAAGTACCTAACAAAGATAGTTTAATGACAATATAACATGTTAAATGTGTACAACTATGAACCAAAGCAATATTTGTACCCATCTTGTTTATGTCTCTTGCTTTCGTTTCTAACTAACTCATGCACAACAGAGGCCTATGATTTCTCCAGAACCTATGAAGTAATGACTCAATAGGACATGGATTCTATAGAAGATTTCTAGAAGCACAAAAATACCATGCTCGCTGCATAAGAAACACTGTAGATGGGTATGCTGAAATAAAAGTCTCCTAACCTCTGGGCAACAAACCCAACTAGTGCTAATACCATAACTGTAAAATTAAAGAGGATACATGCCCTCTAGTAAGGTTATTGATATACCTCGACCTGCTAATTCTTAATGATATTGGTCAGATGCTTCAATATATATCTTTGATTAATCCGATTTCCCAATTCAAAGGGTTTCTAATCTTTGCCGGGGATACTTTCAGCAGCAACTCAAAGACCTGATCTGAAACTGAATCTAACATGATCAGATTTGAAAGCATATGAAAAAATATTTTGTGTTTTGTTCTTAGCTAAATACATGAGCAAATGAAAGACTGGATAAATTCATTAGTACCAGACCTTCCCTAGAAAGGGGAAATGCAAATTCATGCAAAAGCATGAGAGAATGAATTTGAGTGATCTTGTTGAATCCAAGCACAAGAGGAAGTCGATGAATTGAAAAAATGGGACAAATTTCGTCCATGTCATTTGGATTGAACTTTGTAGGTTCAGTTGCAAGTTTCTTGTAAAATTTCTTGTCTATCTCAACAAAGGATTCATTTTAGAAAATTTGAAAGTTTTATCCCTTGCAGCCTATAGGTGTAGATCATATCTAAGGCTCAATGTTATCAGTAAAGCTGCATACTAAAATCTAGGCCAACTGGACCCTGGTTCACTGGTGAGGTCAATATAATATTGAACCAGCACCGTGGATCTATTCAATTTTTGTGGTCTGCCTCAACAAAATAGGATGCACTTCAAAGGGATGATGCCAGGTGCAAGTCTAGGGAAATTTTGGTGGAATACTTACACCTCCGATCCTGCACTTAGATCCAAACAAAATCTGCTATATGTGGTGCAACGCTTTTAATGGTAAAGAATAAGAAGACCATAAATTTGTAAAATAATTGATAGAAGATTCACTAAAGAAAAATTCCATGCATAACAATCTCAGGGTGGACAAAATAATACAGAGACACACCTAAAAAATTCTTACAAAAGAGTTGCTCCATCCATGAGTCACTGTGAGAGGCACAATGGCAACAGACATTACAATTCTATTGGCATTACAAAGTGACAACCCCAGAGCCATCATGACAACAACTTTGGCTCTATCTGATGTGAGAAACTCCATCAATTTTGATATCCTTGAGGAATTTGTAGGTGCACTTAATCTAATACCGTCATCTTGGAAACCTTTATCGGCTCCTGATGTTGCATGTGTGTGAACCTGTTGTGCTACAATCCTTGGCCTAAACACCCCTGATCTACTACATCTGTTTATGAGCTTGTCAGCAATTGAATTTGCGCCTATAACCATCTTTTGTCTTGTGGAATTTCTGAAATTTAGCAGGCCCTTCTTAGGCTGCCAATTGACTTGATCCTCCAATGCTGAATTCAGAGCAAGTAAAGAAGATTGTTTATGTGCTACAAATGGCAACCCACATTCCATTCTTGCATCAGTTGTGGGCATAGCCATTTTCATAGCATGATTGTTCACAGATATTTGTTATATAAATAAAGTCATTTATAAATGATCTATTTTTCTTATAAGCTCATAGTTCTGTAGTGCAATATGATAAAATTCTGATCATATCTCCTTGAACTATTTCATGATCAT
The DNA here is from genome assembly GCA_034641835.2 of Pinus albicaulis. Classification (NCBI taxonomy): domain Eukaryota; kingdom Viridiplantae; phylum Streptophyta; class Pinopsida; order Pinales; family Pinaceae; genus Pinus; species Pinus albicaulis. The sequence goes on along the minus strand of CM076573.1, from coordinate 1,000,140,235 downwards.
ATTGTTCTCAAGCCACAAGTTTTTTTTATTTCTTGTTTTCTTCGAGGTACAATATTGTATATTCCATATACAGAATATGTGTACTGTGAATTGACCTTATCAACTTATATAATGTCTAGAATAAAATTATTAATATTACTGGTACTAGATAAGAGTCTAATTGGACTTGAAAGATAGCTTGCACCTCAAACTAGGGTTTCAGCCCTCTTATGAATAAATAGGGGTTTCCACTCTCTTTATATATGTTCATCTGTCTAATTATTTCTCTAGTATTGGAACTTATCAAATTATAGAAACAAGCCTCAAATTAGATTAGGCTATCCTCCACTTGTGAATGAAAGGATGGAGAAGGCTCAGAAACTCATGCTAGTTGTAGACACCCTCCACTCCTTGGATCAGATTAGAGCACTCAAATTCTGACGTGACCCAATTCAGAGAGTACCTTCCACCTTGCTAGTATTCGTTATGTGCTTTATACAAAAGTACAATTATCATGGTATAGTGACCTCCCTTGATTGTCATTCAACACACTTTGCAATGCATTAGCAGATACATGTAATTTCCTTGACCTATTTGGATAGTCAGTTGGTTACCATCCAAGTAGCGGCCCCTATAAAAGTTGGACCAAAATTTAAGCAATAAATGTCTCGGTAATGAGTTTTTGATTAACTTTACTGAGTATTTCTAATTTTCTGTTCATTATTGTGATCCTTTGTGATCCTTCTACATAGAAAAGTATGGATCAAGTCCTCAAGTACCTCACAAAGATAGTTTGATGAAAATATAATATGTTAAATGTGTACAACAATGAACCAAAGCGATATTGGTACCCATCTTGTTTATGTTTCTTGCTTCCGTTTATAACCAACGCATGCACAAGAGAGGCCTATGCTTTCTCTAGAACCTATGAAGTAATGACTCAACAGGACATGGATTCAAGAGAAGATGTATAGAAGCATAGAAATACCATGCTCGCTGCATAAGAAAGACTAGAGATGGTTATGCTGAAATACAAGTCTACTAACCTATGGGTAACAAATGGCCCAGCTAGTGCTAATACCATAATTGTAAAAATTAAAGAGGATACATACCCTCTAGTAAGGTTATCGATATACCTCAACCTACTAATCCTTAATGATATTTTTCAGATGCTTCAAGATATATCTTTGATTAATCTGGTTTCCCAATTCAAAGGTTTTCTAGTCTTTACCAGGGATATTTTCAACAACAACTCAAAGACCTGATCTGAAACCAAATCTAACATGATCATATTTGAAAGCATACGAAAAAATAGTTTATGTTTTTTTCTTAGCTCAATACATGAGCAGATGAAAGACTAGATAAATTCATTAGTACCAGCCCTTCCCTGGAAAGGGGAGATGCAAATTCATGCAAAAGCATGAGAGAATGAAATTGAGTTATCTTGTTGAATCCAAGCACAACAGGAAGTCAATGAATTGAAAAAATGAGACAACCTTTGTACACGTCATCCGGATTGAACTTTGTAGGTTCAGTTGCACCTGTAGGTTGCAATGGATAAAACTTTCAAATTTTCTAAGGCTCAATTCTATCAGTAAAGCTACATACTAAAAGCTAGGCCAACTGGACCCTGGGTCACTGGTGAGGTCAATAGAATATAAAACCATCACCATGGTCTATTCAACTCTGTGGTCTGCCTCAGCCAAATAGGATGCACTTCAAAGGGATGATGTTGGGTGCAAGTCCAGGGAAATTTTGGTGGAATAGTTACACCTCCGATCCTGCACTTAGAGTCAAACAAAATTTGTTATATGTGGTGCAACACTTTTAATGGTAAAGAATAAGAAGACCATAAATTTGTAAAATAGTTGACAGAATATTCACTAAAGACAAATTCCATGCATAACAATCTCAGGGTGGAAAAAATAATACAAAGACACACCTGAGCAATTCCTGCAAAAGAGCTACTCCATCCATGAGTCGCTGTGAGAGGCACAATGGCAACAAACATTACAACTCTATTGGAATTAGAAAGTGACAACCCCAGAGCCATCATGACAACAATTTTGGCTCTATCTAATGTGAGAAACTCCATCAATTTTGATGGCCTTGAGGCATTTGTAAGTGCACTTAATCCAATACCATCATCTTGGAAACCTTTATCGACTCCTGATGCCGCATGTGTGCGAACCTGATGTGCTACAATCCTTGGCCTAAACACCCTTGATCTACTACATCTGTTTATGGGCTTGTCAGCAATTGAATTTTCACCTATAACCATCTTTTGTCTTGTGGAATTTCTGAACTTTAGCAGGCCCTTCTTAGCCTACCAGTTGACTTGATCCTCCAATTCTAAATTCAGAGCAAGTAAAGAAGATTGTTTGTGTGCCACAAATGGCAACCCACATTCCATTCTTGCATCAACTGTGGGCATAGCCATTTCCATATCATGGGGTGTACACGGATTTTTTTTATATAAATAAACTCATTTATAAATGAGTTATTTTTCTTATAAGCTCATAGTTCTGTAGTGCAATATGATAAAATTCTGATGATATCTCCTTGAGCTATTTCATGATCATATTGTTCTGAGGCCACAACTTTTTTTTTCTTTCTTGTTTTCTTCAGGATACAATATTGTATATTCCATATAAAAAATATGTGTACTTACAATTGACCTTCTCAACTTATATAATGTCTAGAATAAAATTATTATTATTACTGGTACTAGATAAGAGTCTAATTAGACCTGAAAGATAGCTTGCACCTCAAACTAGGGTTTCAGCCCTCTTTTGAATAAACAGGGGTTTCCACTCTCTTTATATATGCTCATCTGTCAAATTATTTCTCTAATATTGGAGCTTATCAAATTATAGAAACAAGCCTCAAATTAGATTAGGCTATTCTCCAATTGTGAATGAAAGGATGGAGAAGGCTCAAACTCTCATGCTAGTTGTAGACACCCTCCACTCCTTGGATCACATTAAAGCACTCAATTCTGACGTGACCCACTTCAAAGAGTACCTGACACCTTGCTAGTATTCATTATGTGCTTTATACAAGAGTAAAATCATCACGGTATAGTGACCTCCCTTGATTGTCATTCAACACGCTTTGCAATGCATTAGCAGATATTTGTAATTTCCGTGACCTATTTGGATAGTCAATTGGTTACCATCCAGGTAGCGGCCTCTGTAAAATTTGGACCAACATTTAAGAGATAAATGTCTCGGTAATGAGTTTTTGATTAACTTTATTGAGTATTTCTAATTTTTTGTTCATTATTGTGATCCTTTATGATCCTTCTACATAGAAAAGTATGAATCAAGTCTTCAAGTACCTAACAAAGATAGTTTAATGACAATATAATATTTTAAATGTGTACAACAATGAACCAAAGTGATATTGGTACCCATATTTTTTATGTTTCTTACTTTTGTTTCTAACTAACGCATGCACAACAAGGGCCGATGCTTTCTCCAGAACCTATGAAGTAATGACTCAACGGGACATGGATTTAAGAGAAGATGTCTAGAAGCACATAAATACCATGCTCGTTGCATAAGAAAGATTGGAGATGGGTATGCTGAAATACAAGTCTGCTAACCTTTGGGCAACAAATGGCCCAGCTAGTGCTAATAACATAACTGTAAAAAATTAAAGAGGATACATACCCTCTAGTAAGGTTATCGATATACCTCAACCTGCTAATTCTTAATGATATTTGTCAGATTCTTCAAGATATATCTTTGATTAATCTGATTGCCCAATTCAAAGGGTTTCTATTCTTTACCATGGATATTTTCAACAGCAACTCAAAGACCTGATCTGAAACTAAATCTAACATGATCAGATTTGAAAGCATACGAAAAAATAGTTTATGTTTTGTTATTAGCTCAATACATGAGCAGATGAAAGACTGGATAAATTCATTAGTACTTGCCCTTCCCTAGAAAGGGGAAGTGAAAATTCATGCAAAAGCATGAGAGAATGAAATTGAGTGATCTTGTTGAATCCAAGCACAACAGGAAGTCAATGAATTGAAAAAATGGGACAACCTTCGTACATGTCATCTGGATTGAACTTTGTAGGTTTAATTGCAAGTCTGTTGTAAAATTTCTTGTCTATCTCAACAAAGGATTAATTTTAGAAAATTTGAAAGTTTTATCCCTTGCAACCTACATGTGTAGATCATATCTAAGGCACAATTCTATCAGTAAATCTGCATACTAAAATCCAGGCCAACTGGAATCTAGTTGACTGGTGAGGTCAATAAAAATATAAAACCAGCACCATGGATCTATTCAACTCTGTGGTCTACCTCAGCCAAATAGGATGCACTTCAAAGGGATGATGCCAGATGCAAGTCTAGGACAATTTTGGTGGAATAGTTACACCTCCAATCCTGCACTTAGAGTCAAACAATATCTGTTATATGTGGTGCAACGCTTTTAATGGTAAAGAATAAGAAAACCATAACTTTGTAAAATAGTTGACAGAAGATTCACTAAATAAAAATTCCATGCATAACAATATCTGGGTGGACAAAAGAATACCGAGACACACCTGAACAATTCCTGCAAAAGAGCTGCTTTATCCATGAGTCGTTGTGAGAGGCACAATGGGAACAATCATTACAATTCTATTGGAATTACAAAGTGACAGCCCCAGAGCCATCATGAAAACAACTTTGGCTCTCTTTGATGTGAAAAACTCCATCAATTTTGATGGCCTTGAGGCATCTGTAAGTTCACTTAATCCAATACCATCATCTTGGAAACCTATATTGGCTCGTGATGTTGCATGTGTGCGAACCTGCTGTGCTACAATCCTTGGCCTATACACCCTTGATCTACTACTTATGTTTGTGGGCTTGTCAGCAATTTAATTTTCACCTGTAGCCATATTTTGGCTTGTGGAATTTATGAACTTTAGCAGACCTTTCTTAGCCTGCCAGTTGACTTGATCCTCCAATGCTGAATTCAAAGAAATTAAAGAAGATTGTTTATGTGCCACAGATGGCAACCCACATGCCATTCTTGCATCAACTGTGGGCATAGCCATTTTCATGGCATGGGGTGTACAGATTTTGGATGGTATTCAAAACTCCCTATAGCAATGCACACATTCAGGGTGTGCAGAGTCTGCTTGTGTGCTATATAAATTGGAACTGCATAAACACCAAACTAAGAATTTCAAGACCATATCTTGGAACTGCATCAACACCAATTTAAAAACTTGAAGAACATACTTGAAAAGGAAGCCAAAACACTTCAAAATAAAATTGCACAAACTATATGTCTCGAAATATTTCCATGCCCTTAATATTCAAATTGGAATTCTTCATCCATACCTTGATTACAGATTGTAGCTTCCAGAATATTTGTGCAGGATTTGCACGTGCATTCTTACCCAGTAAAGTGTGAACAGTTTGGATTTCTAGCGATTGCAAGCTTAAAAGAAGCCTGAAACAAGTGTAAACTTCTAGATTTTGGCTTACCTATTGCAAATAACCCATAATTCAACCACAGAGCACCCGCATTCACTGAATCACCACTAACCAACACTGTTAGACTCACTGAAGCATTCAGATTAGAAAATTTATTTAAAAATAATAATCATAGAGTGCTGTTGTTAGACTCACTGAAGGTCGAAGTAATCACCAGCACACTTGAAATTTGAAGCATTCAGAGTCCGATCTTAGCAAATTTATCAAAAAAAATATATAATTACAGTTGTATTTCCAAACTCCTCCTCGCAGGTTTAGCTCCATGTCACCGAGGAAATTGACCATCTTGGTACTCTAAATTCCTAACTAGAACTCAATTTTTTTTTCCCTAATTCCCTCATCAATGCGTGTAGAACCAGATCTTGGCATCCTACATATAATCCTGCACTGTGCACCTCCAATAGTGAACTTCCAAGCCCCTTCCACCCCCCAACCAGTTGAAATGGGGTGAATCCCTCCCTTGACCCAATAAATTTAGGCGAATGCCATAAATTTTTTTTGAAGCTCCAACTAGTGAAAATGGGGGCGAATCACTCCAATCCCTTCCTTGAATCCAGGCGAATGTCATTGAAATCAACTCCAAACCAGAAAATCGGGAAGCGAATTTCATGGTTTAAGTTTTAAGCGCATTTATCTTGTTAGGCTAACACTTAATAATTAATTATTTTTAAAATAATTATAGGGCTAGATATATAAAACTATAGAAAATGGGTTTTATATAAAAAAATTTCCCTACCAAAATTTAAAACCCCTTAAAATTTGCCTTTGGGCTATAATTCGCCCCTAAAATTTTACATGCTAACAAGCTGCAAAAATGGTCCATTTTGATTATTTTTTTATTATATTTAGTATAGCACAGGGGTTTTGGGGTAGGTCAAAGCCCCGAAAGCATTCTAATGGGTGAAAGGGTAAACTAGGGGTCCGAAAACCATGGGTTGCGAAGCATAGGAAATTCGAGGCTAGATTGTTATAAATAGACATGCATTTTGTATTGTAAAGGATAAGAAATGATGAGCTATTGATGCGATCTGTTGTTTAAGCTATCTGTTTGGGTTTTGGGGAAAGGACTACTGCCGGCTATGTTTGCGGAGATCCAAGTCCAGCTGTGTGCGGACCCTGCTGCTGTGTGCGCAGGTTGGGAAGGGAATTGTAAGGAAATATTGATGAATGAATGAATGCGAAAGATTGTTAGAGAACTGAATCTGTGAGTACTTTTGTATGAATTGCTGATAATTGTTGTGTTGTGCATTTTCTGTCTTTGAGTTACAAAGATATGTGTAACTGAATGTTTGGATCTAGATCTATTCTGCTCTATTTATATAATGTGGTATTGATGTCATAAAAAGCATATAACTATAGATCTAGTGCATGTGGATGCGAATAGAGACTTAATTAACTCTGCACAGACCAAGGTAATATGGGAATTACAGGATCTAGTGTAGCTCTGCTTGCATTACCCTTCCTTTCTCAGGGTGTGGAAACCTGGTTCCAGCACCCACTCATACTACGTCGGGGGAGACTTTGACCTGCACAAGCAAGTCACTGCCGAAAGGGCCAATAGTATAGGGGTTTGTTGGAAAACCTTGCACACTGAACCTAGGTCAGGACCCCTCAAGCCAACAAATGGTTCCATTTCCAGGACCAGAAGGAGTTTGAGAAAGGGATCGGGTACTGACAAGAGAATACTGAAGAAGGGCACCTAGGGAACCATGGCGGTGCACTTGAAGTTACCTACCTTGAAGGGTGCGACTGATGAAGACCTGGAGCAGTTTTGGTTTGTGGCAAAGTTGGTATGCATTGTGCAGGGCGTGGTTGGCGACACTATGAGAAAAGCACAACTATCCTTAGCCCTTGAGGGAAGAGCTTTGGACTCGTATATGGGGTACGTATCGAAAAATAAGGATGCAACTATCCAGAACATCAAGGACACCCTGAGACAGCAGTTCTAGAACCCTAAATCCTACTCTCAAGTCGTAGCAGAACTAAAATATTTCAAGCAGGGGGCAACTGAGTCTATATGGGAAGTAGATCAACACCTAAAAAGAGCTATCAGAGAAGCAAGATTTCGGTACGATGACAGACAACTTACGGAATGGATTATCGCCATGCTACTCCCTCACCTATGTGTACCTATGGGTTGCTAGACTTTTGACTCACAAGTCAAGGCCTTGGAAGTTGCTATGAAATTAGAAGCTACGCCTCTAAAGGATGTTGCGTTAGAAGTACAGTAGATCCAGGTGCAGCTTGAGGCTATGCACCAGGAGATTCAGAATCTACAGCAAGATAGAAAGGCTAGCATAGAATTAGGTCATGCAGAAGGCCACTCAGGACCTGGAGTGCGTAGCCTAGAACAACAAGGCTCAAGGGGACCTATTCTCTGGCACGAAGAGAGTTGAGCAGTTGGGTTGCGTAATGTCAACCGATGGTCTTGTTTGGACACCCTTGTTTCCACATCAAAGAGACACTGGTGCTGATGTTGCTGGTTGGTTGGCCATGAGGAGAAGGAATGCCGAATCCATAATGAAGAAAATAAAGAGGGGGAAAACACTACCTCACCAAAAACCCCCCTGGGTAGGGATAACTCCCCCCCCTAGGAGAAGTGATGAGAGCCAAAGCAGAACCAAAGTTCGGGGTCGAGGAAATTCGATTTGCTATAACTGTTGGGGCACGAGACATTTTGTGAAGGATTGCCTACACCCCTTACGATAGTCCTGCTAGTATTGTAGACAGTTGGGCCATACACTAGAATATTTCCCAGCCCTAAAAGAAAAGATACAGGGAAAAAAGCTTCCATCTGCATAGAAGGTGTGAAGGGTCTAGACCGATCCGAGGGGTCAGGATACAAAGGTAAATGTAGTAACGTGCAGTGGATTGGAAACTGGGGGGGCTAAGGAGAAAGATGAAAATGGCACACTAATCCGCAAGCAAGTTAGCAACCAAGAAGGACTAGACTTGAGCAAAGCAAGGGAAACGTTCATGGAAGCTCGAAAGGACTTCCTTGAGACCAAAATTTTTCCATCTACATACCTGGGAGATGTGGAAGTAACTGAGGAGATTAAACCTTTCTTCCAAACATGCATGAGGCTATTGCATAACCCCCAAATAGTATGAATATGCAGGCTTTACTAGAAAGTTGCACAACACACGCTACCAGGTCACCCGACATCAAGGATGTGAATATGTTATACAAATATCAAAGACGCACTGGCAGGGAAATGCGGCTGAAATTCCAAATCAGCAACTACAAGATGGATCAAGTTATCTTAGATGTCAGATCGGATGCCAATATACTACTTAAGAACACTTGGAAACGCATGGGGGAACCCAAGCTGGAGCGACTCACCGTCCAGCTTTGAATGGAAAATCAACAAAAAATTATTCCTCTAGGTAGACTCCCCAGCGTCGTGGTTGATATCACAGGGGTAAGGATCCTAACTGAATTTGAAGTGATAGAAATTGTGGAAGATGTGGATCCCTACCCTATGCTCCTCATGCTAGATTGGGCTATAGACATGGGGGGCATCATCAATCTCAAAAATCGCAGCATGATATTTGAAAACAAGGGCACATGGGTAATTTTACCACTAGACCCGGTAGAATGCAAATGTTATGCAGAACCTATACCTAAGGAGGTGGATGGGGATTATGTCTATAAATTGACAGCGCGAGATAGGGACAACCTAACCCAAGACACTGTACTATGCTACGAGGAGGATATTGAGGATCCTAGTAAGGATCTAGAAGCTTGGTAGACCCGGCTAGGATAAGCCTCTACATTGCATTGTCTTCATATCACAAAGGACTCCCTCTTTATGGTCCCAGAGGAAAGGGTTGGAGTAGAGCTAGGCCTGAGCAATTGCAGTGAACCCACCCCAGGAGAAGGACAGGCCGACCCACGAGTGAGAAACATGTTCCCTATGACACCTGTAGGTTTCATAGGTAGCGGTCCCATGCATCAAGCCACCTCTATGACGGCGTCACAACCAGGGGTTAGGCAGTTGGTTTCGACGTCAGCCCCCCTTAAAGCCATAGCAGAACAAATGATAAAAATATCTTGGTCTTGGGCCAAGAGCTACTTAGGAAGCAAGCCTATGTTGGGGGAAGACAGGAAGCTGTCACAAATTGGTAACCTTAGCATGACAAATATGCCTAAATCACCAGGGACATGACAACTAGCCATTGCAACTGTACCCTATGGTAAAAAGAAGAAGTTACCGTTGAGAGAAGCGACTCCTAAACCATTGGTAGGTCGAGTTATAGGAGGCTTTTACCGTTCCTTGGGAAACTCACCCCGCGTAAAATATCTCTCTCTATCATCTGATGGAAAATGCTTAAAAGGGGGAAGGATAGTCTGGTTAGCGGTATTGTTTCATGTAAACATGCGGCCTAATTTAAATATCTTGCAGAAGCAATTGAGCAACGAACTTTGTTATAATTGCAGCATCCCTCTCATGATTGAGAGTAGTCACCCAGAGCCAGGATTCATTTTTTGCCCAAGGATGCCAACTACTATCCCTACCAAAACCTCTGCCCCAACTAATCCTGAGGTTGAAGAAGTTTTGGAGGATGAGCCTAAGTTAGAAGAAGTCCCCCCGTCCACAGACCATAAGGAAAGTGTTACATAGTATCTTGTCACCGTCCCTACAATCCCTCATCCCGCACATTGGAGGAAGAGCAATAACATGTCCTGAAAACACCTTCATAACATCCTCTTTCTTAAGGATAAACATTCTCTTGAAGAACATTTCCTCTGGAAAACCCTGAAAACAGGTGTTTTAGCCTTGGCGCGACTAGTCAGTTCATCCCTCGCGCCAATGGGAGAAATCCACACTAGAGGGTGTGCCAATTGGTGCACTATCGCTGTGTCCCACTCACGCCAAGCCCATTAAGGAATGTTTTTAAAAATAAATGGTGGAAGTTTGGTTCTAACAAACTCCAGAATGAATCATCAAAGGAAGTTGAGTGGTTTGGCTCCGAATCTCCATGTATGGGAAGTGGTTTTCCACCTCTCATGGAACCTTCCTAAGAGATAGGGCCTATCCCATGATTATAGGGATCCCAAATTCCCTTCCTCCATCTATAAAAGCTTGCCCTTTCCATTAAGGTAGCTAAACTTGTAGGAAGAAAACTATAGCTGGGCAACCATTGAAAGCAAAGCCGAGAAGAACCCCGTGAAAGAGAGCTTTGTCCAAATTCCCGACAGGATTCGTTGAGACGCGCTCCGCTACAAGCCCCGCCGAAGGAAGATCATAAGATCAGAGCATTTGGTTGTAATATCCCTTTTGTCATAATTAATATAAGCGACTCTGATTTTGGTTCCATTCATGTCTTTACTCTTTTATGAAATGTAATGAATGATATCCTCTCTGACTGATATATAGTTACATGCTTTAGCTATCACGTTGTATGTCGTCATTTCTTTTTGTGTGTACAGGTGTCTGGATGAATTAAACAGAAGGACTATGATCTATTAGGCAAGAGATGAAGAGCTTCGCTTCTTCTTTAACAACAACAGCGTGGGATCTGAGGTAGGTCAATTATTGCAATCTTTGTCTTTCTTGTAACTAGGAACCAACATCTTTGCATGATTCAATTGTTGCTACACCCACCCTAGGGCTAGTGGGATCACCTCTATCTGCAGAGGGGATTTACCACCTCAATAGAAAGGCAAGGAGAAATCTCAAAGCTCGGGGACTACCCCACAGGCAGCAAAAAGGCCCTGAAGTTCCCCAAGACGTGCCAAGCCCTCGCCTTCAGAACAAGATGACCAAGAGGGGGCTCTACCAGCTAACCCGATCAATTGGTTACCCCCTTTCGTTCGACCTCGAAGACCATCTATGCAAATCCCAAAAAACTTGGATGGCTTGATCACCTACCTGCAGACTCTGCTGACCCCAGGAGAGGTCCCCATCCTTGGAGATCCTTGCAGATGCCTCCATAAGGTCAAGTTCGATGATCATGATCTGGCGGACCATGATGATTTCCCGAAATTTGCCTCTACATTATACTTTGATACAATCCATGAGGATGATGGAATCGTGGTAGTACCTCAGCGCTGGGTATGTGGCTTGGCAGGATCCGGACTCCTGAATCTACTCCGTATGCCCCACTTTGGCCGTTACAACATCACATATTGGTTGGCATGCCAGTTACTTGCCCTCATTCACAATGGCTGCTTATGGATTCATGACAGGGTCCCTATCGATGGTGAGTTGATCCACAAGATTACAGGCCTCCCTATACAAGGGTCACACCTACACGCCAAAGTCGGAAAGAAGTATGAAGCTGATACCGCTCTGTTTGTTCGGGAGACCTATGTAGTACAGTGAAATCAGCGAGGGTTTGTGATCTATACCATCAACAACCCTGCTACGCAGATGGGCACTTGACTGTTAGCCTACAAAATAATGCGGAGATGCCAGGTTGCGACTGTCCCTGCCTATGTAATCTAGCTAGCCAGACAGTGTGCGAAGGGTGTGTTTTTTAATTGGGCTCAATAATTTTGTGATGAATTTCTCGCTAATGTCTGTGAATCTCAAGGGCATGGGACATATTTCTTCTATTCGTGGCTATTATTCCTCATAGCGCTAGTCACCTTCGGGACGAAAACCGAGAAGAGCTCGGTCGTTTCCGCAGCTCCCTGGGCTGGGATGTGCGAAGGCGCTCGTTATGCTCACTTGTGGGACTCTAAGGATAAGCAGCGCATTGAGGATAACAAGGTCTTTTGGGTCCTCTTCCAGAGTAGTGTCGCCACTACCATAAACTTCCGACCGTGATTATCCCCCACCATATATGACAAATACAAGCATATTGCTGCATTTAAAATCACTAGGCACTAGGTCCAGATTCGTAGCCTTGCTAGTCAAACATGGAAGGAATTTCCTTATATGGTACCTAATGAAGAGATTGATATATTGAGCTCACTGTGGCCCCCTTCTTGGAAAAAAGGTCTTCCCGATGCTCCAGCTTCAGTTACATCCAAGCCCAGAGCCCGTGGGAGTAGATACCGCCACCATCCCTCCTCCCGAAACTAAGAGGATGGGTGCATCAGCATCAAGACCAAGGAAGAAACAACACACCCATCGTGGGCACTACGACGCGACAGTCACATTAACAGATGGAGACCTGGACCAAATAGCAGACGTGGTCACCATGGCTATGGAGGATAAGTGGGCTCTTATCACGACCTAGTGGAAGGTAGGGGTCAACTCTCTTTAGGCATACCTCCACACTCTCCAGATCAAAAGGGATCACCCCCCACCTAGTGAAGGCCGGGCACCACCCCCTGTCAGGTCGACGACGTCTCGGCACAAATCAAGGAGGCCGGTCATCTCTAGAGTATCCCTAATGGTGCCTTAGTTGGAATGTAGCTCGAAAGTCACAAGAGTTTGGTCGGACTTGGCTCAGGCTTCCCCACACCACCCTTAGAAAGCCCTCCCATCATGCTATCTCCCAGGGAGATTAGTGACCACACTAAATCCACAACCCAACAGCTTGCGGGCAGCCCAACGCACCATTGTGTAGAAGATCGATGAAGTGATCCAGCCGTGTCACAACAGGATAGAGCTTGAGACTATGATCCACCGGCTCGCATGGAAGCCACAAAGGAAATCACGAGTTGAGGATACGCCTAGGAGTAAGGTGGAAAAAATTGGTTGCCGGTCTCAAAGCCTCTCGGCCGGAGATACACACTATCCCAGGACTCGAGCTGGAACAACGTATTTTCGGAGCTTACGGGCCCGACTACGACCCGGCACACCCCCGGAAGTCCGTGCCCGCCGTACCACCCTAATCACGAGAGGGTAACAATGACAATCACGGGGCAAATTTCTCAAGGTGCCATGCTGATGGAGTCAGCCATACAGCTCTGGACTTGGGTCTAGCATGATCCAGTCCTCCAAAAAATCAATCATGACTTACGATAAAGAGAAGAAGCCGTTGAAAAGATCAACGCTACACTGCCTACCGTGGTGCCTTCCCAGCGCTTGGCACGATTGAAAACTAACAACGATCTCTAGGATGAGATTGTGAAACTCTGGCATAAACAACACATCATGGATGAACGTCTGAAGCCCTAGACTACCTCAGCCCTCCAGTTAACACACGACATCGATGGCACAACCAAGCGCCTTAATCAACTTCTTGCAAGTGTTACCATGGCCGCTGAAGATCCGCCTTCCCAGAAGCTGGTCACTCTTGCACAGGATGCTGCTACCCAAAGTCAGGATGTACTCCCTCGACTCGGACATTCTGCTGGATACTTTGCATGCGTACATAGAAGCCGCACCGATGACGGTGACTCGGGACGAGTCACAAAATTGTGTTGGGGGGACCCAGTTGGAACAGGGTCTCCTAACAAGCCATGAAACTGGTCCATTTTGATTATTTTTTATTATATTTAGTCTAGCGCAGGGGTTTTGGGGTGGGTCAAAGCCCCGAAAGCATTTTAATGGGTGAAAGGGTAAAATAGGGGTCCGAAAACCATGGGTTGTGGACCATAGGAAAGTCAAGGATAGATTTTTATAAACAGAGATGCATTTTGTATTGTAAAGGATAAGAAATTATGAGCTATTGATGCAATATGTTATTTAGGCTATTTTTTTGGGTTTTGGGGAAAGGACTCCTACTGGATGTGTGCGCAGAGATCCAAATCCAGCTGTGTGCAGACCCTGCTGCTGTGTGCGTAGGTTGGGAAGGGAATTGTAAGGAAAGATTGATGAATGAATGAATTTGAAAGATTGTTAGAGAAATGAATCTGTGACTACTTTTGTATGAATTGCTGTGTTGTGAATTTTCTGTCTTTTAGCTGCGAAGATCTATGTAATTGAATGCTTGGATCTAGATCTATTATGCTCTTTTTATATAATGTTGTATTGATGTCATAAAAATAATATAACTATATATCTAGTGCATGTGGATGCAAATAGAGACTTAATTAACTCTGCACAGAACAAGGTAATCTAGGAATTACAGGATCTAGCACAACTCTGCTTGCCTTACCCTTCCTTTCTCAGGGTGCAGAAACCTAGTTCCAACACCCACCCATACTACTTCGGGTGAGACTTTGACCTGCACAAGCAGGTCACTGCCAAAAGACCATAGTATAGGGGTTTGTTGGCAAACCTCGCTCACCAAACCAGGGTCAGGACCCCTCAAGCCAACAATTCCCGATTATCAAGATGAAGTTTTCTTGATGAGAATATCACAGCTCAAAGAGGAAGATCTACCTATAGCATGTGTGGAGCCTTATGGATTCTATTGGGCCAATGATGACAGAATCTCATGGAAAGACCTCAAAGGAGGTGCACTTCATCATTTCATGGTGTTAAAAGCTATTTAGATGGAGGAGATTGGCAGTCTACCCTGGCGGGGTAGCAAGCTTGATCATGACATGCTTCAACATACAAAATGGGATGGATGGATACGTAGGATGAGTAAGGGGTTGACAACCTACTTGCAGATCTATGATACCGGGCAGCAAGAATCATGGATTCCTTGGTTGTTGTTGGTTGATTATGGTTACTCCCCAACATCTCACAATTTTTTGGTCCATGCCAAGTACATCACTAATGTACGCTACTTTCATGAACCCGTGACTTGCGTATATACGCGGATACCCTTTACGAAACTCGCGTATACACGAGATATCTATTTATGTCATTAATTCTTCACTTAAATCATTCCTTCATTTATTCATCGAGATATTCATTAAGCGATGAAACATGTCCAGTAAGAACAGAATAAATCATCACACAAAGCATCACACATGAACACCAGGGATTTTTTAGGTGGAAACCCAAGTCGGGAGAAAACCACCGCTGCGGTTGCTCAGCCTTCAATATTTTATTATAGAGAAAACATCTTACAACATATGTGCTTGGCGCAGACTCTGACCGGCACGCGAGGCACCCACCTGCGCTCGTTTACCGAGCCTCTCCCGGAAGGGAGCTACGACCCCCACGACTCGTTTACCGGCCTCTCCCGGAAGGGAGCTACGACCCCCCGATCTCGTTTACCGACCTCTCCCCGGAAGGGAGCTACAACCCCCCGATCGAAGGCTACAACCCTCGAGCACCACCTTGGACCACGTTTCATCAATTTTCACACTTTGGATCCAACCACTTTAATAGAACACAACTTGCAGGCCACAATTCATCATATTTCCGACCGAACCCTTTCCATACTTTCAAGCACAACCATACATCATCAACGGATTCATATCAACACGGATCGATAGCGAAACACGATCGAACGGATCGGATATTTCATACCCCTTGCTTCGACAAACCCTAGTATGCATACGCGCTTTTCACTTCAACGATGTCGCGTATATACGCGCTTTCCGTCCACACAAACCAGCGTATTCCCTCGGTGTATATTTTATTGCGCATACGCGCTTTCTCTTCGATGAAGCTGCGTATATACGCGCTTCCTCCGCGGCGAAGTAGCGTATAGAGCTTCAATCATTACGGAGCAACATACTTCATCGGATCAGATATTCGACTCGGATTTACCCTTTTACTTCGGACGGATGTTCGCCCAGATGCTCGCCTCATCACGGATCTAAGCCTTCCATAAATCGGATCTAGCAAATACAAGAGCAATTCAGATCTAGATCCCCTTCTTCATCATTGGTGCATCATACAATCAGATTTATCATTCAAGTGTAACCCTTTCCATTCGGATATACTTCGGAGAGAAGTATTCATTCAAGCTCGGACATCTTGCACCCACACTCATGATTTGCACAATGAATTTCTTCTCCTTATATAGGTTTATCCCTTTTGTCAATACCATGAGCCCCTTTTTTTCAATACCATGAGCCTTCAATACCACGAGCACCAATACCATGAGCCTTCAATACCACGGGCGCTTCTTCAATACCATGAGCCAAACCAATACCATGAGCCTTCAATACTACGGGCCCCTAGATTTTGCACTTTTTGAGCGCTTTTAGCTCATACGCGACTTGGCACGTTCTTTTCCCGCGTGCATACGCTATTTCCCCTAGGCCAATCCGCGTATACCAAGAGACATACTCTTTTTCATCATACTTTGAGTACATTCTGAATTCCTTTCTTCATTGCCTTTCTGTTCACACTATAGATACATCAGATTTCCTTCATCAAGGACATATGCTATCAAGCACAACTTCATCAAGTAAGTTGTCATCATCTTCATCAAGTGGGTTGCCTTTCAAGGACAACACTCAGCATCATATTGTCAACAAACATCATATCACATCAGATTTACATCATTTACCAAGTCCATCAAGTCAAGAATAACTTCATCGTGTGGATTGCCATCAAGGACAACACATGTCAGCAGTCGCATGTCTTTATCTTCATTCAGTGGGTTGCCATCAAGGACAACATCCCCTGCATCATATTTCCAACAATCTCCCCCTTTGGACTTGATGGCAACCACGATGGTGTTTGGTTACCACAACATATAGGTACATTAAGAATACAATGACACCCATGTCACATTCCCACATATTTTTGCACATCACTATTCTTTCTCTTCATTCAAACACCATGTCACTCTCCCCCTTTGACATCAAGGGCAAAGGGTGGATCAAAAACCAACATACATCTCCCCCCTTTTCTCCTCATGTGGAAGAAAGCATTCTGGCAGATCCGATATATGCTGAAGTGACCAAGCTCCCCCCGAGTTCATGCTGAATCTTCAAACATATTTGTCAATGAAGTACATGACTCTATGAACTTCCTATCACCAAAGACTCATACTTACATCAAATTATCCATCCAAGTGGATTTACATATGAGACTCAACTACCCAACCAAGTGGGTTTACAAATTTGATCTCAGCCTACCCAACCAAGTGGGTTTACAAATTGACAAGTCCTTACATGACTCGAATATTACAATTTTACAACATGAGTCTCAACAAGACCTTTTCATCAAAATACAAATATGACTTTTCATGACCAATACCAAGAAGACCTCAAGAAAGAGATCATATATCAGTAACCACCATAATGCCTAGCAATGCATTATACTCAAACGAAAGCTAATGCTCCCCCGAATCACGTGCAACCAAGCAATCCTTTCCAAATGACTAAG
Organism: Pinus albicaulis; assembly: GCA_034641835.2. Taxonomy (NCBI): domain Eukaryota; kingdom Viridiplantae; phylum Streptophyta; class Pinopsida; order Pinales; family Pinaceae; genus Pinus; species Pinus albicaulis. The sequence continues at coordinate 1,000,122,661 of CM076573.1, read as the reverse complement.
GCTCCCCCTTAGTTTGTGCATCCCGAAAAACTTCCACCAACAAATCATCAAGGCATCTTTCATCAAAACATTAGAAATAGAATTATGAGAACTGAGCACCACCGGAGATACCAAACAGTATCGTAGATACCAAACAACATTGCAACTTTGTCTTTGAAGAGAGCTGAACCAAACCAAAAATTGCTAGCAACCAACCATACGCGGTTTTTCATGTGTAGAACTCGCGTGTATACGCGATCGTGTTTCGAGAAACCCGCGTATCCAAAGCCATCTTCTAAATTCAACGTAAATTTCGATCCTATGTGAGAAAAATGCAGTTGTTCAAATGCTTCTTTACTGGGAGGTATTTGAATGCTTCCTTTGGACTACAGATAGATGGAACAGGGTAGTAGTGTTCTTCAAAAGTCATCCAACTGGTTGTAGCATAAGCACATTAGTAACCAAGCCTTCAGATTCTTTGCAGACATCAATACAATCTTTCCAAGAGAAAGTTTATCATATCAAAACAACAACTTCCCATAAGTGTCAAGCAATCATTCATGTGGTCCACCACCATCCTACATCACCATGACCTTTAAGATTTAACATGAAGTAACATATGTAGGCAAAAGATCTCAACCATAGTAACAAACTATGCATGATCTAATCTTATTTCTCGAATCACACGACATCCAACTCATCCATGTGTGAGTACAAAAAAATACTTATTAGCAACCGGGGCTCAAAAATCATCATCATAATAAGCCATGTACCAAGTCATCTTCATTTGAGCATGAGTATCACAAAAACCGAGAGAATAAGCAATCATATTGCCAACAATGCAATCATTAGTATTCAACCCGCTTGCTCCCCTAAACCAAAGGCTCTTTCCTTAACTTGTGCAATCTGAAACACCTTCAACAAAGAAACACAATCTCTGCATGATCCGTCCTTCTCTCGAATTATAAGATTTCAACGAATACTCTTCATCAACAAGCAAAACAGGACTCAACCATAACCTTCAACATAGGAAACCAAGTATCATGTCATTATAATCATGAATGTAACCCAGAATAATGCTAATAACGGTACAATCATCAGCAGTCAGACCGATGCTCCCCCCTGAACCTCTACTCCGCGATCTTCGACTATCATATGAATTCTCTTATCCTCAATGCATACGCGATCGTGATCCGATTTGAAACTCGCGTGTATACGCGACTTTATGTTCATCGAACCCGCGTATGGAAAGTGAAGCATAGAAATTTTTCATCATTCCTTCTTCTTCCCCGAGCTTTGTACCTTCCTGTACCTGTCTTCTTCTACACCGGATGCTCTGTCGAAATTCATATAACCAAAGTAATCAAATCAACCATGAGAGTCATCATGCATTGCTCCCCCCGTGACGATACATTACTAAATCTCATAATGTATCTCACATCATTCTTGCAATCAATCGGAGAAGTAAGCTTCGAAGCGGATGACCGCAGTAGGGGTCCGAATTCCCTACGTTTCTGATCGGTCCTCCTTCTTCTTCCAGATTTGTTTGAACTTTCTATCTGTGTGCTGAAGTTATCCACTTTCCCGTATCTTTTCATCTCGCATTCTTTTTCTACATGTCCATACTTGTTACAAGAATAACATCTCATGTGGCAGCAGAAATAAACATAAGAATCATGATGAGTATTTCTAATCTTCCTCCTTTTACAATCAATTGCTTTATGTCCATACATGTTACATGAGAAAACAATATCCCTTTGAAGAAACCAGAGTACCTTTCGAATAGAATCTTGTTTGATTGTGGCTGAAATGATCTGCATCTCGCAATTTGCTTGCAACATGCCCATAATTATGACATTTGAAACATTCAACATTATTGAATGATTTCCTTTGAGATTTCTTCATTGTTGGTTGACCTTTTGTTTCTTTCAACACTTCAAGTTTCGTATTGACACCTTCCTTTGAATCATTAGCATTCTCCTTGTGAACTAGATTCTCCTTTAACAGTTTCATGAAAACCAAGACCAAGTTTGATAGAAGGAGACCTTTGACTACTAAGAATATTATCCAGAATCTTAGTACTATCTTGAAACCTCAAAAGTCTAACCTTTTTCTTCTAATTTACCTTTGAGAATGTTTACCTCAACCTCCAAGCTTTGGCATTGCTTCTGTCATGCTTTCTTCATCCCTTCTTCCTTCTTCTACTTGATCCTTCGGATTTAGATATTTCTTCTTTCAACCATTTTCGTTTGTTCTTCACATGCTAGTAGAAGTTCTTCATTCTCCTTATTCGATGCTTTGAGATCTGCTTTTCGTAGAGAGATGATTTTCACGCTTCAAGTCTTTCATTCTTCTTATTTGATTCTTCTTGCGATTTACTTTTGTAGAGTGATGAGTTTCTGCTTCAAGTCCTTTCATTCTTCTTACTTGATTTTTCGAGATGCTTTTAGATCGATTTATTCTAGTCCAAATCGTGCATGTATCCTTGATACTGCATTCATTCATCTGTTTTGCTTTCATTCTGAGAGATCATCTCTTGTAGCATAGAATCTTTCTCTTTAAGTGATCTTTTTGGTGTTCTTCAACTTTGATCTTGATAGCTTCTTCTAGAGAGATGATCAGCCTAAGACTTCATTCTTCATTTCTTGGGAATATCAGATTGCTTCCATTGAATAGAGGCTTTATAGACATTACTCCTTCTTGACTTCCCATTGCGAGAATCTCTTTAAAGCGATCAAGTCATGACAAGGACCCGTTTCGATACCAATTGTTGGGAAAAAATACCTTTAGAGGGGGGTGAATCGGTATTTAGCGCATATTCAAAAACTTTTTACTTTTTCTTGCTTCTAAAATGCATACGCTACTTTCCTGAAAGCTAGACTTGCGTATATACGCGGATATCCTTTACGAAACTCGCGTATACACGAGATATCTATTTATGTCATTAATTCTTCACTTAAATCATTCCTTCATTCATTCATCGGATATTCAATAAGCGATGAAAACATGTGCGGTAAGAACAGAATAAATCATCACACAAAGCATCACACATGAACACCGGGATTTTTAGGTGGAAACCCAAGTCGGGAGAAAACCACCGCTGCGATTTGCTCGAGCCTTCAATATTTTATTATAGAGAAAACATCTTACAACATATGTGTCTGGCGCGGACTCGACCCGAGCACGCGAGCACCCACTGCGCTCGTTTACCGACCTCTCCCGGAAGGGAGCTACGACCCCCCGACTCGTTTACCGACCTCTCCCGGGAAGGGAGCTACGACCCCCCGATCTCGTTTACCGGCCTCTCTCTGGAAGGGAGCTACAACCCCCGGTCGAAGGCTACAACCCTCGGCACCACCTTGGACCACGTTTCATCAATTTTCACACTTTGGATCCAACCACTTTCAATAGAACACAACTTGCAGGCCACAATTTCATCATATTTTCCAGACCGAACCCTTTCCATACTTTCAAGCACAACCATACATCATCACGATCATATCAACACGGATCAGATAGCGAAACACGGCGAACGGATCAGATATTTCATACCCCTTGCTTCGAGCAAACCCTAGTTTGCATACGCGCTTTCACTTCACCGATGTCGCGTATATACGCGCTTCGATCCACACAAACCCAGCGTATACCTCGGTGTATATTTTATTGCGCATACACGCTTTCTCTTCGACGAAGTCGCGTATATACGCGCTTCCTCCCGCGACGAAGTAGCGTATAGATCTTCAATCATTACGGAGCAGCATACTTCATCGGATCGGATATTCGATTCAGATTTACCCTTTTACTTCGGACGGATGTTCGCCTAGATGTTCGCCTCATCACGGATCTAAGCCTTCCATAATCGGATCTAGCAAAATACAAGAGCAATTCAGATCTAGATCCCCTTTCTTCATCATTGGTGCATCATACATTCAGATTTATCATTCAAGTGTAACCCTTTCCATTCGGATATACTTCGGAGAGAAGTATTCATTCAAGCTCGGACATCTTGCACCCACACTCATGATTTGCACAATGAATTTCTTCTCCTTATATAGGTTTATCCCCTTTTTTCAATACCATGAGCCTATCAATACCACGAGCACCAATACCATGAGCCTTCAATACCACGGGCGTCATCAATAGACGAATCATAACCCAATACAATGGGTCAATACCATGGTGGTTACCCCTGGTTTTGCACTTTTTGAGCGCTTTTAGCCCATACGCGACTTGGCACGTTCTTTTCCGCGTGCATACGCTACTTTCCCCTAGGCCAAATCCGCGTATACCGAGAGACATACTCTTTTTCATCATACTTTGAGTACATTCTGAATTCTTTTCTTCATTGCCTTCTGTACTCACTGTAGATACATCAGATTTCCTTCATCAAGGACATATTCTATCAAGCACAACTTCATCAAGTAAGTTGTCATCATCTTCATCAAGTGGGTTGCCTTTCAAGGACAACACTCAGCATCATATTGTCAACAAACATCATATCATATCAGATTTACATCATTTACCAAGTCCATCAAGTCAAGAATAACTTCATCAGGTGGATTTGCCATCAAGGACAACATATGTCAACGAGTCGCATGTCTTTATCTTCATTCAGTGGGTTGCCATCAAGGACACTGCACTATGATATGCAAACAACGAGGAGGCATGGTCTGCGCTGGTTATTGATGAAAGAGTTTGGACACCTCATGATATATCTTATGTCCATATATTTTCCTTTTGATTGGGATATGTCTCATGTCTTTACATGTAATTTATTTTGGGATGTATCTCATGTTCTTGTATGTACTTAGGTTTGGGTAAAGACATCACTCTCACATGATGTGGCATCAAGGAGCCTATTTGTATTATTTATGATGAGACATTCCACATGTCCATTAGTATGGGTTGAATAATGATGATGTAAGATGACAACAAGAATCCTTCTTTCTCTGGTTACTATTGGGAGAGTTTGGGTTGATTTCACCCCTTACATTGAATGACATTGATGGAGGATGGAAACAAGGGGCCTTACTACGTTGGCTTCAATTGGAGGGATTACAGTCATTGTACTTGGTATGATGATGATGTGATATGGCAGCAAGAGGAATTTTTGTGGTGGCTTCTGTTGAGACAGTATGGCTCTAATATGTATATTGATGTTGATTTGGCATGGAAGCAAGAAGCATTGCCGCGTGGCTTCTTTTGAGAGAGTATGGCTCTCTTACTCAGTTTCATGATGATATATCATGGAATAAGAAGGCTTTGCTACGCTGGTTTTTATTGGGAGAGTATGGTTGGACATTGTATATGTTCATCCATATGTCTATACTTCTTATTTTGCACTATGTTGATGTGATGCTTAGGTCCTACAAGGCCAACATGGCTAATAATGAGGTCATTGAAAGATGCAATCTACTCTATGTATTATGGGTTGTAGAGATAGTTCATGAGTTTGGACTTTCCACTTTGGGAACATACCACTTTACTTTATGTGTCTCATGCATTGAGGAGGATGTTGAACAACATATGGTTGCCACTTGGATATTCCTAATGAGGAGAGGTATCTAACTTTTCAGTTGGAGGCCATTCTAAACATTCTATAAAGGTTGCTTTGGAGTTGGGCATGCATGACACATTGTAGAAGATGGGGAGGCATTCCATATGATGATTCCATTTGGAGGGAGGATTTTTTCTATAGCATCCACTTTTTCATTTGATTGAGGACTCAGGAAATGCAACATTTTAGCAGGGAGGACTATACTATTCCCAATTTTCCATCAGTTAATTGGAATATTATAGTTCTTAATTTTGATAATTAATTAAGTAAATAAGAGGATGGAGGGACCCATAAGCCCCATATATAGATAAAATCCACTTTTGATGTGTGAATATGGATAATTTAGATGTATATCTACATTATGGAGTAGTGGATCAACTTCTTAAATGAAGGAAGAGTGAAGATCATGGATCATTAATGTAAAATCATGAGGATCTTGGAGAAGGTCAACTTAGATCCTGTTGCATTAAAAGTAAGATCATAAAGCACTTATGATGAGATAGTGGAGGAAGTGGTGCATCTAATACACACATGATGGAGAGAGTGGGAATTAAATGTAGACATGATGGAGATCATGGAGAGACAACACAATATTCATGGAGGCTAGTGGCCACATGTACATTGCAGTTATAAGGTGGGCTAGGGCTATGGAAGGCTCATATTGTATATAATGAAGATGAAGGCACAATAGAAGGGAGGGTTTATTATTATTATTATTTATCTATTTAGATCTAGATTTTTCATGTGACATTTATATGAATGATTATGTTGTTTAGCTAAGTTTGCAGTGATGTTTAGCACATGAGTGTTTCTGAGCGGAAATCCCACCCTTTCCCATGGGGCACTTCGAGTGCCTACTCTGGGAAGGTTTCTATTGACATGCCATTCATCATCAAGCATTGGTGCCATATTCATCCACTCTCATATGCACATTCAACCACATGAATAATGCATTCCTGCTTGAGGGTTTGAGAGGTGGTGCTTGTTTCTAGCATTTTCAGCTAGCAAACCAGTGAAGGATTCATCCTTTCACCTTGTGCTTCAAGATCAACCTTTCAGTAGAAACATATTCATATCCATCATTCAGCCTAGCTTTTCACACCTCCATGCAACAAAAATCCCCTCAAGGATTGCGCAGTCTAGTCTTGTAGATCCATTGGAGGAAGGAAGTTTCTAGTATTTCAGCTGGAAATCCTGCGAGGGACCATCTCATCACTTTGTCTTCATTGTTTCGATCATTTAGGAGCTATATTGTAGCATCTATCATCAAGCTTGAGAGCCTCCCTCCTTGACAGTGCAATTTTATCTAGCTGTTGAGTATTTAGTAGCTCCATTCATTGGAGAAGGTTGGATGAGCTAGAGATTAAGGTTTTAGCTTAAGAATATAGTGAAGGGATCAACCCTTCAAGCATATATTGCAGCTATCTTTGATCACATTATGCTTCAGATCTGCATACCTAGCAGCTATATAGTGAAGCCCTAAGAGGGTGACTTTCCTAGATTACTAGATCTGGAAATCCCTTTCTGGGTTAGCTTGGGTATTCATCATAGAGCCCAAATCTTAAATCTCAGCATCATTGGAGCTACGAAACTACCGAATCTACATTTCCATATTTTCCAGCAGTTGCCGCCCCGACATTTTCGGTAGGACAACACAATTTTCCTTCCAACACTCCAACAGTTATGCAATCCCTCTTGTGGGGGGAACTTAGGGTCATTCTAGTGTTGTTCTTTCACATGAGTGTCTCTTAATTTGAGCATTGTTGTACTATTTACCAACCTCCTTGTTAATAAAATGGCTCAGCTATTTTGTACATTTTGATGGTGTATTTAGATTAAATGTTTACATTGTTGCAGTTTCATTATTGTGTTTTTTATTACTGCATTTTTCCTTTTTGGATATTATAGGATGCCCGATAAATTTTTATGGAAATTTTAATAAGTTGGATATTTTATTCAAGTACATAACACCATCCCTGAAATTTAGTATTCCCATGGCAGCCTTTTTTTATTAGATTTTATTGAAATCAGTTTAAACAAATTAAGGGTCCAACCGACACTATGTTTTTAGAACACACTTTATCTAGCGTAGGAAATCTGATCACACAGAATTGCAGGAAACATCATTACAAATGCCCATAAATGTTTTTAATCTAGTTTTTTTGCAAGGGAGCGAAAATAGGACAATTGATTTCCCTACATGAGGACATGCAAGAAGGTCAACATGGGGGGATGTTGGGCCTCTATTTTTCCTTGCTTTATATCACCTTTTACTCGATATCCCTCATGCTTTTGTTTAGCTTCAATAGTTACTTTCGTAGTTTTGCACATTCTCAGAGATAATAAGTAAGTATTTTATATTCCCTTGTTTTAACGGTATTTAAATATTAAAAGCATATTTAATAATAGTTTTTATGTTTGCAAGTTTATAGAGTTGATTATATGCCTATTCTAATAGCGGCGAAGTTCCTGCACCACACATTCTTACACTATTACTGATAGGATTCTTGCACCACACAGTCCTGCAGCAATTCAGATTTTACAATTTCAGCGTGAATTCGCAGCAGTTTCTAGACATCTGATTTCCTCCTTAATTTCCACACCAATTGTTGTGAATATCAAAATTATGAAACATGGGTTTTTTCCCTAGCATAGGAAGTTAAATAATACTTGAGCCATTTTCCAAAATTCGTAATGGTTGAGGAGAGATGAAGGGTGCTTTGGAGGAATTTTGTTAAAAATATCAAATTTTCGAGAATTATAGCCAATAGTTTCTAAACTAGCTATTTCCTCCTCGATTTCCATGATGATTGTTGTGAATCTCAGAATTTAGAAACATGGGTTTTTTTTTCCAGCATAGGAAGTTGAGTATTACTTGGGCCCTTTTCTAAAATTTGTAATGGTTGAGGAGATACTAAGGGCGCTTTGGAGGAAGTTTGTTAAATATACCAATTTTTCTAGAAATCTTGAAAATGCCAAGATTTGGAAATTTTGTATTAAATATTTATTCTTTTAATAGAGGAATGATTGTACTGATATTATGTTTAATTAGAATTTGTTGGGATTCAATCCCCATGATTGTTTGCAAAAGATATGATTCAATTATCACGTAAACATATTATAAAAGGAAGAGCGATTATGCACGGTGGTGGAGGAGAAGCCATTTTAAATGTACCTTGATGTTGCTGAGATGAGTGTGGGGGTTTTACCCACTATGCCCTTGTTCTAGGCTGGAATTCAATTCATAATGTACATTTTCTGAGTTGAAATTAATACAAAGGAGCTACGCCATGTTATTTAAATTCTGCATTTTAATCTATTACTAATGTGTCTTTGAGTGTTGAAGCTTCAATTTACCTAAAATGGGAAACAATTTGGTTGGCTAGGGCTAAACCAACCCAATTCTTTTTCCCTCTTGTGCTTTCGTTCAGTTAAATGTGTCTGTGTTGATTTTATTTATGAAAGTTGTGGATTGAGTTTGTAATTCATTTCTTTATAAGAATTATGGTTTCATTTCCTTAACAGTCAAGTGTGACAGATCGGTGGCATGTTTAATAATTATAGTTTGATTTTCTTCAATCATTTCCCTTTCTACGAATCATAATTGATTTCCACCTGGAGTAATGCAAGCACATTCCCGCACTACTACGTTTATAATTTCTCCAACTTGGTTTTTTGGTTCATTACAGCAAGATTGTTTCATTCCTTTACTTTATAAGAATTCAATGAATTTTTGTAAGTGAATGTTCATTAGAAAATAGAGTATTTTTAATACCAAAATTTAAATTCCTAGGAATTAAAATGTGCCTTGTTAACTGATGAGCGAATTTTGTTACAGCACATTGATCAGTGCTTGCACTTCATATTTTTAAAAGAAAGGAATTAAAACGTAAATATGAATAATCAAAGTGAACCTTTCTGAGTTAACAAATATTAAAGGCAAATCTGGTTTATGTGAGTAACTATCACAGGGATAAAACCCTGTTGTCATGCATGAGTTATTTATTTTACTGCATTGAAGAAAGTGTGCTTTGTATTTTGAAGTTTTTTTATTTCAAATCTTATTTTCATTACGAGATTCATTTTGGTTGAAGCATTCTTTTGTGTGTGCAATTTATTTCAGAATTTTGATTCGCCTTTGCAAATTATTTTCATAGTTAGCACACTCCTTAATTTTTCCTAAAAGTATTTGAAAAACTTGGTGGAGGAACCTCTTTTCTGGTACAGGAACCAATATCCTAATTCCAGAATAAGGTGATCTATTCCCAAGGCTGAGAGACCCTGCATAAAGACATAAATCTCCAGTATAAGTGTAAATAATACTTCTAGCACATAATCCTTGTGCCTGCACTAGTGCAAGAAGATTGCAGGAGTACAGGAATAATAACTTAGTGCAAGAAGGAAAATCCTTAAAAAGGTAGATCTCTTCAAAGGCCCAATTTTTAATCTGTCAACAAATATATTGGAAATAAACATACAATTTCATTTCAGCAATCAAGATTGTTTACAGGAAGTGTGAAATTTCCTTTATTTCATTTCTTTGCAAAGTACTTTCTTTTTATTCCATTTTTCAGAATAGTGTGGTGTTTTTATATTAACTGGTGTAGTTTGTTGAAATCCTTCTTTGACATTTCCAGTGTTATGCCTCTAATTTTATGAACTACCAGACTGAAAATTAAATGTTAGGTTGTTTATTACTCCTGACATTTACTAGTCCTCTAGGCCCTCCAAATTGTGCCTCCAATATGATTTTGTAGAAACATTATCCTTCCGCCCAAACAATAACAAAATACACCAAAAATTTGCACACAATTCACGCAACTTACCTCTTCTCCTGAAGCTTGATTAGACCAGGAATATGTGCTCACAATATTCCCATACTCTACCCTTAAGTCATGTTTTTGGTTGACTTAGAGATGCAACCTTCTCCATAAGAAAAATCGCACCAAAACCGCTAAGAAATCCTCTCAAAACTTGGTTGTGTTTTTCCAATGGGTATCTAATTTGATTCCCATAGATAAGAAACAAGTCACCATCCAGGTATGTGTTGATTATCATGATCTAAATGCCGCATGTCCAAAAGACAATTATCCAACTTTTTTTATCGATCAAATTATCAACGATTGCACCAGATGTGAATCTTTCTCCTTTACGGATGGCTTCTCGAGGAACTATAAATTTCTCTAGAAAATGCCATAATATCAAGCTAACCATGGGGAAATATTTATTGAATAGTCCAATTCCTTCCATTCCAATAGGAGGTGTTGATGTTGTACTAAGAGTATAATGGTTACAATCTTTGGGGATGGTAGCTTTTAATTTTCAAGAACTTTTCTTGAATTTTTTTTAGGAAGGCAAGGAAATCGAATCATGGGGTATCGCAGGGAATCCATGAAAGATAATAAGCTCTGTCATGAAAAAGCTTCTAAAGAAATAAAAAATAAGTTTAATTGAACAATTATGCTCACTAGAAGTTCCAACATCAAAATCATCTATTTCTCCAGATCTCCAAAAAGTCTTGGATAATCATTCCAAGGTGTTTGAAACTCCCAAAGGACTCCCACCTATTCGTGATCATGATCATGCTATTCATTTGATTCTAGGAAGTGTTCCTCCAAACATTAGGCCTTACAAATATCCTTATGTCCAAAAGAGAGAAATTGACTGTATGATTACATAATTTTTAGAGGCTGGCATAATTCAACCTATTAAAAGTTCTTTCTTTGCTACAGTATTATTGGTGCATAAGAAGGATGGATGATGGCACATGTGTCTGGATTATAGGGATCTCAATAAGCTCACTATTAAAGATAATTTTCCCATTCCTGTGATTGATGAATTATTGTATGAATTACGTGGAGAAATTTATTTTACCAAGTTCGATCTTCGTTCAGGATATCATCAAATTAAAATGAAGACTGAATATATTCCGAAAAAAAAGTTTCGAACTCATGAGGGTCATTATGAATTTTTGGTCATGCCTTTTAGCCTTACAAATGGACCTTCTACATTTCAAGGGTTGATGAATTCCATTTTCAAACCCTTCCTTAGAAAATTTGTGCTAGTAATTTTTTATGACATACTAATCTACAATAGGTCTTGGAAGTATCATGTCCAACATGTTGATAGGGTGCTCAAACAATTCGAGGAAAAAAAATTATATGCAAAAACATCTAAATGTTTCTTTGGAGTGCAAGAGGTGGTATCTGGGTCATATTGTATCTCACGAGGGTGTTAAGGTAGACCTTAAAAAAATTAAAACCATTAAGGAATGGAAAGTCCCCACAACTATAAAGCAGTTGTGAGGATTCCTCGGGTTACCAGGGTATTATTGCAAGTTTTTTAAGAATTATGAGAGAATAGAAGCACCTATAACAACATTATTGAAGAAAAATGCATTTTCATCAACTTCTGAAGCAACTAAGGCCTTTGAACATCTTAAAGAGGCAATGTATCTAGCACCAGTCTTAGCTACACCAGACTTCACAAAAACCTTTATTGTGGAATGTGATACCTCAGGAAATGGAATTGGTGTTGTTTTAGTGCAAGAAGGAAGACCCATTTCTTTTTAAATTCATCCATTCAAAGGAAAATATTTATAGAAAGCTATTTATGAGAAGGAAATGTTGGAAATACTACATGCACTAAAGAAATGGTGACCTTACCTAATGGGGATCCACTTCAAGGTAAAAATTGATTATGATAGTCTTAAACACTTTTTGGAACAAAGACTATCTTCAGAAGAGGAGCAAAAATGGGTCACAAAGATGTTGGGTTATTACTTTGAAATCATATACAAAAAAGGGAAGCTAAATTTTGTTTCAAATGCACTCTCAAGAAAGGATGAAGAGGTGGAAGCATTGCTTTGTTCCATTTCTATTATCCAACTAGATTGGATAACTGAAGCAAGGGATGAATGGAAGAAGGAAGAAGAAGTGTGGAGACTCATTCAAAAGTTGCATTGATATCCTAGTACATATGATACATTTAGTTGGAAAAATGATTCCTTATGGTACAAAGATCGCTTATATATTTGCAAGAATTCCCAACTAAAATAGAATATTCTTTTTGAATTTCACACTTCTCCTTTAGGAGGACACTCAGGATTTTTAAAAACTTACCACAAGATGAAGAAATATTTTTTTTTTGATGGCCTTAAATATGATATTCAAAATTTTGTGGCAGAATGTTTGGTTTTCCAGTAGAATAAAGTTGAGACAATTAAGACCCCGGGTCTTCTACATCCTTTATCCATTACAAGTCAATGTTGGGAGGATATTTCAATGGATTTATCACAGGTTTACCTAAGTCCGAAGGAAAGAGTGTCATCATGGTGGTACTTGATAGACCTACCAAGTATGCAGGATTTTGTCCATTATCTCATCCATTTAAAGAAAGTACAGTTTCTATTGCATTTATCGAAACAACTCAAAAGCTACATGGAATCCCATATATTATTGTAAGTGACAAAGTTCCCATTTTTACTGGAAATTTTTCGATGGAATTATTTTCCTGTTTGGGTACTAAACTAGCTCATAGCTCATCTTATCATCCTCACTTTGATGGTCAAATTAAGATAGTGAATAAATTTTTGGAAGGATATATTTGTTATTTTGTATCTGATAAGAAAACACATTAGGTCAGGTGGCTACCTCTCGATGAATGGTGGTATAACACTTCCTTCCAGACTGAAAAAAAAATGACCCCATTTATGGAAATTTATGGATATCATCCACTATCCATCACATATTATTTAAGAGAAAATTCTAAGGTTCAAGCAGTGGAATATCACATCTAGCTTCAACAAGAACTTCTCAAACTCTTAAAGGATAACATAAATTCGGCACAAAATTGAATGAAAAAACAGGCAGATCAACATCGCAGCGAGAGAGGTTTTGATGTAGGATATTGGGTATTTTTACAGATACAACCATCCAAACATAAGGAGGATAATAAATTATCACCAAAGTACCATGGCCCTTACAAGGTGTTGCAAAAGGTTGGTACTATTGCATACAAATTGGAGCTTCCTAATTCTTTGCTAGTGCATCCAGTTTTCCATGTTTCATGCTTAAAGAAGGTTATAGGGATCAAAATTCCAATTCAAACAATATTGCTAGAAATTGATGAGGAAGGAAAAATCATATTGGAACTTGAAGCAGTCATAGAAACAAGAACTCGAAATCTACGAAATCGATCAATTTCAGAGTATCTCATCAAATGTAAGAACTTACCCACTGAAGATTCTACATGGGAGGATGAGAATTTTATACAAAAGCATCCAGAGATGCTCAAGCATTGAAGAAAACACTTTCTTAAAGGAGAGGCTCATGTTAGGTATATATATTACTAGTATATTCCCTTATTGTTGTTAATGTAACCCCCTTATTGTTATTGTTGTACCCCTGTAACCCCAATATTGTTATTATTGTGCCCTTAGATTATTATTGTTAGGTCGGCTAGGATTATATTGTGACCTCATGGACTCCTATATATAGAAGGAGGTTTTTTTCATTTGTATCATCCAATAATTGTTCATTTATATAATTTATTGGAGGTTGCCCCCTCGAAGTGGCTATTTCTAAGGCATTGATCTCTCTTTTCTTCTATTTTTGGAGATAGTTTCATAACATTGTCATGATTCAAATCTTAATTATGTTTTGTTTACCTCAGTAAAATCTAATTCTTCTTGTTTTCCATGAATATAAATTTGATTTGGTTGTCCTTGTGAGGAAAACTCTATTTTCATGCTTTTATCCAAATTTTTGCAAAAGGAAACCTTTATTTTTGGCTTTAGCATGTCTCCATGATGAATATAAATATCTATAATTCTTCATTTTTAGAATGTGGAGTAATATAGAATTATTTATCTTCAGCTTATTTTTCTTTGTCTAATCAACTCATCATACTAATAAATCTATTTAGGAGGTAGGTGTATGCTAGCATGTGCATATCTGTAATAAACAATAATAATTGGGATTACTTGATAAAAATAGGTCAATATTCTCTAAGACATGAAGGAATTATTTTCTTATGGAAAGTTACCAATAAAAGATCAAGCGTCTCCTATGACCCCTCTAAACCAATATTGTATCAACTTGGATAAGCTATCAAGTCTCCCTAGGAAAATCTATGACCTTGGTGTGTTAATCATGTTGGAGCTCTTGGTTGAGGAGAAACTCTTTCCATGTATTCACATGCAAGAACATTAATTGGAAAGTTCAATGGAGTGGCCTTTCCACCTTATGTGATGGAATGATGAGATGCATATCTACCTCAAAAAAGAGTTGTAAAGGGAAGATTTTTCTTTGAACATAAAAGGAACAAAATTTTCAACTTGGAATTTCAACTACAGGAGTATCTAATGAGTACAATGGGGGTTCCATGGTTCTTCAAGAATAATGGTATTTTTATGCTTACCATCTTGAGTATTTTTATTGGCTTACATTCTTGATGACTTTAATGTTCAATAAATATTGGCAAAGATACACAGGTTGGATGTAGGAATTTATTTAAGTTAATCGATTATCTATTTAATATACTTCCATACAAAATAATTGTGTACCCTCAATTCGTTGATTATTTCCTCAAATATTGGACTAAATGCAAGTGACCCACCACATGACAAAACCCATATTTGAATGGTACTCTCTAATGGTTAAGTTTTTTTAGTATAGGCTTGGTTTCCTCAGAGATGAATTTTTTCCAACCAACTATATATATCCTTGACTTATTTTTTCCAACCAAATATAGTTAGTGTATTAACACCATTTTCTGAAAAAAAAGGTTTATACATTCATCGTTGCAGGCGATATGATTTTTTTTGTCCTTAATGAGAAGTATCATGAAATTTTATTTCATGTTTCTATCATTTCAATGGTTGGTATATTGTAAGTAAGTTTTGATTTCTTGTTTTCTCCATTGAGGCAGATTGGGCTTCTGGAATTTATGCTCACTTTTCTATCCATGTTTTGTAGTTATGCGCTAGAACTATGAATGGTTGTGAATTAAAGACAATGGTTATCAAGAAACAATGTGAAATTTAAACATGTTGCTCCATTAATGGGAAAATCTCCTACCACATTTTATTAGATTGGTGGCACTATGGATAGTTAACAATTGACCAATCCCAAAATTGACCAATATCACTTTAATGTAATATGGATTCCATCTTTGTTTAATGTACTTTAAACATGTTCAAATTAGTACATTTTAGTTATTTTTAATTTTTTTCTTATCATATTATTTTTCCCAATCTAATCCTATTCTCTATGGATATTTTATTATTCCCCTGGATCTATTATATAAAGGTAGAGGTGGGATGAAATATGTTTTTGTAATGTGTATCTTTTTTTGATTTGAGGGGCTTGTCTTCACACCCTTTTTCTAGTTGAAGTACTTGTGGGGGGACATAGTTATCATTGAGAGGTAGAGAGTAGTTTCCTTGTATCCATACAATTACATCTTTAGATACTCATGCTTGGTGTGGATTTTGAAGTGTCTGAATGGCCCTTTCATATCTTGTTGGTGTAACAATCACTAGCCAAAATTCGTACTTAATTTTTTTAACATTTAATTAGTGGTTACATTTCAGGATCATTATTATTGACTATTGTATTTTTACATCTTTGATTAATTAATAACAAGAACCACTCCCAATTAGTTTTATAGACCCCAGAGCCAATAGGATTCAAGCATGTAGCTCATTATTCATAATTACATCATATATACTCATTGTTTTTGGATTTTTGGCATGTAAAACAATATTTTAGAGGAATATTTGTATGTCATCACAACATATTTACATTATTCACAAGGTGAAAAATAAATCTTTGGTGTAATTGCAGATTTTAGATTTGGTAGTTATAGGTAATTTATAGGCTATCAATTTATTTAAATTTTCACTTTCATTGAGTATTTAACCAAAGATATTGAGTATCTTACACATGAATTTATTTCCCTCCACCCACTTTTCATAACTTCCATAACCATTAGGTACAAACTTCGATCCTATTTTGCTTGTTTGGTAAAAAAATTTCCAAGACTTTACAAAGTTTTATAATTTATTGAAAGTTGTAGAATTTATAATTTATAATTTTTCAAGATATATTTTTTAAGTATAATTCTTTAAAGGGTGCTAGCTCAATGGAACAACAACTTATTTACAAGCATAAGGTTAGTTCTTTGATTCCATCATGCCCTAATATTTATATGGAATGGATACAATCAATTTTTAGTGGCAGATACTGTTTTACCGTTCCTAATGAGCTGATGGTGAAATTTTTCAACCCTCACGAAAATATGAAATGATGATGGTATATTAACGCCGCCATATATATATATATATATATATATATCTATATATATATATATATGGAAGCTCCACACCATGCACTTATGTTTGTGGTGATGCCACAATTAGTGACATTCACTTTTTTGGAGACGAAGGTTAAGTTCCATGACCATTTTTCATATGAAATGGTGATGGTAAGTATCCTTCGTTATAAAATGTTATTTTTGACGGACCTTGAATCTCACCTGAATAGCTATACTTTTGGTGACATCCAATTTCTAGTGATAGAGGCTCCTTGAACCCTCATGAAAGAGCTTATGGTGACAATTTTCAACCCTCACAAATGTCCTTTTCTCTTGTAGTGTAATTGAGGATCAAACATTGGTGGTATTTTGTAATATGTTGAATTCTTATTTATATGGAATCAATTATTTATTGTAAAATATCAATCAATGTGTTATATCTTGTAAATTAAAAGTATGGAAAATATGGGAAAACTAATGGTGATTTTCATTTAAATGAAATTTTTTATCAAAACTACTGTTATTTTATATTTTCCTTATAATGATCACTGATGTTTTGAGTTTGAGTGATTGCGGATTGCCATGGATGTTCCCTCAAATTGGAAGTTTGGTGCTGGAATTAGGTATGGATTTTCCATTCAAGAATGATAGAGAAATTGGAATCTAAAAGTTACATTCCAAAATAAACCTTTTTGGGGGATTAATTAGGGTGATTGCAACATATTTCGGTGTTGTAATTTTTCTCCAAATCATAACTAATATATTTTACCACAAGTGAGGAACACAATGATAATGGAATTGTCTTCACAATTTATCCACTTATATTGTAGTGATCCATAAATGTAAGAAAAACATTAATAATCTGATATAGACTAGTTGGTTTATTCATATGTGATAATGAACCCAAATAGTAATTTTTATCTGAAGAAATTCTCATCATAGTTGGGAATTCTTGATATCATCGACCTCTAGCCCTAGACTTATTCACTTAGTGTTCTACATTATCCGATTATTTACATGATTACAAGGCTATCCAATTATTTTATACATTTTCTTTATTTAATTTTATTCTAGACTTAGCTTTGGCACTTGATAGGATTTTTGTTTGCACTCCCACATTGTATAAGCAATATACAACATGATAGTTTTAGCATGTAACTTACATGGAATGATTGTGCCTAATCTTTCCTTGAATATTGAATTCTAATTTTACTAAGGTGTTATTTTATATGGTGATTTTTTATTTCCTTTGTTTATATAGGTCATTTGGCCACATAGAAGCCATTATTTCCCAACTGAAGAAAACTAGTTCAATTTTCTTGCTTCTATGGGGGAAATGTTATTGACAATATTTATGATGTGTAGGTATATATCATATAAATCCTTTATATTCTATTTTATTTTATATTCTACTTTTCATCATCTTTTATGTATTATACTCTTCATTATATCTTCTTTATTTTTTAGAAAACAAACTTCGTATTGATGGTAAGAAGCAATAATTGAATAAAGAGGAGAACAATAACACTGAAGCGAAAAAATGAAAATTAAAGAAAGAGAGAAGAGAATTTGTCTAGAGTTAACTGTGGAGTAAATATCCCACATAACAGACACACATATAGATTGATGGACAATTCTTGAGAGTTGGTGATTTCACCTGTAATATTCCTAAATTATCTTGCAGCTAATTGGAATATTAAAGTTTTGTTTTATCACTTAGATAGGTATATAAGTGGGTAGGGAGACTCATAAATCTCTTTATGAAGAATAAAACCACTTCTAATGTGAAAGTGGATCATCTTTTCAGCTTATTAAAGAACACTAAGGTGTGAACATGGGTTTTCTAGCACATTGACTTGGTCAACTTTGACTAAATCAACAACATTGTCATAGAGGAGTGGACTTTAATGGAGGTACATCACAGCTTTAGATGGAAAAACATTACATGGAAGTAATGTAATTAATGGATGGGGCTTAGGGTTTGGAAGCTCATATATTATAAAATGAAGAGGATGGAAGCCATATTCATCATGTTTATATATGTTTATTTTTTTATATATAGTCTATTTAGACATATAGATTTCTCTAGCTATTTAGATGAGACTTTTGTGCTGTATAGCATATGGTATTCCTGATCAGGAATCCCACCTCTTTCCTTGAGAGGCCCCTTGGAAGATTTTTTCACTATACTTCCACATTCAGGAATTTTTCCAAGCTTCAGTAGACTCATGTACAACATATTTTTGTTTCGAGTTTGGTTGTGGTGCAGGGGTGTAGCTGTGGAGGAGAGAGATCTCCAATTTCTGAGCTATTTTTCCATTGGATGGATCACCCTTTCATCCGGAGGTTTGTGAATAAGTTTTGAGGGCTTCATTACATATTTTTGCACCAAGCCAAGTAGCACTCATCAGCTACAATGCAATTTCTCTCAAGCACTGCATGATTTTGAAGAGCAACTGTAGCAGTGGGTCTATTGCCCTATTTGGAGTGTTTGCATTTCCTGAGTTAGGATCAGCCATTCATTTACGAGATTTGTTGGAGGAGGATCAAACATCTTGTACATCAGATTAGCCACCACCCATTAGTGATTCCATTTCAGATATTATTCATCCCTAGGGCCAAATCTGCTATATCTTGTATAGTGTGTATTTTCGGAAACCTTTTCTGGGTTATCCTGGAAATCTATTTTGGAGCATGGATCTCTAGCCTTAACATTTTTGGAGCATTATATAAGAAGAAATGTATTTTATATCTTTCATCTTCTATTCTCTCTTAGAGAATGCAATTTTTTGCATTCCTGTACTTCATGTATTAACAACATTTTAGATCTAGGTGTATGATTTCATGGGAGGCTTGTTTTCCCAACTTGAGTGATCTTTTCTTCAAGATATTGTACCTATTTTTCTATTATATCCACAATGGAATGTGTTGTACATATTAGCCCCTCCATCTAAATTTTTGGCCATTAGCCCCTCCTGAAACCTTTCAAATTTCCTATCGTGGCCTAAGAGCCCCTTTTTCGGCTTATCATTGCCCTCCTCCACACCCAGATTTCGTAATCGGAGGCCGAAAGGCTCGCTATTGAAAGAGTTTGAATCCGAAGTCCTTTTGGGCTTAGCCTCCTACAGCCAGCCCTTCACATGACCCGGGCGCATAACCTTGTGCCAAACCAAAAGGGTGCTTACCGTATATGGTTATCGGGTGGATTCTCAGCCGCCCGATTAAACAATGATCAACGGTCCGCTGCCTATTGCCCTAGTGGTCCCCACTCCGTGTCCATCGCTAAAAAACCAGGCCTGTTTTCATCGCACTGCCTTTCACAGGCGAGCGGTATTCTCTAAATCAGAGCGATTCCATTGAGCGCCCGCCACGCATCCCTGAGTACGATGCCAAAACCACTCCTCATCGTGCATTATCGTCGATGCAAAGACGTTCAACGAAATTCATTTAAGCCATCCGATCTGGGGCGCTCAATCCAACGGTGATTATTCTCCAAAGTTGTGCAGCTTTTAACTCCCGTCTATATCACTCATGGCCCACCATCTCACCACCTCACAACATAATATTAACCGTTGATCCCGTTTTTGATCATATGGCCCAGAATTTTTCGTGCACCCTGTCGGTTGACCAAGTCCACCTCCACGTCACCCCTTCCGTGTAGTCTCTCGTACGCCCACGTGTCATTCGCGTCCATCTCCACCATTTCCATGCATCGGTTACGTGTCTACGTTGTCTGTCTCTGCCTCCTCCACACAGCGTCATCCCACTATGTTTCTCATTTCCACCCTCCATTCCTCCGCCACCCTGCATCGTTTCATCATTCCGCCAAGACTACACCACCATATCAACAGGTCTTTCATGCCACCATCTCTGTGTCTGGTTTTCTATAACAATTTTGTGGTTTTGCAGGTTTATGGCGATGGAGAACCATTAGAATTCACGTCCACCCACAAAGAAGTCGAGTACGCTCTAGAGGACCCATTATCAAATGCAGAATTATGGAGCAAGGATCCGGGAAGATATGCTAGCATGACATCCATTAAAAATCCAGGGTTTAAATCTATCAAATCCTCCAAGGTCATTCAATTGCACAGCTTGAGCAGTTGAAGAATTAATGGCGCAGATAAAAATATCAGTGAAGAGCAGGGGATTCAAGAAACGTATTTAAGGAATTTGGGGCTCTTACATACCCAGTTGGAGTAAAAGTACCAAATCGAGGACCGTGCAGATTACTAGAAAGACCTTTTCATAGAAAACAATGTCCTTAGGGTTTATTTTAGCCAGAATTCTCTTCAGAGGAGTACAAAATGTTATATATTTTATTCTTCCTACCTTACCCCTGAAGAGATTTGCACCTACTGCATTTATGTTATGAAGAAATCATAGAGTAGTTACAGCATGCTTGCGCCGTCAAACACTTTGGGCGGGCATTTTCTCACCATTTTGTTTCAATGAAATAGTTAATTTTTTCACCTACTTCTTTTATGGGTTTTCTCTCCTCCTTCCTCTATAAAAGGGTTGAAGAAAAACATTGTAAGGGTTCCAGAATTTTATCAGAAAATTGTGCTGTGAAAGGAATTTTTGTATACATTTTGTAAAGATTTTGTATCGCGGCCCAGAGCCCGTAGGGTCTCAGTAAGGAGGAGTTCTATCTGTAATGAGGATTCTGGTCTTTGGTATTTCACAGTATGTACTTTTCCTTATGTGTTTAATACAATATTCCATTTCATACATCTTATTGTAGCATGTTACTGGAATGCGAGTGGCTCACTGGTTTTAGGTAAGGATTCATCCTAGTTGATGCCTATATTTGAATCAGTCAAGCGCTTTAAATAGGCTCAGGCATGATATACTGTTTCATATTCATTTCATCCACTTTTCTGCTATATTAGTTGCTTTGGGGGGGTGCTTTTAAAATGCCATTGTCATGTATGGATTCTTAGAGTGATAAGCCCATATGTGGTTCTGTTGTGTATCTGGGTGCCACACCAAAGTTAACTAGTATCCTCTTGTGTTTCCTTCCCTCCATACACTTCTGATATTTGAGTTCTGTGACATATTATTTGAACCGGCCCTCTTTGCAGTAAATTGTCTCTTAGCTATCTGAAGCTTTAATATTTGAGCTTTACATTGTGCCTCTGCAACATTAATTTCCCTGTGATAGTTTCTGTGATTGCTGGTCCCATTTTAAATCAATTTTATTGTTTAACAAGAGATAGTAGGAGAGCCTTTGGATTGACAACCCAGCCTTATTATATGCCTCGTTCTATGCTAAGATGTCCTAGGCACTGGTCTATGGCAACTCTAGACTGTCTCTAGGGTAGACAATAATTATCGACAATAGAATGGATCTATTGTTGTATCATTCTTTGATCTATTCATATTTTTGCATATTTCCAGTTTTATGCACTTTATTCCTACTTTTCCCGTTTGGGAATATTATAGTAGTATCAGAGCATATATTGGCTCAACCTATGTAATTTAGCCATTATGTCATCTAAGGAGGCTTCTCATACAAAGGAGAAGATTTGCAGAAGAGATGAAGGAAAAAATTCATTATCAAGAGGGAAGGAGTTCTCAAAACTTCTTCTTCAAACTATGAAGGGCATTAACAGAGACATCAAACGAATGTGAATGGAGAGATTTAGAGATTCTCCAAGAGGTCTTGTACATAAATAAAGCTCCATATTTTCACATTTTGGGTGTGAGCATTCAGCTACACCATCAGATCTACAATGCCCTACCATGCCTATGTTCATAGAAATAGAGAGAGAGGGAGGAGATGTACCAAAGGAGGAGACTCTTGGTGACTATCTTCAAGAGTATGAATCTCAATCTCAAAGGTTCAAATATCATCTAAAATTCAAAGTTTTTTGAAATATCAAGGAGGATAAAAGACCTAACAATCACAATAGAGGCAAGAGGTATAAGCAGCATGATGTGGGTAAATTCTTTCTATCAAATTTTGATGGGTCACCTAAATATTCAGCTAGGGCTTGGGTGAAGTATCTAAACACCCATTTTCAGCAACACCAAGTTTCAGGGGATGAAGTCATTAGAGTTGCAGCGGTGCATCTTGAAGGTAAGGCTTATGATTGGGGGTTTTATTAAACTTCTTCTTTCAATCATGTAAATATATTTACTTATGAAAAGTTCACTAGGAGAATAGTGAAAAGATTTGATGAAAAAAATTCTAAAAATTCCTTGGTTGAGCTAGCCAAGCCTAAATAAAAAAAACCTTTGCATGAGTTGGAAGGTTATATAAACCTAAATCCATTTCAGAAAACTATTGAGGGGGTTAAAAACTTGTTAAATTCCTTGCTAGATTCAAAATCCCCACTTCAAAAAGAGCTCTCTTCTCAAAATGAAGACATGGAGATCTATTTTTCAAAAGAGAATCTAAACATAGAGCCTCTTAGTGATGATAAGGCAACCTCCATTCATTATGAAGGGGAAGAGAAGGTAAGAGTTAACAGTGATGTCACATCAGGACAAGATCTAGTACCTCATGAAGAGGAAGAGGGAGCAATTTCCTTGAAGAGAGGAATTATTGTACCCTTACAAGGAGTTCCAAGGAATCTCACATGTGGAGATCTGGGCATAGTCCATGAGCAGCATGTGCCATTATTGATATATTGTGAGATCTTGAAGATGAAAGAAGAAGATAGGGAGGAGGACCAACATCATATTTTTATGAGCACACGCCCCTATCTATTTCAGAATTTTGATGCACAGAAGAGGCAGGATGATTTGCGTAGTAAGGAAAGGGACAAATCAATCCATTCACATATACAACCTACTCTAGGCCTTGATGTTTCATTACGTGGAGGCAGCCCACCAGGGAGACCCCTTGATTGGAAGATGAACAAATATTTCTCTCAACATAGTGCAGCATCGATATATTTGGCTAAGGAAGGAGCCTTGGAAGGAGCTAGCATAGCGCAGAAAACCTTTGGCGGGTTCAAAGGAGGGATGATAATTTTTTTGATATGGACATTTCCATCTCCCACTTAGCTATTTGAACTGAAATATGATGATTCAGAAATATGTGATGAAACAAGCATGGGGTCAAAGGGATAATCCATATTCTTAGGGAAGTAAATGATGCTTCCACACATGAGGTGGATTTCTGAATATGACAAGAGGTTATTAACACTCTTGCATGCATTGGAAAAATTGTGGATGTTTTGGATTGGAAATAACTTCCAAGGGGAGGTTGATCTCTGTGTACTTCAATCTTGTCTTGGGAAAGATTAGCTAAAAGGCACAAAACAAAACTGGAGTAACAATAGTCCAACATGTGAATTTGGCATTGAGTATGTCAAAGAGGAGAGTTATGATGAGATAGGCACTTCATTTCAGATTTATACAGTGTTGTCATTATTGGGAAGCCTAGATCCATATTGGGAGTCCCAACTATTGGTGGAATATTCCAAAACCTCTTCACATGTAAGTTTCTTGACGGGAAAGTGATAGATGGGAGGTATAGAGTGGTTGATGGAGTCATTTATTTCCATGCTCAGATTGACTTGACTAGAGACTCCAAGCTCAAGAAGGAGATTCTACATGCAGCATATGAGGCACTCTCTTCAGGACATGTAGACTTCATTGAGTCTTGTCACACCATCATGGAGGGATTATATTGGGAGGATCTCAAAGAAGATGTGCACCAACATATCAGGAGATATGTAGCTTGTTTGATGTATGAGGAGGAAAGCAACCACCTTGCAAGGTTGTTACAATCATTTCTCCTTTTGATGGAGAAATGAGAAGGTTCCTCTATGGACATCTTCACCAAATTTTCTACAATATATGGTAAAGATTGTGTTTTGATGCTTATTTATCAACTAAAAATGTATGTGCATTCCTTACCATGCATTTGCAACACATTGCTCCACAAAAGAGCAAGCCTCTCTTTGTATTTCATGGTCCTATTGGGACTACATTCAGTGATGAGAATGACCACTTCATGGAGGAATTTGGGCAAAAAATATTTTGTTTGGATCCTATTCAACTAACACCTAATGTACTTCACTATTTTCAAGATTTTGAGAAGCTTATGGCAGGAATAAAGTGGTTGGATGGCTACTTATCATATCATGTTTGGAGACAGCAAGAACAAGAACAACGCTAGTCTCAATTGAGGGACTATTGTCACCATCTAGTATATCATATGAAACTTAGTCCATGTCTCTTTTGGAACCCATATGGTGATGAAACTTTATCCACTATATGTAAGGACGATTGGTCAAGAAATATTCCTAGAACCAGGGAGTGGGATCTTGAGATTCCAAGTATATTTTGGCTTCATGAGGACTATATTATTACAACGCAAGACCAACAGCTCCAGATTTATCATAAATGGAGAGAGAGACATCGTAAGTAAAATATTTTTATCTCTCATTTTCAGCCATGCAACCCCTATACATTGCCGAAGTAGGGGATTGGTTATTATTCCTATAAGCTACCAAGGATGTGTCATTTTTTTTGGATGATAGCATGGAGATTAGAGTTTCTCATTAGGATTGAGGCACCCAAAATTTACCATCTCTCATGCCTTGAGGAGGTCAATGGATAACATAAAAATCTTTCCATATATCTTGCACTTTTTCATGATGAGAGCTATTTGGTTTATCCACCAAAGGAAAATTTGTATTCTTGGGAGGAGACATATTCATTGGAGATTTTTCAATATCCTTGCAGTTGCTTGAGGACAAGAAAATTTTTAGAGGGGAGGACTGTAATATTCCTAAATTATCTTGTAGCTAATTGGAATATTAAAGTTTTTTTTTTCACTTCAATAAGTGGGATACCCATAAATCTCTTTATGAAGAATAAAACCACTTCTCATGTAAAAGTGGATCGTATTTTTAGCTTAATAAAGAACCCTAAGGTGTGAACAGGGGCTGGAGAACTTTGACTGGGTCAACTTTGACCAAATCAATAGTGTTGTCGTGGAGGAGTGGACACTAATGGAGGGACAACACAGTTTTAGATGGAGAAACCTTGCATGGAAGTAGTGTCATTAATGGATAGGGCTTAGGGCTTGGAACCTCATATATTATAAAAGGAAGAGGATGGAAGCCATATTCAACATGTTTATATATGTTTATGTTTTTTTATATGGTTTGTTTAGACATATAGCTTTCTCTAGTTGTTTAGCTGAGAATGTTGTGTTGTTTAGAACAGGTTGTTCCTAATCGAGAATCCCACCTCTTTCCTTGAGAGGCATCTTGAAATATTTTTTCACTATACTTCCACATTCAGGAATTTTTCCAAGCTTCAGTCTCATGTAAAACAAAGTTCTGTTTAGAGTTGTGTTGTGTTGTAGGGGTGTAGTAGTGGAGGTGACAGATCTCCAAATTCTGAGCTAGTTTTCCATTGGAGGGATCACCCTTTCATCCAAAAGCTTGTGAGGAATTTCTTAGGGCTTCATTGCATATTTTGGCAGAACACCAAGTAGCAGTCATAAGCTACAATGCAGTTTCCCTCAAGGACAACGCTATTTTGGAGAGCAGCTCCAATAGCGGGCTTATTGCCCTATTTGGAGTGTTTGGATATCCTATGTCGAGGTTAGCCCTTCATTTAGGAGATCTGTTGGAGGAGGATCAGCCATCTAGTACATCATAGCAGCCACCTCCCATCATTGATTCTGTTGCAGAGATTATTCAGCCCTAGGGCCAAATCTGCTATATCTTGTATAGTGTGTATTTCCGGAAACCTTTTCTGGGTTTTCCTGGTGATATGTTTTGGAGCATGGATCTCTAGCCTTAACATTTTTGGAGAATTATATCAAAAAAAATATATTCTATATCTTTCAGTTGTTATTCTCTCTTAGATAGTGTAGTTTTCTGCATTCCTATATTTCATGTATTAACACGATTTTAGATCTAGGTATATGCTTTCTTGGGAGGCTTTTTTGCCCAAAATGAGTGATCTTTTCCTCAAGATATTGTACCTATTTTTCCATTATATTCATAATTGAATGGATCTATTATTGTCTCATGCTTTGATCTATTCATATTTCTACTTATTTCTAGTTTTATGCACTCTATTCCTGCTTTTCCCATTTGGGAATATTACATCACCTACAATGCCTTGGCAACACAATTATAATGTTTTGAAATTATGAAACAATATGTCATGTGAAAATTGTACTCCAACCAATATTATGTTGGAAACTCATATTGTAATACTTGTTAGTATGAAATCTTAACGCAAATGTACGAAAAGAGATAAATTTAGATGCACATGACAAACAGTCGTAAAAAAAAATATGCTTGTCTAACTTCTCTAGATATGCAATAGATGGTAGAAACAAATGCAATATAAACCCATATATATGCAATAAAAGCATATAAATAAAAAAATGAAATATGAGTTTCTCCAAATATCAAATGGACAAGACAAGATTTATAAAGAATTTTTATATTATGTAACACTTGGGAAGGGAACGTAAAGAGTCCCCCTTAATGGGATGGGTTCCTAGTTTTCCTCAATGCTTCAAATTCAGAGTTTTCATCTCAATGGTGTATAAAACATAAGATGTGTAGAAATCAAAGGGATATCAATAGGTAAAAGGAAAATAAAAGTAAATCAAAGTGTGACAATGATAAGAGGGTCAAACTCCGACCATGATAAAAGGATCACGAGTAAGAAGTGAATGGAAAAACCTCCTATTTATAGCAAAAAGTTGAGCTATCCTTGATAATGGCGCATAGTAAAATATTATTAACCAAGATCTAGATCTAACTACTTGGAATATTTTATTATATTTTTTTGGAGCTAAAAGGGATTTAAATTGGTTCAATCCATTTATTTAGAGATAATAAAAAAATAATTTCTTTATTTATTATTTCATGAATGGGGTTAAGGAATAATTAAACAAATAATGATTTATTTAATTATTACTAGGATATTGAGTCAAATTATCAAGGAATAATAATTAAATGAGGGTTAATTAATTATTTCAAGAGAATAATAAGATAAATAATGACTTATCTAATTATTTTTCATTAATTGGGTTAAATATGACCAGGAATATTATTTAAACAAACGTTTAATTAGTTATTCCTACAGGAAAATTATTTAATTATTCCTCATGGGGTTTCTTGTTTAGACTAGAAATAACTTAATAAACTATGTTTTATTAAATTATTTCTTAGTGAAAGAAATTTTACTATGGTAAGATTGGTCTTACATGGTGTATTTTGATCCATCTAATTATACATGGTTAGATGACCAAAAAATGGTGTAACGGATTGCCCCCAACATGCGAGATTTAGGAGCTAATCGTATTACTGAAGTACATTGTAAGAACACAATCACTAAACACCAAAGGGGAGTCATAGAGAGAGAGATACATATGCGAAGTGAAGTGAGAGAGGATGATATCCATGAGGGAGCGCGACCCAAAACTGGCAGTCTCCTTTAATGGTTGGGTGCCTGTTCTCAGTGAGGTTGGGGAGACATAACTATGCCCACCGAGATGAAAAATTACAAAGAATAATGGTTTGCACAGTAAAATACGACTAAGATAAAGAGTACATGATAAATGATACATGAAATGTTGGCATAAAATAAGCTAGTAAAAAATATAATGGATCCCACATACATACTGTTCCTGGGACAATAACCAGGACTGAGTACAATAATATCTAAGTACATGAGATATAATAACAACCAAAGAATACCATATGAACAGGAAATGTATCTGAAAATAAGAATGGATCATCTAAGTGATACATTCATGATGTAGGAACTTGCAAGCGGCTAGGGTTGAACCCATCAAATTTGCGGAGCTGCATATGAAGCTGTAAAGATAAGGTCATCTAGGGATGTGGGGGGATACTTGAAGGACCACCCACTCACAAGGTCTGAAACATATCACACATACCCAGGAATCACTGCATCAATCTGTTCGATCATCGAACTATCGAGTATATGAATCTCGATTATGTTGAAGTGGAGAAGATGAGAAATAACCAAGTCAAAGGGAAATATGAATTACTTTTGCCTGATCTGAGGCACCAAACAATGATGGAATCTGGAACCAAGATACACCGCCCTCTAGACTTGTCTTCTGG
Organism: Pinus albicaulis; assembly: GCA_034641835.2. Taxonomy (NCBI): domain Eukaryota; kingdom Viridiplantae; phylum Streptophyta; class Pinopsida; order Pinales; family Pinaceae; genus Pinus; species Pinus albicaulis. The sequence goes on along the minus strand of CM076573.1, from coordinate 1,000,093,723 downwards.
AATAAATGTGTTCATGTTGACATAAGGAGGTCCACCATAGGTGAGGCAGTGAGGGACCTCAATAAGGCACGAGAGATAATAGTAGAGAGACTGATGGACTGACACCAGGGATGATGATGGAATGGGGGGGAATGAGTATAAAATGAATGAATTCCCTTGTAAAATCATAAAAAACATGGATGACCTCGCAATGACTGACTGGACTCCATAAGGGATGGGGGATAGTAGCACTGGAGGCCAAAATGGGCTACACGAGAGAGGGACAAGGCATGAATGGATGAGACACTGTAATAGGGGGAAATGGACTCAAGACAGAATCCATGAATGCAATGATGAATCAACTCGAATGCTTTCCATAAGGCTGACTCGATGATGTTGCTACATAGAATAGGCCCAGTGGGGACCATAAAATCATGAGTAAAAGATGGTTAACCATGACAAAAATTGACACATGCATCGAAAAGTATCAAGGCTAGGTGGCACCCTAAGTACAGGTGATGTAGGTGTATAAATTAGATTTTTAGAGGCGGTGAAGTGAGCCTTCTTGGAAAAAATACTTTTGGTTGAAGTATCAACTCACCAAAAACTAAGGGATACCCATTTTAGAGCTCAGTGAGAGGTTTCCAATGATGCTGATTTTTTTTCAAATGGAGCTACCATTTGGTTTCAATTGGCAAAAGAAATAGTAGGGTTTATCTTTTAATAGGGTGATTTCCCACCAATTTAATTTATTTTCAAGTGTAACTGTGGTGAATATGGAGAGGAGGAGAAGGCCCTAAATCTGTAGTGGACAAGTCGACCATCGAAATCAAGATCCGTCAATTGTAGGTAGGTGGCCTAACCATACTCTTCAATTTTAGTGGTTTAAAATTTCTGATTAGGTGCCCAGAGCCAGGAACAACATTATGCCCCTCCTCAAGGCTGACTTGAACCTTTTGGGGCCTGAACTGTGACCTCAGTAGCAAGTTTCAGAGGAAAAAATGTGACCTCATAGGTTCAAGGCTGAAAAAAGCGCGAGCTACCAAAAGTTGGATTCTTTGCTATTTTTTGCTGTGAACTGGGTCTTGATGTTTTTTATACAAATTTTACTTTGTCTGATGGAAAAAAAGTTGGTTTTGTGCAAATATGATATAGTTAAAGATAAACTAGAGAGGTAGAGACCTTGAGGCACTTCTATCTAAAATCCAAGGGGATCGGGCTGTTCGAGGTGCACTGGCAAGGTATGGGGTGGTCAAGTTGGTTGAGAACCAATTGGTGAGGGTAGGAGAGATATTTTTAGCCATTATAGTCAACTATTGGGACCTGGACCATGAGGTTTTTATAGTGTAGGGGCAGCAGATCGAGCTCATAGTTCATGACATTTATTTCCTCACCTGTCCCCCACCATTGGGGATGGTGGGAAACATCCAACCAATATTAATGTGGGGGCGGAATATCTTTCAGTTTTTGGAATTCCATTGTCGAATAGATGTTTATGTGAAGGGCATGAATATACCAAATGGAGATTTAGAGATACTAGAAACTCGGGCTCTCACTACAGATCTTGGGCAACCATGCCTTCCACCACATCACCAAAGGGAAAATGATGCTTGGGGAGAGTGTATTGAGTAGGACCTACTATGGATGGGCCCAGATGATGTTGTTGTAACTGAAGTGATATATGTCACTATGAAAGTGACAATTGAACCATGACTGTGCATTTGGGACAGTGTTGTGCTCATTCATCTTCGAGAATATCCTGACACTTCGACCTCATGTACAGATCCTGGAAGGGATCCCATGGGAGCCCAAGATGTGCTGCTGGGGGCAGCTACTAAGGAGAGGAGGAGGTGGAGGATTTGGGTGGGTGTTCCGACTTGAGTTCTTTGCACATTGGAACCAAATGTCGTTGTATATAGATGACTATCCATACAGTGGTATGAATTATCATGGAGACCCAGAGTTTCCACTTCAACCCAGTCGAGTATGGAGATCAGATGGTAAGTAACAAGTTGTTATGTTTTATGGTGAATTTTAAATTTTTATAATTATGTATGAGGTACTGATTCATTTCTTTTTGTATGCATACATAACATCGATGAAACTGGTCGGGTATATGGGACAACCAGCAATGCCAACAACTACCAAGTCTAGCATGGCTAGAGGAGCTGATAGAGCTGACTTAGAGGCACTATTGGAGGATTTCCATCGTAGGTACGAGCAGTTGACGACTAGTGCATGAGAGCGCGGCTAGCAGGAATTCAAAAAATTCAAATTTGAAGGAATAAATTATCAATAGGTTGGTTGGCATATTCAGAGATGGTGCCTTAAACAAAAGTGGAGTTACTGCAAAGGTAGGCCTGTGTTTAAAATATCTGTGAGACCAATATAGGGTTCATTTGAAAAAAAAACCTAAGTATGAGTGCCCTCCATCGATTTGAGAAAGTGAGTGGAATTCTCTCTTAGAATATGCAAAGGATAAAAAACTTCGAAAAGAAGGGAAGGAACCACCCAGACCACCAACATGTGAGGCACTTTTATTAATGTAATTATAATTATTTCTCATCAATATTGTGACATGTAATTAAGTTTATCAATACCATGAATATAGGCTCCGAGATACATCTAAATCCACGAAGGAAATAATAAAAAAGCATGGATAACATCATCTTGGCCCTAGGGGTAACTCAAAACTAGTAGCAAAAATTGTAAGTATATAAAAGAAATTGCATCCAAATTTTAGATTCTTAATCATTTTAATTTAATATTATAGAAGAAAAAAAAATCATGTTGACGTTACGCTCAGACATCTACTACCTTTTTATTAATAAAATGCTTGTATTAATAATTACTATCAATAATAATTTAAAATTTTATTCTTACTAGAGTTACTACTCTGTCGCCCTTACAACAACATAGACGTTTCACCATGTTGGGAGCAAGACATCTTACAACTGAAGGAGATGAAGTCCTTGCTTCATACATGAAAAATTTCAAGAAACCGAAGAATAATTGATTTTACTTGAAATTTAATTAGAAATAACTAGTTTCATATTAGGTATAGCATACAATCTATTATAAATCATACTCAGATCAAATATTTTTAAACTATATGAATGAATGAATAAATGTGTACTATATAATTCCTTATTTATGACGTATATTAATATATTTATTTCAAATATTTCCTAGTAGATAGATTGGGTACTCAGAAATTGGGAGTGATGTGAGGTGGGGGTGGGGGCGCGGGGGTGGGAGAGGGGCCATAAGAGATTCCACCTTAACATGGTTGGCCCTGTTAAGTAGAGAATAAATTAATATTTTGACGGTCTTGGAGTAAAACTCTCAAATCCAACAGAGAAACAACAACGCCAATGTTGACTCCATTGCTTCTTCATCAAGTGGAGGGAGGTTTTCTCCAAGATTAAACTACACCAATAATTTATTCTTGAAACCAAGAGGAGCTCATTCAGGTATTTATGCACTTGAATTTTTTTAACTATTTTTTATTGCTGCAATTAAATTTAATAATTGGTCAAATTTAATCTAAGTTTGCGTCATTGGTCTCATGAATATGTGTAGTACAATATGTGTCGATTTCGATGTTGAAGAGGAAAAAATAATGGAAGAAAATATCTCAAAAAGGTAACATTACATTTAGCATTAAATTTTTCATTATTATTATTAGGAATTTGTTTGGTGGTTCTTATTATTTGATAAACCTGTGTTTTATCCCATTTATAGATTTTCATGTGTATCCTATTTCTTAGAATAAGAGATACTTGTCCTCTCTATCTATTCATTATTGCTTAGTTTTGAAGGTGAATTTGGGAAAATGGAGGAGGCCCCAAGGCATGGTTGTTAACTTTAATAAGGTATTTTCCTTTTGAAGTTCTCGAAAATTTGATTTCAAACTAACTGAGTCTAACCATTTAATGTAGATGTAGCCCAATTAGCTAGATTATGGTTCGGGAAGAAAGAATTGGAGAATGTGTAATTGTCATTTGTTTCATTTAAATAATTATCTCAAATGAAATAATGTACATGTGATGCGACGTTCAACGATGTTGTGCCACAAGAATATTGTACTTCAATTAAGCTCATTCAGGTATTCATGCTCTCAATTTTTTTAAATTATTATTTATCCATTCAATTAAATTTAACAATTGCTTAAATTTAATATAAGTTTGCCTCACTGGTCTCATGAATATATCTAGGACAATCTGTGTCGATCTAGATTTTGAAGAGGAACAACTATCGGAAGAAAATATTTCAAAAAGGGAAGATTACATTTGGCATTCAATTTCTCGTTATTGTTATTAGGATTTTTTTTGGTGGTTCTTATTATCTGAGAAACTTGTGTTTTATCCCTTTTATATATTTTCATGTGAATACTATTTCTTAGAATTAGAGATGCTTGTCCTCTCTATCTATTAATTATTGCTTGGTTTTCAAGTTGAAGTTTAGGAAAAAGGAGGAGGCTCCAGGGAATGGTCGTTAACTTTAACATGATGATTTTCCTTTTGAAGTTCTGGAAAATTTGATTTGAAACTAACTCAGTCTAGACCTTTAATGTGGATTTAACCGAATTACTCAGATTATGGTTCAGGAAACAAAAGTTAGAGAATATGTAATTGTCATGTGTTTCAATTCAAGAATTTGATCAAATGAAATAATGTACATGGGATGCGAGGTTCAGCAATGTTATGCCAAAATATTATTGTACTACAATTCTATGTATATTTCATGGAAATCCTATTTTGGCACAATATTGTTGAAGCTCACATGCCATGTACATTATTTAATTCGAGCGAATTCTTCAATTGAAGCACATGAAAATTACACATTCTCCAATTGTTGCTATGTGAACCATAATCTGAGTAATTCGGTTACATCTACGTTAAAGGTCAAGACTGAGTTAGTTTGAAATCAAATTTTTCATAACTTCAAAAGGAAGATACCTTGTTAAAGTTAACAACCATTCCTTGGAGCCTCCTCCATTATTTTTCAATAATAACTTGTTGGATATTCGACGTACATTAACAAGTGTTGAATATTCGCTGGTCCTCATCAACGTACCAGTTTCAGATATCCGTCTCCCGTCTAATGCAAAATATCATTGAATCCATAACATGTTCATCAAAGGAATAGAGATAACTTCGGCTACCTGGCGTATACACAAACTGCAAGACAAATAGTTTCACAAGTAAAAAATGATGAAATTAATGACTAGGTGATTAAAAGAGTTAGTCACTGCAATTATTTCAACTGAATTACTACTAAATTTGAGCAATTTTAAGTGAATGAACTAACAATGACTAACTTAAATGACTAATTTAATCTTCGAATCAAATATACGACTAGATAATAAGTGACTAAAATAGAAGCGGTTAACTTAAATGACTAATTTAGTCTAGGGATAAAAGATATCACTAGATAATAAGTGACTAAACTAAAAGCGACTAACTTGAATGACTAATTTAGTCTAGGATTAAAATATATGACTAGATAATAAGTGACAGAATTAATAATGATTAATGTAAATGACTATTATAGTCGAAGAATAAAAGTATGGCCAAATAACAAGTACAACAAGTATATGAATTAGTCATTTATCTCAGTAATTTTTAATTATGTCACTCCATAAATGGAAAATTTCAATTTTCATATCGAAGTGTTACATTTCACTAAATGTGTCTCTGAATCCATTTGCAATGTTAAAATTTAGAGGCAAAGGGGTCTCTGAATTTACAGTGTTAAAATTATGAATACCTTTTTCTCTCTAAAGTTTAACACTGCAAATGGACTCATCTACAATTAACATAATTGCATGTATCATCTATCAACTTTACACTAATCCCTTCATTATAATTTTAGTAAAGGTATAGATAGCTAAATTAATATTTATATTTATATTTAATATTTGGCCATAAAGTTTAATTTTTGAACTTCATTGATTTATGTTAAAAGTGTGAGTTGTTTTAAATATAAGGTTAAATATTCATATCTACATTTAATAAATAGATAAATATATCATTTCGTATTAACGTGTGAGTTCATTTAAATCTATTATTAAATCATCATATTTACATTTGATAAATACTAAATAGATAAACCTAAAATATATATTTATAGACCTATTTAGTAAATCGGTATGAACCTTTATTAATTAAAGTATGAAACTTAATTAATTTTGTAATCATGTATGAACATTTTTTTTCTAAAATTCAAGTTTATATTCATGTAGGAAAAAACGAGTACATATAGCCTCTTACAAAATAGGCGGTCTCAACCCGACTAGCTTTTTGACAAAAAATTGTACCAGATGCAAAAAAATAAAAAAGAGAGACTAGGGACATTTTCCATAAATAGTTGGGCAGGGTTGTCCACAGTTGTTCCTAGATGCAGTGGAGGATAGAAGTCACACTAATTGTGCCTTTCAAAGTGTGCCAACCAAGTCTCCATATTTTCTACTTTCTCAGTAAGTTGACTTTTGCCTCACCAAACCACTACCAGTCTGTCTCGAACTTGTCACTATAGAGAGTGCATTTATTCCAATGTTGTCATCTGCTTTGCATACTTCTCATGATAGAATCTCTTACTTTTATCCACTTTTTCCATCAATTTTTTGATAAGTGCACGAGAGTACTCTAGTAAGCAATGTTGGACAACCTCACCCTCATTTACCTCAGACCAATCAGAATCAGAATTCCCCATGCTACCGCACACTCGTCCTCCCTGAAAACTCTTCTATTTAACCCTCAAACCCCCACCTCTGCTATCCTCCTGTGTACTGCCTCCACATCCAGCATGCTCACCCACACTAGCAAGTCATGCATGCCCCATAGTCTTTTCACCCTGGCCTTCCATGGTTATTTTGGAGTCTGCCACTCCCATAGGGCCATGGAATATAGGGGATGGAGAACTACCACACCACCCCGTGAGATTCAAAATTCACCACGGTTTAGGAACCCCACCATGTGCAGAGTTCAAAGACCATACCCCCCACCATAGAAAACAAACACCACAAGAAAAGGAGCCAAATGTCATCACCCACCAATTCAAGGTAGTATAAAGCCACCTCCCACTACCAGATAAAGATTTCCACCACCAGGAAAACCAAATACCATCACCCACCATACCAACATAGGAAATTGAACAACAAACGATGAAAAGTAGTTGATGTCTGAGCGTAACGTCACCCAGGCTAGTGACCAACCTCCAAATTCTCCATATACGGACCACACACTAATCCACCAAACACCATCACACCCACCCCGAAGAGCACAAAATTAGGAAAAGAAACTAGTTTTTTGCCACCACCCTCGTGGTTTCCTAGAGTGAAAATTCTAGCTTCCTCTCCTAGAACGAAACAACAGGCTCACTGAACGCCAAGAAAAATGGAAATGATTGTGCCCACTTCCCTTAAACTTCCTATCCTCAACCTAGATGCATAAAATGGCTAATAAAATGAGCAACAGAGACCATTTGAACACACCGAACTAGAAAATTCCCACGACAAGCACACACAAGCCACTCCCTCAGTAAACCTTCCTACAATGTTTACGCTTCCTCTATGGAGGCCACCATCAGGAAAAGCACCAAACCAGAGTGAGGAATCTAATTTTGGGCTCCCTCGTCTTCCCTTTACTTATCCTTTCACCACCTCTGAACTCCAATGCACAGTTATTTTTCACTTGAATTGCCAACGTAAAGCCAGTAAGTCTCCCGCTGCATGTGTTATGATGAAGGAACCAGGAGTACTTTCTCTCACCCTTGCTCCACTTATATTTAGTCCTGTGAGATGCCTTCCACATGTTTCTCAGACCTTCCCCCCATCAAGGAGTATTGTATGAACTTTCGTTAATTAATTTATGAACCTTAATTATTTCTTTAATGGTGTATGAACTTTTATTGATTCTTTGATATGAACCATGGTTAATTTTTAATGGTATTATGAAATTTTGTTAATTGTTTAGGTATGAATTTTTTTTTTTTAATAATATATAAACCTTTATTAATGGTTATAAATATTTAATTCAAAATATTCAAGTACGGTTTATTGCGTAATAATGGATAAATGTGTTTAGTTGTATCAATTTCTATGAGAATTGTACCAATGAATATATTTACTTCATGTAATACATAATTTACATGATAGGGAATTTGAATCCCTTTCCTGTAGTTATAATAGAGTCCCATATCACTTGGTAATAAGGTGAGTGAGCAACATTAAATGGTATATCTGCATCATACCACCATATAACAATGTATTGAAAAGAATATTATTTGCACAATTAGAAGACATGCCATATAACCCTTGATGATGGAGAGCTTTACCTTCACATTTTTGTTTGAAAACTCAGATTTCCTGATGGAGGAGATAGTGAAGTGGGTTTATTAGCATATATGGTAGCACTAATGAGCCCCGATTTGGAGGAAATAATGGAGAGAAGGCTCCTTTTGGAGGATCGACAACTTTGGTATGTTGAAGGAGGAAACGAAAGGTATGATAGCCAATGTCTCTAGAATTCTATTTCTCTATCGATATTTATCTATCGAATAATGATAATGGCCCTTAGCCCGACATGGTGCCAGGTTTATGTACCCAAGCTCACGCAGTGGACCAAAGACATGATCAAAACCCCTACAATGTCACCCTCTTAGAGAAAGTAGGTGTGACTGTGGATTGGAGACAAGATCAAAACACATGCAACATCAACATCTTGGAGCTCGAAGGTATGAATAGCAACAATGAGAGTTTTTTTATGCTTAGCATCATGGGATTTGGCCTTGATGGGAAAATATTACCTTTCATTTTCAACTGCACCAATTTAGACCCCCTCGACTTGTTGGCAAACCGTTTGATTGGTGAGATACCAACGAAGTTTCAGTATCTCATCAATATTGTAAAATAATTACCTTGTTGCAAATCCTATGTTCTTATCTAAATTTCACAAATCTCCATGATAACGAGCTCATAGGAAAAGGTGGCAAAGTTTGGAAATTCAAAGACTAGATCCAAGGGAATTTTGAACCTTGGGTACCTTGATCCTGAATACTTCAAAAGGAAGCAACTGACAGAGAAATCTAATGTGTATTTTTTTGGAGTAGTGTTACTGGAGATCTTGTGTGCAAGGAAAACTCTTAATATTGTCTTTCACATAGAATAATTGAATATATCAGAGTGGGAAATGGACTGGCAGAAAAATGGAAAGCTTAAAAAAATCATTAACCCTTACCTTGTTGGGACCATCAACCCAAGTTCTCTCAAAACGTTTAGGGATACTGCCGAAAATTTCTTGGAAGAGAAGGGAATCGATGGGCCTTCCATGGGAGATGTTGTATGGAACCTGGAATATGCATTTGAACTCCAGGAGATATCCATGGAAAATGGTCTATATGAGAATAGTATTAATCATATTGAAGATGTCCCTTTGCACCACCCAGATCTTGAGCCTTGTGGTCCAAGTTGAGTATGACTTTATGTCTTGTACGAAATTTCTAATTTAATAGATTTTATTAATGAGCATGTGGAATTTTGGAGTTATCAACATCCCACGGAGGGATGGTTGTGAGAATTTAACTATTGTTTAGAACGTGTTCTCCTTCAATGGATATGCCACATAGTGGATCCGTACCCTGGTGTAACATTTCCTTACCTTGATATTTTTGCACAAAATTCAGGGAAAAGTGAGCACACAACACTAGTGGCTCTGGTTTGGGAGGAGATCTACAAGTATGTAGAAGATATTGACAGTGCATGCATTGTGTTCCTTTCTGTTGCCCAGAGCTTGAAACTTTTTATAATATCACTATTGAATGATGTGTTGGTTGAAGTGATGATGATTTAGAAGATGCAACCACAAGATTTGTGTTATCACAATTGGCGAATCCTTGTGGGAGGTGATCACAAAACAAGAATCCTTTTCCATGTTCCAAATCTACCAAATTAGCACATGTAGAGAGAACATTGGTGAATGTGAAATGGTTAGGTTAGGTACTTGTTTTTTTCATATCACATTAAAAATCTAGTGCCTGCTCATATAATCGACCACCATTATATATGGATACACCACATTTGGTTTAAAAATTTACTTAGGTAGGTGGGGTGCCCATATTTCCCATCTCCCTATAGAGTAATCTGGTCACATCTTCTTTCTTCTATGATATTTATTCCTTTCTCTTAGGTCCTCTCTCTTGTCCTTCCTTTCTCTCCCTTTCTCTCTTACCTCCCTCTCTCTTCCCCCATCTCTCTCTCTCTCTCTCTCTCTCTCTCTCTCTCTCTACCCTCCAATTCTCTAACTACATCCCTCCCTCTCTCCTTCTTTTTTCCCCACTTCCATATTTTTGTCACTCTCTCCGTATCTTACCCTTATCTACCTCTCTCACACCTCTCCCTCTCTCTCTGTCTCTCTCCATTCCTTCTCTCCCCTCTCCTTTATTTTATCTCCATCTCTCCCTTGTGAATCCCTTTATTTCTCCATATATATCTCTCTATGTCTTTATTATTCCTTGACATATATATCTAGAGTTAGTATATATCATGATATATTAATATATAGTATCATATACCAAGTTTAGTATTGTATTAATCCAAATTTATTAAATTTAATAATATTAATATGAATATTAGAATTAATAATAATAATATTATTATTATTATTTTAATTTTGACATTAGGGTTAATAATGTTTTATTTGCATGGTATTAATAATAATTTGGCCTGTGGTATTTAGTTCATAGGATTCAATTCAATAAAACATGTTTTTTGAGTGTTCATAACTATAAATAGGATTATGGAGGAAATATAAAAATATGTTCTATTTATTTACCATAATTATGTTTGTTTATATTTTATTTATTTAACATACCTCTATTATTTACCATGATATTTGGCCCATTTCTAATCCTATTTGATATATTTTTATTTATTTAACATACTTCTTTATACCTCTTTTATATTTATTTATTTACCATAGATATTTTATAAATATGGTATTTAGCCCATGGTATTTATCCCATGGTATTAAAATTGTATTTTTCCCATAGGCTTCACCTAAATAAAACCTCTTGTTTGAGTTTCCTTAAATATAAAGAGGTTTATGGAGTAAATATAAAAAGAGGCTTTATTTATTTACTATACCTTTAGTTTATTTATATTTCTATTTATTTTCCATATTTTTGTGCTAAGTATTAAAATAGGTTTTATTTATTTACCATACCTCTAGTTCATTTATATTTATATTTATTTACCATATCTCCTCTTTCAGTGTTAAATAAGGCAACATTAGATTAAAAATGTTAAATATTTACTTCTTTAAGCTTTTACTTGATATCTACCCCATACTGGGCTAGAAACACATAATCATGCTTGTTTAGTGAAATGCTTAATGCAAACCCTTACACATTTTATGAATGTACTTCCAATTTTAAAATCCTTATTTTTTATTATTTAAAAATAAATTTTCCCTCCTAGAACTTTAGCAGAGATATCAAAACATTAAAAACTCTTGACGCTATTACTAAGTTGATTCATTGTTCTCTGGACAATGAATTTATTCTTCTCCCTCATGAGCTCGACATAATCAACATTTTCTTACATTTCTCCATATATAAATAATATTATTTTGGTACGTTTATGTATCTAAAATTCTATTCTAAGTCATCTCTACTACAAAGCCCCAATATTATACATAGAACGGAAGATGATAATTCGTTTATTTGTTAGTATTTCAAAAAGAGAATGCTCCATGACATGAGGTTTTGTGGGTGTATTTTTTGAAACGATGGGGATTAAATCATTGTTTTTAAGTAGAAACCTTGAAATAAACTAGACATCAAGGCTGCTACAATGGAGAGGGGGGATTTTGATCTAGAGAACTATTTGAAAGTTCATATCCCCACTGAGGTTCTTTGGAGAAACCCTACATCTCGGATTGCAAATTGATATCCCCATTGAGGTTCCGTGCACAAACCCTACATCTCAGATTTTGTTACTTGCATATAATTTTATTACATAATTTCTGTAAAATAATCCCTACATCTCAGATTTTGTTATTTACAAATAAGCTTATTACATAACTTTCGTAAAATATTTATTTTTTGGTCAGTAAAAAAAAGCCTAATACGTATTAATTGTGTTTGGTTTACTTCAGTAAAAACTAGTTCTTCTTTTTCTCCATGAATATAAATTTGATTTGGTTTTGTCCTTGCGAAAAAAACTCTATTGTCATTCTTTCATCTAAATTGCTACAAAAGGAATACTTTATTTTTTTCTTTAGCATGGCTACATGATGAACGTAAGTATCTAGAATCCTTTATTTTGAGGATGTGGAGTAATCTAGAATTATTTATATTCAGCTTAGTTTTCTTTGTCTAATCAACTCATCATACTAATAGATCTATTTAGGAGGTAGGTGCATGCTAGCACGTGCATATCTGTAATAGATAAGAATAATTGGGATTACTTGATAAAAAGAGGTCAATATTTCCTAAGCCCTCAATGAATTCTTTGGTTCTGGAAAGTTACCAATAAAATATCCAGTGTCTCCTATGACCCCTCTAAACCAATATTGTATCAACTTGGATAAGCTATCAACACTCCCTAGAAAAAACTATGACATTAGTGTGTTAATCATGTTGTAGGTCTTGGTTGAGGAGATACTCTTTGCAAAAATTCACATGCAAAGACATTAATTGGAAAGTTTAATGGAGTGGCCTTTCCACCTTATGTGATGGAATGATGAGATGCATATCTACCTCAAAAAAGAGTTGTGAAGGGAAGATTTATTTTTTAACATGAAGGGAACGACATTTTCAACTTGGAATTTCAACTACGGCAGTCTCTTAAATGAGTTAAAAGGGGGTTCCATGGTTCTTCAAGAATAATGGTCTTTTTATGCAGTATTAGTTTCCCCTTTATACACCCAATGAGGTAGATTCTTAAAAAAATTCTTGTCTGATCATGTTGGCTTATTTTCTTGATGAATTTAAGGTTCAAGAAATATTTCCAAAGATACATGGGTTGGATGTAGGAAATTATTTAAGTTAATGGATTATCTATTTAATATACATAAATAAAAACTATTTGTGTACCCTCAATTGGTTGCTTATTTCCTCAAATATTGGACTAAGTACAAGTGACCCACCACATGACAAAACCCATATCTAAATGGTACTCTCTAATGGTTAAGTTTTTAGTATAGGCTTGGTTTCCTCAAAGATGATTTTTTTCCAACCAACTATATATATCCTTGAATTATTTTTGCAAACAACATATAGTTAGTGGATTAACACCATTTTATGAAAAAATGTTTATAAATTCATCGTTGCAGGTGATATGATTTTTTTTGTCCTTAATGAGAAGGATCATGAAAATTTCTTTCATATTTCTATCATTTCAATGTCTGGTACATTGTAAGTAAGTTTTGATTTCTTGTTTTTCTCCATTGACGTATATTGGGCTTCTGGAATTTATGCTCACTTTTCTATCCATGTTTTGCAATTATGCGCTAGAACTATGAATGATTGTGAGTTAAAGATAGTGGTTATCAAGAAACAATGTGAGATTTGAACATGTTGCTCCATTAATGGGAAAATATCCTATATATTGGTGGCATTATGGATAGTTAACAATTGACCAATCCCAAAATTGACCACTATCACCTTAATGTACTATGGATTCCATATTTGTTTAATGTATTTTAAGAACATTCAAATTAGTACATTTTGGTTTTTGGTTATTTTTTTCTTATGATATTTAATTTTCCCAATCTTATCCTATTCTCTATGGATAATTTCTTATTCCCCTAGATCTATTCTATAAATTTTGAGGGGGGATGAAGTATGTTTTTGTAATGTGTAGCTATTTTCGCTTTCAGGTGTTTGTATTCACACCCTTTTTCTAGTTGAAGTACTTATGGGAGGACATAGTTATCATCGAGAGGTAGCGAGTTCTTTCCTTGTATCCATACAATTACATATTCATATATTCCTGCTTGATGTGGATTTGGAAGTTTCTCAATGCCCCTTTCATGTCTTGCTGGTGTAACCAATATTAGACAAAATTTGTACGTAAAATTTTTAACATCTATTTAGTGGTTACGTTTCAGGATCATTATTATTGATTGTTGTATTTTGACATATTTAATTAATTAATAACAAGAACCACTCCCAATTAGTTTTATAGACCCCATAGCCAGTAGGATTCAAGCATGTAGCTCATTATTCATAATTCCATCATATATACTCATTGTTTTTGGATTTTTGGAATGTAATTCAATATTTTAGAGGAATATTTGTATGCCATCACAACATATTTACATGATTAAAATGGTGAAAAATAAATATTTGGTGTAGTTGTAGATTTTAGATTTCATAATTATAGGTCATTTATAGGCTATCAATTTATTTAAAGTTTCACTTCTAATTGAGTATTTAACCAAACATATTGAGTATCTTACACATGAATTTATTTCTCTCCACCCACTTTTCATAACTTCCATAACCATTAGGTACAAAGTTTGATCCTATTTTTCTTGTTTAGTAAAGTATTTTCCAAGACATTACAAAGCTTTATAATTTATTGAAAGTTGTAGAATTTACAATTTATAATGTTTCAAGATCTATTTTTTTTAAGTCTAATTATTTAAAGGGTGCTAGCTAAATGAAACAACAACTTCTTTAGAAGCAGGAGGTTAGTGGTTCGATTCCATAATGTCTTGATATTTATATGGAATGGATACGATCATTTTTTAGTGACGTAAACTCTTTTTACCATTTCCAATGAGCTGATGGTGACATTTTTTGACCCTCACCAAAATATGAAATGGTGATGGTAAATGAACACCACCATATATATATGCATAAATATTGACGACCATTAAAATTCCATCACCATAAATCGATGTTGTTCATATGAAATGCTGACATTCACTATTTCTCAGTATAATAATTATTCTTGATGGACCTTGAATGTCACCACAACACTTATATTTGTGGTGATGCCACAATTGGTGATGTTCATTTTTTTTGCGACGAAGGTTAAGTTCCATGACCATTTCTCATATTAAATGGCGATGGTAACTATTCATCATTATAAACTGTTATTGTTGATGAACCTTGAATGTCACTCAAACACCTATACTTTTGGTGAAGCTCAATTTGCGGGGACAAAGGCTCTTTTAACCGTCACCAATGAGCTTATGCTGACAATTTTCAACCATCACAAATGTCCTTTTTTCTGGTACTGTAATTTAGGATCAAGCATTGGTGGTATTTTTGTAATATGTTAAATTCTTGTTTTTATGGAATCAAGTATTTGTTGTAAAAGATCAATAAATGTGTTAAACCTTGGAAAGTAAAAGTATGGTAAATATGGGAAAACTATTGGTGCTTTGCATGTAAATCTACAGAACATATAAAAAATACTCTTATTTTATCTTTTCCTTATAATGATCATTGATGCTTTGAGTTTGAGTGATTGAGGATGACCATAGGTGTTCCCTCAAATTGGAAGTTTGGTGTTGGAATTTAGTGTGGATTTTCCATTCAAGAATCATATAACAATTGGAATCTCAATGTTACATTCGAAAATAAACCTTTCTGGGGGATTACTCGTGGTGATTGCTACATATTTCAGTGTTGTAAATTTTCTCCAAATCATAGCTAATATATTGTACCACAAGTTAGGAACACAATGGGAATGAAATTGTCTTTGCAATTATCCACTTATATTGTAGTGATCAATAGATATAAGAAAATAGTAAAAAAATTGATACATACTAGTTGGTGTATTCATATGTGATAATGAACACAAATAGTAATTCTTATCTGAAGAAATTCTCATCATACTTGGGCATTCTTGATATCATCGACCTCTAGCGCTAGACTTATTCACTTAATGTTCTACATTATCCATTTATATACATGTACATGAGGCTATCCTATTATTGTATACATTTTACTTCACTTCATTTTATTCTAGACTTAGCTTTGGCATTTTCTATGATTTTTTCTTGCACTCCCACATTGTATAAGTAATCTACAACTTGATATTTTTAGCATGTAACTTACTTGGGATGATTGTGCCTAATATTTCCTTGAATTTTGAATACTAATTTTACTAAGGTGTTATTTTATATGGTGGTGCTTTATTTCCTTTGTTTATATAGGTCATTTGGCCACATAGAATCCATTATTGCCCATTTGAAGAAAAATAGTTCGATTTTCTTGCTTTTATGGGGGAGACTGTTACTGAAAAATATTGTTTTTTTTAGGTATACATCATATAAATCCTTTATAGTCTAGTTTAGTTTATATTCCATTTTTCATCATCTTTCATGTCTTATACTCTGCATTGTATCTTCTTTCTTTTTCAGAAAATGAACTAAGTATTGATGGTAAGAAGCAAGAATTGAATAAAGAGGAGAACAATAACAATGAAGTGACAAAATGCAAATTAAATAGAAGATAATTTGTCTAGTGTTACCTATGTAGTAAATATCCCGCATAAGAGACACACGTATAGATTGATGGTCAAGTCTTTAGAGTTGGTGAATTCACCTCCAATGCCTTGGTAAAACAATTATAATATTTTGAAGTGATGAAATAATATTTCATGTGTAAATTGTACTCCAACCAATATTAAGTTGGAAACTCATATTGTAATACTTGTTAGTATGAAATCTTAAGGAAAGTGTATGAAAAGAGATAACTTTAGCTGCACATAAAAAACAATCGTAACAACAACGATGGTTGTCTAACTTCTTTATATCTACAATAGACGGGCGAAAAAAATGCAAAAAAAACCCAGATCTATGCAATAAAAGCAACTAAAGAATAAAATGAAAAATGAGTTCCTCCAACTATCCGATGGACAAGACAAGATTTATAAAGATTTTTTATATTATGTAACACCTAGGAAGGGAAAATAAAGAGTCCCCCTTAATGGGATGGGTTCTTGGTTGTCCACAATGCTTCAACTTCATAGTTTTATCTCAATGGTGTGGAAAACCTAAGACGTGTAGAACTCAAAGGGAGATCAATAGGAAAAAAGTAAATCAAAGTGTGACAATGATAAGAGGATGAAAGTATAACCATGATAAAAGGATCAAAGTTAAGAAGTGAAAGGAAAGCCCTCCTATTTATAACAAAATATCGAGCTATCTTTGATAATGATGCATAATAAAATATTGTTAACCAAGACGTAGATCTAACTACTAGGAATATTTTATTATATTTTGTTGGAGGGAAAAGGGATTTAAATTGGTTAAAACTATTTATTTAGAAATAATAAACAAATAAATGATTTATTTATTATTTCATGAATGGGGTTAAGGAATAATCAAACAAATAATGATTTATTTAGTTATTATTGGAAGATTTAATCAAATTTAACAAGGAATAATAATTAAATGAGTGCTAGTAAATTATTCCTAGAGAATAATAAGCTAAATAATGATTTATCTATTTATTTCTCATTAATTGGGTTAAACATGACCAAGACTATTATTTAAACAGAAGTTTAATTAATTATTCTAGAGGAAAATAAAAAAATAAGGATTTATTTAATTATTCCTCATGGGGTTTCTTGTTTAGACCAGAAATAACTTAATAAACTATGGTTTATTAAATTATTTATTAGTGAAAGAAATCTTGCTATGGTAAAATTGGCCTTACATGGTGTATTTAGATCCATATAATTATACATGGTCTGATGACCAAAAATTAGTCTAATATATTTCTCGCCAACGTACGAGCATTAGGAGCTAATCATATTACCAAAGTATATTGTAAGAACAAAATAACTAGACACCGAAGGGGAGTCATAGAGAGAGAGATAAGTAGGAGAAGTGAAGTGAGAGAGGAAAATAACCTTGAAAAGGAGATACTGACAACCGTAGGTCTCCTTTAATGGTTGGGTACATGTTCTGATTGAGGCGGGGGAGGCATACCTATGCCCGCTGAGACGAAAAAGTAAAAAGAATAATGGTTCACCCAGTAAAATAGGACTAAGATAAAGTGTACATGATAAATGATATATGCAATGCTGGCACAAAATAAGCCAGTCAAAAATATAATGGATCCCACATAAATACTGCACCTGGGATAGCAACCAGGACTGAGTAGAATAATATCTGAGTACATGAGATATAATAACAACCAAATAAGACATAACGAACAGAAAGGGCTTTGAAAATAATAATGGATCATCTAAGTGATACAAGCATGTTGTAGGAACTTGCAAGTGGTTGTGGCCTAACACATCAAACCTGTGGAGCTACTTCTAAAGCTGTAAAGATAAGGTCATTTGGGCATGTGGGGGGATACCTGAAGGGCCATCCCTTCATGAGGTCTGAAAAATCTCACACACACATGTGAATCACTAGATCAATATGCTAGATCACCGAACTATCGAGTATATGAATCTTGATGATGCTAAAGTTGAGTGGATGAGAAACAACCAAGTCAAAGGGAAATAAGGACTCCCTTTGCATGATTCGAGGCACTGAAAAATGATGGAAGCTGGAACCAAGATACACCACCCTCTAGACTTGTCTTCTAGAATGAATGTGTTGATGTCAACATAAGGAGGTCCACCATAACTAAGGATTGAGGGTCCTCAAGTAACGCATGAGAGATAATTTTAGAGTCACTAATGGAATAAAACCATGGATGATGATGGAATGGGGTGAATTGAGTAGCAAAAAAATGATTTCCCTTGTCAGAGAATAAAAAGCATGGATGGTCTAGTAGTGACTGACTTGACTCTGTAGGGGATAGGGGATAGTAGGAATACAGGCCAAAATGGGCTACACAAGAGAGGGAAAATGAATGAAAGGATGAAAAATTGTAACAAGAGGCAAAGGGACTCGGGAAAGACTCCATGAATGCAATGATGACTCAACTTGGATGCTCTGAATAAGGGTGATTCGATGATGTTTCGACATAGAATAGGCCCAGTTGGGTCCATCAAATCATGAGTAAAAGATGGTTACCCATGACAAAAATTGACACATGCATCGACAAGTATGAAGGCTAGGTGGTGCCCTAAGTACAAGTGATGCAGGTGTAGAAATTCTATTTTGAGAGGCGATGTGGCCCTTCTTGGAAAAAGGGCTTCTGGGTGAACTATAAAATCACCAAAAAATAAGGGATACTCATTTTAGAGCTTAGTGATATCTTTCTAATGGTGTTGACTATTTTCTAAACAGAGCTACCATTTGGTTTCAATTGGCGAAATAAAAATTAGGGTTTGTCTTTTAATAAGGTGATTTCCCTCCATTTTTATTTACTTGCAAGTGTAGCTATGGTGAATGTGGAGAGGAGGAGAAGGCCCCAAATCTTGCGGCATTCATAGCAGAAAAATCAACTGTCGAAATCAAGATCCGTCAGTTGCAGGTAGATGGCCTATCCATACTCTTCAATTATAGTGGTTTATAATTTCAGATTAGGTGCCCAGAGCTCGGGAAAAACATTATGCCCCTACTAACGACTGGCTCACACCTTTTGTGGCCTGAACTGTGACCTAGGTAGCAGTGTTTAGAGGAAAAATGACGACCTCACAGTTTCAAGGATGAAAAAGGTGCGAGCTACCAAAAGTTGGGTTCTTTGTTATTTTTGGCAACGAACTAGGTCTTGATGCTTTTTATGAAATTATTCCTTCCTCTGACTGAAAAAATGTTGGTTTTGTGGAGATATGGTAGATTTAAATATTAACTAGAGAGAGAGAGACCTTGAGGCCCTTCGATTTGAGATCTACGGGGATCAGGTTATTCAAGGTGCACTGGCAAGGTATGGGGTGCTCAAGTTGGTTGAGAACCCATTGGTGAGGGCAAGAGAGCCCTTGTTAGCCAGGATAGTCAACCATTGGGACCCAGAACAAGAGTTTTTTATAGTGCAGGGGCACTAGATCAAGCTCACAGTTCATGACATTTATTTCCTGGTCCATCTCCCACCATTGAGGATGGTGGGAAACATCCAGCCACTATTACCGCAGTGGCAGAATATCTTTGAGTTTGTCGAATTCCATTGTCAACCAAATGTCTGTATCAAGGGCACAAGTATAGCGAACAAATATCTAGAGAGACTAGAAACTCAGGTTATGGTTGCAGTAGTGCTGCAGATCTTGGGAAACTAGGACTTCCACCACATCACCAGAGGGTGGATGATGCTTGCGGAGAGTGTGTTGAGTGGTACCTACTATGGGTGGGCCCAGATGATGCTGTGGTCACTGAAGTGACAACTATCACTATGCAAGTGACAATTGAACCATGAATGTGTGTTTGGTACAGTGTTGTGCGTATTCTTCTTCGAGAAGATCCTGACACTTTGACCTCATGTATAGATCCCAGAAGGGGACCCATGGGAGCCGAGGATACACTGTTTGGGGTAGATACTGAGGAGAGGAGGTGGTGGGGGAGTTGGGCATGTGTTTCAGCCTGAGTTTTTTACACATTGGAACCAAATACTGTTGTATATAGATGACTATCCATAGAGTGGTATGAATTATCATTGGGACACATATTTTCCACTTCAACCCGGTCTAGTATGGGGATCAGATGGTAAGTAACAATTTTTTATGTTTTATAGTGCATTTTAATGTTTTAGAATTATATATGAGGTTTTGATTTGTTACTTTTGATATGCAGACATAGCACTGGTGAAACTAGCCGAGTATATGGGATGACCAGCAGCGCCAGGGGTTTCCAAGTCTAGCACCACTACATTGAGGCATGTGTTGGTCTACCCTCGAAGTGGCAAGGGGTCATGCAGCGCATGGTGATGACCGGGTAAGGTATGTAGGATATATGAGTTGTAGGAGTTTAGCCATTGGCTCGGGACCCTCTAGATAGTGATTATATGTAGGGGCATGAGGCCCCCCTAGTTTTGATTTTGGAAACATTCTATGGGCATGTGAGATCTATTAGAGAAGAGGACTCCAAAAAATTTATGATTTTGTCAACACATATTATGGATATGTATATTTTATATATGAGGAGCATGTGGCTCACCATTGTTTTATTGTTATCCTCTTATGTCAAATGCATTGATAAGTGTCAATATAAATATTTTTTTCAATGTTATCTACATAGTAATTGAAGTCTCTTGGTACATGATTGAATGTAATGGTTTGAAATTCACGCATTAATAGTTTCACTTATAAATATCTTCTAAAAAGGACTTGGTTATGCATGGGATATATGCCATTCAATTTCCTGACAAGCAGAAGGGAATCTAAATGAACATGAAGAGGAAGGATGCGATGTTCAAGGGCATCGACTAACAAACCTATCACTGCATCATATTCAGACTGATTATCTGTGGCAGATCCAATGCATACATCCTTGGAAAGGAATAAAAAATGTATGGGGGTAAAAATGACCAAGGCTGGATTATGCAAGTAGCAACTTGCACCATCGGTGTAGCCGATGTATGATGTGGATGAAATACCCATTTGAAAGGCATCACAAGAAAACAAAGGAGAAGATGATGGAAAATGAAAGAAGCCTAAATGCGTGGAGGAAGTAAATCACACATGGGGGATACTATGTGTAAAATTTCTATGCCCCTTAAATGTTTTAAAGATATGGTCAATATAAGGTGTAAGGAAGTTTTATTGAGCATGGGGTAGGAACAACCATTCTTCTTGAGCTTAACTATCTTGGTTTTGAGAACCTCTCATCGAGAAATAGGTCTGAAATTTTTACGGACAAGATAGGCATCGGGCCATGTGTTGATATGATTTTGAAAATGGCTAGATGAGTTCCATGCATATTTGAATAGGACATGGTAGAAACATTACAAAATTATTTGAGTAGATTTGTGTAAGCCTCAGTTTCTTCCAGGACATGGTGTGCCCTGAAGGCAATGTTTTCTTCATCAAAAGCACTGGGTGCAGGAATGGGATTTCTAAACCGATCGAACTCATCAAAGGTGAAGTATTTAGACTCCATACCATACTGGTCAAGGGACTATTATGGGAGTATGTATGCACAGTAGTGCACATCATCCCAAGGAAATTCAGGTGTGGTCATTTCTTCCATAATGTCTTCATCAGAATGAAATATGGGGCGACTGGTAGAGGAAAGAGCACATGACGTGGCAAGGCTACATAATGCATCATCATGAGAGATATGGTTGAGATACACATCGTTACAAAGGGTACACGAAGAGATATTATATGAAACAACTACTGATGTTGAGCTAAAGGTGATCGTCCAAGGAGGTTTAGTCAAAACCGAAGGGGATGCCCCAAAGGGGCCTTCCACCATGGATCTCATGGATGATGATAGATAAAGGGTGGTGGCCAATGGTTTTTTCATCTCGACATCGAGTGGAGGTATGTCAATTTCTTCTGGTTCAGGCTCAGCCAAATGAACAAGTAGAGGAGTAGCAGGTGAGCTACGCTCATACTTAAGGTAGTGGATGGCTTCAAGGGGGTCATGAAAATCTTCAAGACGAGTAAAAGGGTGAGAATAGTGGTCATAAATATCACATAAAGCACAAGGGAAATTTGTGCATAATGATTTGAGTTTCTTAGTTGAATCGAGTAAGGTAACATGGACCTCGGGGATATTGAATTCAGGAAACAATTCATTAACCACAGGTTTGAGAAGAGGAATTTCAGGACAATTTTGGGTGGCATGCCCAACAACATCACAAAAAGTGCATGGAGATGACTTACTTGGAGGCTTAGGAGGAGAAGGAGTTGTTTGAGAAATCTTATCCTCCAGTTCCTTCTTTCTTGCTTTTCCCCCCCTAACTAGATGTTTTCGCAATAGGAGTAGATTCCTGTCGAGGTGGATGAGGGACTGAAGAAAATGTAGGGTTCATAGCAAACGATTGGACTGGGGTCAAAGTGGTATAAGGTTTGAGTTGACTAGGTAGGGTTTTGGCTGGGGGATCAATGTACCAAACTGGGATCCCCATGTCAAATTGGGAAGGCTTAGCTTAGCCATAACATGCACCGAAAATACTCCAAAGGGGGGAGCTAAAAATGCTATCTGAACAGGGTGGTAATGGCCTAGATGAATAGCTCCCAATTGGTTAAGGCTAGGAAGAACCATTCCTGGTTGAAAAGGAGTGGAAGAGACATCGACAAAAGAGGAAGGTCCTTGGAAGGAAGGCCTTGTAGGCTTCATCAAGTGACCACCAATAGGTTCCATAGGCATATGCTGCTAGGTGGTTGAACTAGATTGCTTATGGCTAGTACAAGATGATTGCATCATGAAAACACTCGACAAGCTAGGATCTGTGACAAGAGGGGGGGCACTAGGGAAAGCACAAATCAAGGTGGAATATTCATAGACTCTAGGAGACACACTGGTTAAAGGTGTGATTGATTGTTTATTGGCCACCGATGAGATGATAGACTCAGGAGAGAGGTGAGACTTCGATTCGTACTATGTCAACTAATCAATGATAACAATATTTCCATTATGAGGGAAGAACATATTACGTTGAATCGCAGATGTGATATGATACATCGCATAGGTTTATCTATGACACAACATGATGTTGTAATCCAAGGGGGCATCAATGACTTCAATGTCAATACAAACAGTCTTTCCCGCAAGAGTGACAGAACAATTGCAGTACAGGCCAAGGGGCTAAGAAGGGTGACCATCCCAAGAACGTAATTTTGTGGTCCTGTGTTTTGATAGATTGGCTTACCAAAATACAAGGGAACATCAGAACCAATATTTAGAGTTCTAGGATCTAGTCCTCCTGTTCTCAGAGAGGGATCTCTCAAATTTACTTGTTTTGCAAAGATTTTTCTTGTTTTCTTTTAAGTATTGATTTTAGAATAGTTATTGAGTGCAGGTGTTTGTTTGTTTGGTTGAATTGGCATAGCAGAATATGAAAGGTCTAAGAAGTATAGATAGAAAGAAGAAGTGTCAGATTCATTGGGCAATGGATTCAAGAAGAGGTTTATGAAAAACTCATCAATGGATATGGGATATCAAAGGGAAAATCTAAATTGGCCATAGGATCCTTTAGTTTTTTGAATGAGATGGACATCAATGATTTGGAAAGAGAAAATGAATTCTCAACAAAGGGAACTTGAAAACATAACTTGAACAATAAAGAGGTATTTGATAGACAGGGCTAACCATGAGTTCTACAAACCACACTTTAAGAAAATAATGACTTCAAGAAAACTTTTAAAATGAAATCTAAGATTTGGGAGCACATCCTATTTCCTCAAAGATTTTATTTCAAAGGACTTAGATAATATAAAAGGTTCACTAATAATTGCAATCATAGAAGGGGGAACACCTAAAAACATCTATGATCACAACTATAAATACCTTTAAAACAATTTTTCAAGTAGGGACAAAGGGTATGATCAGAACAAACCTCCTTGGCTAACTATAAACAATGGTACTTAAAAGGGAGACTTCAAAAATAGTTTTCAAGTGGCAGCAGACAAGTAGGGAAAACCATAAATCATGCTAAAACCAACTATATGAACTATTAGAGAAATAAACAAGCATGAGGACTAAAGAGAAATATTAAAGACTCTAAAATACCTCAGCAGACGAAAACATAAAATAGTGAAGGATAAACAGGTCTAAGGCGCTTCCAGGAGTCATTTCTTAGCCTAAACATTTCATCCTACTGTAGTAAGAATTTATGAAACATAATGTAAACAGGAAAAACAATAGACAATTTAGAATACATCACCAACAGCCAAGCTCAGGGATCCAATGATATAACATTCTCAAGAACAAGCATGTTTCAACATCATTAGGCTTCCAAGACTTCAATTTCTTCTTCAAATTCAAACATAATATGTATTATTTCAGAAAGTTTCAGTATTACAACTAGTGGCTAACCAACCAACCTCTCATCTTATTCAGAAGAATTTATATAAGAAATGAGTAGGTGGAACAGTTTTAGGATTGAAATGTAATTAATTTTACACTAAATGCAACTCCTAGCCTTGAAAACCATGCAAGGCATAAGGCAGGAATGCATTGAATTACAGCTCTGTTTTATAAACTTTGTTTCTGCTTTTTTAGGCTTAATGGGCAAAAATTGACTTTAAGGTCTATTTATCCTTTAACACTGTCTTTATCTCTTTGGATTAGGCCTTTGATTCTTGAATTTATGCCTTAATCCCTTTAAATTCTGCTTTAAAATATGTATTATTCACTTTATGCTATGATTTTCACCTTTGGCACTGATACTCTTTGTTTATTTGAAGTCTTACTGTGTTTTTGTTGTTTTTCAGGCGCGCAAAAGGTTTACACAAGTGGAGGTATTTGTTTTAATGAAGAACTCCTTGGATCCCTTCCTGTACCGAAGGTTAGGAATCGTCATTCCTGCCCTTCGTATTACTTTAAAAACTGTGGGAAAAAACCCATAAAACCTACACAAAACAAACAAAATTATATAATCCTCCGGAAAATGGGTTTAAACACTACTTTGGGCAGTTTGGGAGCGAAGGTGAATTGGAACCGTTCGATTAAAATAACCAACAGTCGAGATTAATCGGGGGGTCATTTGGGAGAATGATGAAGTGCTAAAGACTTGGGCTTTCGATCTCATGAGAGTTGTTCGATCAGCATAATGAACGGTCGAGATCGATTGATGAAATATTTCGGGAGATTAGATGGATGCAAATGGCTTGGGGTCGCAATGAAATGTGAGCCGTCCAATCTCAAAGATCGACAACCAAGATTAAAAGCTGAAAATGACTCCTGTGGAAGATGGTGGTTTGGTGAAAAACCGGCAGCAGTTTTCGCGCAGGCTCTTGGGGGGTAGGTGGTATTCAAAAAAATAATGCGATATGATACAAAGTTTAATGCGTGTCCCTGCAATACTACCTATTTTGCAAAGTTTTTTGGCGTTAAACCTTATGCACCAAAAATTTGTGAAATGTAGCGTCAACCGTCGGATCAGAGGACCCAGATCCGACGGTGCGGATCGCACGCGTGGGGAAAGTTGCGAGTTTAAAGAGGTAAGTGGAGCCCATGATGACATAATGTTTGTTGTCGTGTAGCGAGTGAGTTTATTGGGTTATCGGGTTTAATCCCGATCGTTAGATTTTCTTGATGGACGGTCGAGATTAAAGGAGGAGGACGGATGAATGAAAAGAGGAAAAGGCAAGGCAGGGGATCGGGCGAAAGAAAAAAGCATGATGGTCGTTAATCTATGCAGATCAATGGTCGATATTCATCATAAAATTGAACCGTCAGGGTGGAAAAAATAAAGGAAAGAAGGGTTTGGAGGAAGGGTTTTAAGCTTTTAGCACCCGATTGTGGGGCTGTAGGTCACATGAGGAAAGGGGCTAAAGGAATTAAGCCCTCGGGGGCTTAAGACCTATTGTATTTTGGAAGAGTGCTTTTAGGCCTAAAAATAGTGTCTTTCAAGGCAAAATGGGGGTTTCGATAGGTAAAAGGAGGCATTTTATACCAAATAAAAGGGAAATACAAGGTTTAAAGGGGGGTTTTGATGATTTGGAAGCCAAATGAAGGTTTATGGAGGGATTTGTAAATGGTGTCAGGTTGAAAATGGGGTTCTATAAGCAGTTTGTCTCTTAGTGAACAACATGTTTTTAAGGATAAAAGGGAAACAACAGTGAAGATTAAATCAAAGAGTAATAATCATCATAAAAACTTTAAAAGATAATAAGTTTTCAAAGGGAACTATCTCTTGAAGTTTTGAAGACAAATTCTAGCCACCATTGAGTTATGACAGAATTTATAGGTGGCTAATAGTGGCTCCACTTGGGGAGGATAGCTGGTTCTTTAGGTGTTTAGAATCTCAACTGTAAATCTCTAGCTTTTGAGTAAATCAGTGCCTTATCCATTGGGCAGCAACCTTTCTTTTCTGTTGGCTGACCTTTCTCTGATTTGATGATCTCTGTAGCAATCTAAAAAAAATGGAATTCTATCAAACCAATATCTCTACCTACCCATTCCTAATGATCCTAACATTTTTTCTTCTTTTAGAGTGCATTTGGACTAGAAAACTCTCTTCAACAACATTTTATTCTTTTGAAAAATAGGAAACTAATATAAATGTAATCTTATTCCTCCATGAGTTCAGATTAAGCACTTAAACTCATAAGTTTCTCTACCTAACTACTATCTGTCAGGATTAGACTTTCTGATAGAACTTTATTCTTTAAATTCTTAAAACAGGAAATTCAAAACAACCAAGCCAAGATTAAACAGTTTGACTTGATGCAGATCTATGGCATAAAAACAAGCTGCACATAGATTAAAATTTTTAGAAAATTTAAGACAAAATTGTGAAGGCTTAGGATCTGAAAATTAAAACCTCCTTCACTATTTCTTAAGCTCTGATTTTGAATTTGTTTGAGTTGTCCTTTCTCTCTTTCTGGTTCAATTTTTGAGCATATTAGAACCAGTTCATCATCAATCTCATAGGTTCAATATTTGAGCTTGTTGGAACCTTTTTTTTTCTATCCTAATCTACCTTACTGATAAGCCAAGATTGTGTTGTTTGACTGGTCTAATTCACTAACCTATCAGCAGTAAATTGAAAAGCTAATTAGTCATGATTAGGTCGTATGGCTAACTAGAAGTGTGCTTTTTAGGAGTGGCATTTGAGCTTGCACACTTTCAGATTTTGCCTCTCTTTTTTGGTATAGGCCTGTACCTTTCTTGTTTTACAGTCTTCCCTCTTTTCTCTTTTCTATTGTTTTTGTATTTTTATCATTTTTCTAACTTTGAATGCAATGTTTAAACAATGATATTTACAATGGAAAACAAAATTATTTGAAACTCATGACTCTTGACAAAATTAATGCTTCAGCATCCTGCCATTGACAGGACCTCCATACAGATCTTCTCCATTCAATTCTTTCAAGAAAAATGCATTATGACCCCTCTCAGTATGAATAATATAAGGTCCTTTTCATAGATTTTCTAACTTGCCATGCTTTCCCTTCTATTCCCTTCTCTTTTTTTTTTTTCTTTTTTTTTTCTTTTTTTTTTCTAAATTACGCTATTTCTATTATGAACATAATATTACAAAACTGCCACGGCTCAGCTGAGGAAGCCTGAGACCGGGCTTGATATCCACGTTCTGTCTAACTATAGAACTGCCCATTAGCGGGAAACCAGTTCTTTTAACAGTGATGACACCGCCTAGGAACTGGGAAACCGGCGAAGAGTCATTTACATACAGATTAACGAAACTAAAAAGAGACAAAAGATACATACATCTGTGTCTGCTATGAGTGATCATTAAAAACAGAAATTTTTCAAAAATTCTAGAGCATAGATCATACTGAGAACTGATCTTGGAGGAGGGAGAGCACTTAGTCTGAAACAGGTTGCTCTTCCACAATTCTGCAGCCATACTGTTCTTCCGAATCCACTTCAGCATTCTTGTCATCGTCTTCGCCTGAAAGACCAGCTTCCATCTGCAAGTGAGACGGTCCCGGAGGAGCAGGGACAGGGGCAAATGGAACTCCGAGAGAGTGCACAAACGGACTGGGTTCAGGACCAGAGGGGGGCTCGAAGTTAGGTACTGAAGGAGTCTGCAAGGGGTCAAGCGACTGGACAAGAGGGAGGGTGGTCTCTTCGCGAAGGGTAATCGTGATAAGGGCAGTGATGGAAGGTCGATTGAAGGCGCAATCGAAACGCAGCTCAGCGTGTTGCGTGGATTGCCTGAGATAATGACTGCTAGGGCGAGAAGGGGAGGCGGAAGCCTGGAGAGGGGGTGGAGACAGAGGAGACAAAGCAGGAGCGCGAGGCGGAGGCATGGACTGAGGAGGCACCGGGGCAACGCGCTCATGGAGACGACCAGTAGGATCAATATAGAAAGGAGCGAGACACCTTTCAGAAGGCTCCATGGAGAAGTCGACATTAGAGCTAGAGGGGCGCTCACTCATGGATCTGCCTCGAGAGGCCCCTCTCCTACAAGTCATTCTTTGCCTGAGCCTGGGCATACTGGAATTCTGAGAAGAATCCGACCAGTCACCAGAAGGAGCTGCAGGAGTAGAGTTAATTTGACCAAAAATAACAGGAGAAGTATGAGAATTGAACATAACATGGCAGAAATTACTATTTGAGAAATGGTAGCCGGGAATTGTATCCAAACAGCAGTGCAGAGAGCACCTACGTCCTGTAGCAGTGCGATCCCCACCTGTAGCACAACCGCCCGGGCAGTGAGAGCATAGAGGCGACAAAGGGCGGTGAGCAGAACCAAAACAATCAGGAAAGTTCGAGCAGTGGTGCTCCATTTGATGTTTGATGCGCTGAGCAGGACAGAGCGAGTGATGGCGAGGAGGAATAAATGTCCAACGCCGAGGTTTAATGAGCGTTGCATTAATGGCACCATAGGGGGCCATGTGGCCACCCTAGGTGAACCGCCTTGGGACCTGAACCAGGCCTTGAGGCCTCTTAACCCAAAATATCATCCGCATCCGAAATTGGCTGATCCATTTGCACCAGCTTGATGCATTCCTGAGTGGAGTTTCTGTCATTTATGATCTGTAGAGAGCCGTGTTTGAAAAAGTCTGGACTATCAACTCCTAAATTGGCCAGGAGATCCGCAACCTTGTTGCCATCTCTCTTGGTATGAGTAAAAGAGATAGCTTGATTTTCTTTTACCCAATTGCTGAGTTTGTCAATTCTGGAGGCTAAACGCCAACTGGTGGCTACCTTGGCTGAGCTGGTTCCTTGGAGCAACTAATTTTCCATGCTGATCAGAATTTGAGAATCACCTTCCACGATAATGGGCAAGAAGTTGTAGATGTGTGCTAAATTGAGTCCTTGTCATAGACCTTCCAACTCAGCTGAGTTGTTGGTGTCCCAGCCAATGGATCCGTAGAAGATAGCCTGGATTTCACCTTGGGAATTTCTGAAGATACCTCCATATCCCGCCGGGCCTGGATTCCCTTTGGAAGCCCCGTCAAAGTTCAATTTGAGTATTCCTGGTGGAGGAGGAATCCAGGAGAGGGATTCTGAAGGGTTCTGCTTGTTGATTTTTGGAATGGAGGAGATGGTAAATTGCCAATTGTGCCATATGCTGAGCTCTCGAGGATGATTGGGAAGATCCTCCTCCTGCCAAGTTGGAAGAGAAAGAGACTCCTGTAAGTTGTTGTGGAAATTTTTCCAGAGAATGTCCAGGGGAGTGGTTTGATGCTTGAAGACTCTTTTGTTTCTTTCTTTCCATAGCACCCAGAAAAGGAGACCTGGAATGATTTGCCAGAGAAAGTTGAGAATGGGGCTATTGTAAGGGCGCTGGGGCCAGTGGCGTAGAATACTGGTGATATCCCCTTGTGGTTTGCTTCGTTGGCTTCTAAAGCAAATTTTGTTCCAGAGCTGGCTAGCTAACTGACAAGTTAGCATGAGGTGCTGAATGGTTTCAGTATTCTGTTTGCAATTTGGACATTGTGAGGGGCCACAGAAACCACGCTTAAGCAGATTGTCCTAGGTAAGAATTATTTTGTGGCTGAGGAGCCAAAGAAAAGTGGAGACTTTAGGCCAGGTCCCCTTAGCCCAGACAAATTGCCAGAGTCTGTCTTTCGGGTGGGGAGTAGGATACATTAAGCTGAAGGCCTCTTTAGTGGTAAATATGCCTTTGGGCGAATAGCCCCATCTAAGGATATCTGGGTCATTCGAGCATCGAATTCTGCAGCGTTGGAGTTCCTCCTAGAGTGTTTCCCACATATTGCTGGGAATAGTAGGCTGGAGGAGAGACGGGTGTTTCCAATGTTGATAGTTGCTGCTAGAATTGGTTATCCAACACTGACTTACCTTCAACTCTTCTGGCCCATTATATCTCTCAGCGTTGGGAAGATTTAGAATGTCAATGAGCTTCGGCCTCTGTTGCCAGGAGTCCACCCAGAATTGGGCATTCTGTCCATTCTGAACTTCCCAAAAGCTGTGTTGTTGGATGAGGGCATGATGTTGCTTGGCAGAGTTCCAGATGAGGGAGCGAGCTGTCTCAGGTTTGAGTCTGATTAAGTCATTCGGCGGTCTATTGTTGGCATACTTGGTTGCCCACAACTTAGCCCAAGGAGTGTGAGGGCTCGTAAGCCATTTCCACCAAATTCGTGCACCCATGACTTCATTGCTTTGAAGGGGATTCCTGAGACCTAGCCCACCGGCTTCTTTAGGAGTGCAGACAGTATTCCAGTTGACCAAAGCCCATTTTCGAGTGTGAGTTGAGGAACCCCAAAGGAAGCGACGCTGAAGATTCCTGATTTGATTGAGCACCCATTTGGGAGCTGCAAGCACAGAAAAGAGGTAGAGAGGCATTGATTGCAGAACCGCTTTGATGAGGACTAGTCTGCTGGCCAGGTTGAGAGCTCTGAAAGTCCATGAGGAGAGGCGAGCTTCAAGTTTATCAAGGAGAACGGTCCAGGCTGAATGCTTGAGAGCAGAGTCAATGAGGGGGGCGCCAAGGTATTTAGCGGGGAGACGGGCAAGCGCGAAACCAAGAATATGGGCTACACAAGATTGGATTAGAGGAGGGGTGTTAAAAAAGAAGAGTTGAGATTTGGTAACATTGACAGTCATGCCAGAAGCGAGAGATAAAAGGTGCAGAATGCGTTTGAAAGACCTAGCTTCTTGGGCTGAAGGGAAGCCAAAGAGCATGGTGTCGTTAACAAATTGCTGGTGAGTAGAAGCGGGAGAGACATGAAGGGAAATGCTGCGTAAATGCCCGTCTTGGACAGCATGATGAATGAGCCTGCTGAGACCCTCAGACATAAGGACAAAAATGAAGGGAGAAAGAGGGTCACCCTGTCGAATGCCTTTGGATGAAACAAAAGGGTTGGATGGGGATCCGTTAACAAGGATGGAATAGAGAGGGGTAGAGATGAGACTCATGATCCAACGTATCCACATCTGGTCAAAACCAAAGGCTTTGAGCATGCTCTGAATGTAGCGCCAGCAAAGTTTGTCAAAAGCTTTGGAGAGATCGATTTTAAGAAGCATACCTGGTTTTTTAGTGCTCTTGAGAGAATGGATGACTTCATCAGTCATGATGATACCATCCATTATTTGGCGGCCTTCCACGTAGCCTGTTTGTTCTGGCGAAATGAGGAGCGGCAGCAGAGGCTTTAATCTATTAGCAATGACCTTGGAGATGATCTTATAGATCACGTTGCAGAGAGCAATGGGACGATACTTTTCTGGAGTGCTTGGTTGTTCTTCTTTAGGCACCAGAGCTATGAAGGTGGTGTTTAAGGAGGGGAGGAGCCAATGGGTAGCCCTTGATTCTTCCACCAGTTCCCATACTTCTATTTTAATGAGCTCCCAGAAGTGATGGAAGAAGTTTGCAGTGAATCCATCAGGCCCTGGCGCTTTCCCATCTTTGGTTTGTGCCATCGCTATTTCAACTTCTTGTAAGGAGATGGGCCGTAGAAGCATTTTGTTATGCTCTTCAAAAATGAGTTTGGGAATGAGCTGAGAAATTGCGTCAATGGCTGGCTGTCTGTCTATGGTGCTATCTTCTTGGAGAGTGGTTTGGAAATAGTTCGAGAGAACTTGCTCAATTTCTTCATGTTGCTCGACTTGCTCCCCGTGCTGATTAGTGATATGGTGAATGTGATTTTGCATCCGTCTCTGAATAGTGGAGCGATGGAAGAATCGTGTATTTCTTTCCCCTTCCTTTAACCAATTGATTCGGGACTTTTGCCTCCACAGAATTTCTTCTTGCCTTTGCCTTTCTTCAAGCTGCTTCTGGATCTGCATTTCTTGGGTATTAGCATCCTCTGATCTGCCTTCTACTATGATTTTTTGTTGTACTTCCTCCATTTTTCTTTTGAGGACTTTGATTTCCTGAAAAATGTTGCCAAAGACTGTTGTATTCCAATTCTTGATGAGCGCCTTGAGATATTTCAGCTTTTGCTGAAATTGGTACATTTTACAGCCATGGGGAGGAGTGAACTTGTGCCATGCCGAGGTGACCATTTCTTTGAATGAGGGATGTGAAAGCCAGAAGGCTTCGAATTTGAAGGGATTTTTAAGCTGTGGGCCAAAATTGAGCCATTGTAATGCAATGGGCCAGTGGTCCGATCCTGCAAAAGGAAGAATTGAAGCCTCTAAATCGCCTCCCATATGTATAGCATTGTCAGAGATGAGGAATCAATCGAGCCTGGAAGCAACATGATGGGCCCCTGATCTTTTGTTGTTCCAAGTGAACGTTCCATTGGTGAATGGGAGGTCTATCAGCCAGCTGTTGGTTATAAAGTTCTTGAAGTGGACGCTTTCAAGGTCCGGTCTGGTTCTGCCTCCTGTTCGTTCTTCCATCCTGGTTACCATATTGAAGTCCCCTGCTGCTATCCAGAGAGGATGAGTTCTATGAGAGTTAAGCGCTTCCATTGTATTCAAGAGGCCGATGTTTCTGTTAAGGTCCTGCGGGAAATAAACGTTTGAGAGATGCCCATAGATATTTGTACCAATGGGGTGAAAAATGGCTTGAATGATATTATGTGCTGCATGCAGATCAGATATGACTATGGATTGAGTATCCCAAGCTATAGCAAGCCCTCCAGAAGAGCCAGAAGAATCTACTACTGCAGAACTGCTACTAGGCCAGACTTTTGACAGAAATGTACCTAAAGCTTCACTGTTACATTTAGTCTCTTGGAGAAAGAGAATGTTTGGTTTTTCTTTTTTTAACATGCTTTTTATCATTTTGTGCTTACCTGGGCTATTCAGCCCTCTGATGTTCCATGATATCAGTTTCATGAGGAACTATTTGGCAGGGGCGGGAAGAACCGCGTTAGCTTGGGGTAGCGCCCAGAGTTGACTAGTATTTCCCCAATGGTGATTGTGCGCTGCCAATCTGGTTTTCTACCTCTCTTTTTGGATTCTTTAATTACTTTAAGGCTATCCCAATGACTTCCTGACTGAATACCAAGCTTTGCTTGTTGCTGGGCTTTGGATAGGACCTTTGCCAGAGTATCTATTTGATGGGGCTTTATTTTGTCAAATTATTGGCGCTTGCATGCATCCTCCAGGCCAATGATGTCAAGATCCCCAAGCTCTAAACTCTCCGAATCTTCTTCCATTGGATTAGTAGTGCTTTGAGTGCCTTTTTCTCCTTCGGAAGTGGTAGATCCCGATTTAGGATCATCCAGATCCATTATTTCCGTATGCCAAGTTAAGAGCTTTGTTCCAGAGGGGGGGTTGGAAGTAGGGTTTGCAGAGGAACTTGTCTCTTGCTGGGGGGGGGAAGGGTTCAAAGGATCATGAAGCGGGGTGGAAGTATTGGGGATCTGGTGAGATTGTGGAGGCGCTTGGCTCGAGTCGGGCAGTTGCTCTGTATTGGATAGGATGGCAAAACTATTACTGGTAGTAGGAACACTAGAGGAAGGAGAGGGTTTCTTACCTGCCGAGGAAGATTTCTTGTTGTGCCTTCTGCGAGGAGGGACTTTGGTGAAACCATCTGCTTCTGGTTGGGTATCAGCTTCTTTGTTCTGGGGTGAAGTATTGAGGGGGCAATCTCTGAAGAGGTGCCCATGGGCATGGCAGCGACGACACCTGAAAGGAACGTGCTCATAATCCAGTGGTTGGATCCACTCAAAATCATCATGGTAGATGCTTACAGCATCAGGTAGGGCCTTGTTCGTTTGAGACCACAGTATCCGCACACAAGAAGAATAGTGCGAAGCTGGTCTTTCTCGCGACTTGGATGCAAGCCCAACCTTGCCGGGACCCCCCCCGATGGTGTTTCGCTTCCCGTACCTTGCCGCAAACGAATATAAACGTATCCAGACTGGAGCCCAGTTGAAGTTTTCCTTATCTGGGTTAAATCTTTCGACCCAGTTTCTGAGGTATAGTCCAGCCGAGTTGAAGAAATATGGCCCTTCATCCATGATTCTGTTGCGATCCTCAAGGCAAAGGAAGATCGCCGTGAAGAACCCCTTCGGTCCAAGCTGAAGAGTTACGTGTCCTTTAGGCTTCCATTTCGAAGCGATCCATCCTTGTAGGGCTTTTTCTGTGGGCCAGAAGCTGATAAATTTGCTGATGAGGGCATGATCTCTCATATATTGGATGCGGGCATTGATGCGATGGCTGGGCAGATCAATCTTGGGCCTTTCTGGCGCAATGGGTTTGTAGGTAGAAGAAGAGGGGACCGCCTTGTCCTGTTGTGCCTGCGAAAAAGTCGCCTGGGGTTCTGTCGTTTTCTGTTGCTTGTCAGCACTAGTATTGCAAGGCCGTGACCAGCGTGAAGAATCATTGCCTGTGGGGGTCGGCCGCCCCCCCCCCAAGCTTGTTGCCATGGCCGTTGCCCAAGCTCGAGCGCTTGGAGGAAAGCTGCGTCTCGTGGTCAGTCGGCTAGGGTAGCTGCAGTCACCGGTGGGTAGGGTTTTCGCATGCTCCTTGCATCAGATCAGCTATGTCTCGTAAGTTCGACTTTTTCTATTCCCTTCTTGAATCCCATTTAAGAACAACATTTCCAACTTGGAAATTATTTGCCTTAGTCCTTTTGTCAGACAACTTCTTAATATTTTCTTGGACGAGCTATGTTCTTTCATAGACTTCTTCTCTACACTGTTGTAAATAAATTGTTTGGTTGATTCTTCTCTGCATATCATTCTCTTAAATTTGCACTTATTGAAGGAGTTTCATGACTGGAACTCCTAATGATGTTGGGAAGACTGCATCCATACCATAAACCGACTAATAGGGGGACATATTTATTGATTTCTTTGTAGTTAATCTATCAACCCATAAGGCATGAATCAGTTTATTGTGCCATGATTTCTGATTATGATCCAATAGCTTTTTGATGATATTGATGAGGCTTTTGTTGGAGGATTCAACTTATCCATTTCCTTGGGGATAGTAGGCAGTAGAGTGGCCCAAGGTGATGTCGTATTTGTAACATAAATCAACCATTCTTTTATACTTAAAGGCATCAGCATTATCTGTTATGATTTTTCTAGGACAACCAAATCTGGATAGGATGTTTGTTTCAAGGAAATTGATAATGACAGAGTCAGTGGCATTCCTAGATGATATGGCTTCTATCCACTTGGTAAAATAATCAGTGGTAGTGAGGATCCACTTGTGTTGGGCTGATGAAGATGGGTGAATTTTCCAAATGAAGTCCAAGCCCCATTGTTGAAAGGGTGCCTCAACACTGATAGGATGCAAAGATAAGGGAAGGAGTTTCCTTTTCCATCAAAAATTTGACACTTATGGCAAGACATGACTAACTTCTGAGTATCTAGGAAAAGGGCGGGCCAATAGTGACCAGATCTGAGGATTTTGTTTGCTGTGGTCTTCTAGTAGAGGTGTCCTCCACATTCTCCTTCATGTAGCTCATGAATGATTTTTCCTGCATCATCCTCAAGTAAAAATTTTACCAAAATTCCAATAGCATTTTTCCAATATAA
Organism: Pinus albicaulis; assembly: GCA_034641835.2. NCBI lineage: Eukaryota > Viridiplantae > Streptophyta > Pinopsida > Pinales > Pinaceae > Pinus > Pinus albicaulis. The sequence goes on along the minus strand of CM076573.1, from coordinate 1,000,057,395 downwards.
TACCCCATCTAATATGCAATAATTCAAAGCCTTCTGTTTTAAAAATATAGCTCTAGTTTTAGATAAAGAAGGAGGGGAATTTAAATATAAAAGCACATAAATGATGTCATCATACCAAGGAGAATTCAGAAATGTTTCTTCAATGAAATGGGCAGTGAATTCTTCTATTTCTTCCAACACATCTACCATGTTCATATCTAGTGCTTGGAAGTTTGATTCAACCATGAGTTTTGCTAAACCCTGCTCTTTAATCAGTTTTGTGGGCCTAATTTCTAGGTCATTTTCAAGAATAGTAGCAATCCCTTTTCCCCTTTTACCATCAGGGTCTTGACTTAGAATATCCTTGACAACAGTATGTGGAACAAAAGAAATTATGTGAGTGCAAAATGTAGACTCTAAAGTCCTTTAACGCTTTCACTAATGCTAAGGCTTGCTTCTCCATGACGTTACATTTGAGAGGAGAAACTCCTAAGTCCCTACTAAAGAAGGATATTGGTTGTTCTTGCCCCAAGTCATTCTTTTGAAGTAATACTGCAGCTATTGTACGTTCAATTCAAAAGAAAATATATAAAAGTCTTTGGTGAAATCTGAAGTAATCAGGACTGGTGTTTGAGTGAGAGCTTGTTTAACCAGTTCAAATGATATTTTAGCTTCTATATTCCATTTCACACCTACCTCTTTCTTAAGCATGTTTCTAATGTTTCTTAATAGCTCAGCAAGGTTGGGGATAAACCTTCTCAAGAAATTTATCTTCCCAATGAAAGATTGTAATTCTTTGAGGCTTCTTGGATGGATGATCTTCAATATGTCATCTATCCTTTTAGGGTCTACTTTGATTCCCTCTTCTAAAATTATGTGACCAAGAAGTTTACCTTCTTGGAGACCAAAGAGTGTCTTTTTGGGATTTAAAGATAAACCAAATCTCCTACACTTCTCAAAAAATTTTCTCAAGTGAATTAAATGTTCTTTAACAGTCTTTGAGAAAATAGTTATGTCATCAAGGTAAATGATTATAAAATAGCAAATATCTTCAGAGAAGGCTATGTACATGGCCCTTTGGAAGGTGGCCCCTGCATTCATAAAACCAAATGGAATTTTGACATACATAAATGTGCCCCAAGGTGTAGTAAAAGCACTTTTATGTTGATCACTTGGGAGCACTAACACGTGATTGTAACCTGAGAACCCATGCAACAGTGAAATTATTTTTGACCCAACTACCCTTTGAAGTATATGGTCCATCTTGGGAAAGGGGTAGTTGTCTTTTAGGGAGGCTCTATTTAAGTTTCTAAAGTCAATGAAGAGCCTGATTTCCCCTGTATTTTTCCTAATAGAAACTAATTTTGACACCCATTGTGAATATCTAATAGATACTATAATCCCAACAACATACATTTTCTCGATTTCTTTCTTGACTAAAGGTAATAAAATAGGGTTTATCCTCCTTAGTTTTTGTTTGAAAGGTTTCTGATTTTCCTTAAGAGGAATTTTGTGTTGAATGATGCTAGTATCATAATATTTCAGATCTTTGTATCCCCAAGCGAACACATCTCTAAAATCTTTGAATAGCTCTATATATTGCAATTTTATATGAGCTGGGAGAGTGCTTGAAAACTTGATCATCTTGGGTTCTGCTAGACTTCCTATGTTATGTTATTCTACATCTGTTTCCACAGGCTCCATTCTTGGTTCTTTGGCTACATCATTAAAATCGAAAAGGTGTTCTAAAAGTGTGAGACATCTTGGAATTGTATCATTCTTGTAGTGTAAAACTTCCAAGTCTTTCTGGTCTACATTGTTAATTAATTCTTCTTCAAAAGGATTCTCACAGTGATTTATATTAGCAGAATATGTCACTTTTGTTTCTGGTATTTGTTCATTATCCCCACAATTTTGTTCATGGTTGGTTTCTGATGCTGGTCTGAAAAAATCATTTTCTAAATTTAGGAAATCATCTATGTGTTTGTTAGAGTCAAACACTTGCCAGTGATCCTCATTATCAGGCACTGCAGGCCTATGTTTTACGTTTATAATAAGTTGTTCATTTATCTGAGGTATTTGGCAGTTTCTGGCATTGAAGGCAAGTTCATTTGCTAAATGATTTTGTGCTCTTGGAATGAAAATGAGTTCATATTTTTCAAAAGTCTTTAATAAATCAGGGGCAGCATTTCGATATTCTCTAAGTCTTGGGTTTTTAGCTGAATATTCTCCTTTGATTTGTCTTATGATAAGTTCATAATATCCTAGGATTGATATTTTCTGGGCTTCAAATTGTTTAAGCAACAGTAAGCCGAGTAGAAGTGCTTCATATTCAGCAATATTGGTTGTGCATGGAAAATCTAGTTTATATGAATAACTCTGATTTGTATTTTGAATCCATACACCTACCCCTGCAATTTTTTTATTACAAGACCCATCAAAGTTTATTTTCCAAAGTATCTTCGCCTTATTTTCATTTTCTTGTTGTTGTTGATTGCCAATGTTTTGTATCTGATTTGAGGGAAGTTTTGATTGTTTTGGTAAATTGATTTCCTCTTTGTTTTCCTTTTCTTTTTGAGTGATTTGGTCTTCATTGTACAAGATAAAGTAATCTAGACTTGATTGAACATAATAGATTGGAGAGTTGTTTGGTTTATGTATGTTTCTCACCATGTATTTCATGTGGGATTCCCTGTATAATCTTTTTTTTTTGTTAAAAAATGGGATGGTGGCATAAGAGATGTCCATTTGAAGGCTCCCCTGAGGTTTGGCTCCCCATGATCTTGATAAAAGAATGCCATAATTTGGGGGAATTTCAGCTACTACTATGTCCATAACTAGACTCTTGGCAGGGCTTTGAGATAAGTTTACACATAAATATTTGACTAAATCGAAGCATTTGACTCTAATTGAATCAAAGGAATACAAATCCTTGTATGGTTTAGTAATTTCTAAGCCTAAGCTTTCCATTACTACTTTGGGCATAAGATTATGTGAAGCTCCAGAGTCTAACATGGCATTGTGTAATATCCTATCATGTATATTCAAGCTGACATAGAAGGGAGGGACAACTCCTTCTTGGTATTTTCCTTCAACTTCTGGACTAAACAACAACTGTGGTTTGTCATCTGTCAAGTTTAAAGTATCAGTGTCACTTCCTAAGTTCAAAGCTTTCAAAACTTGGTTTTTATACACTTCTTGGGTTACTAGTTCAGCACGAGGTATGGTAATTTTTATCTTTGCAATCTCTCCCTCAAGGCTGAAAGGAACTATTGATTTTGTCATATTTACATCTGTTTTTTCGATTCAATTCCTTTCAGAAATTTTGATTTGTTGAACTTTATTTGGACTACTATTTGGGACAATTTTGTTAGGTCCACTAGCTGAAGTGCTAGGGATGCTTTGCTCAACATTTGGCTGGTTTCTCTTCTCTTTGTTTAAATCCGGTTTCTTAGCCAAAATGTTGGGTTTTTCTACTTTTTTCTTAGGCTATTTTTCTGCATTTTTCCTAGCAGCACTGTTAGTGTTCTTGTCATTTGAATTATCTATGTTCCCTTTGCTCCTAAGATCATATTGTTTGTGCACCTCCATAATTTCATTTTAAAACCCCAATCTATAATCATCAAAATCATCATTGGTGTTTTCATTTTGATTTGAAGAGAAGAAACCTTGTTCTTCTTCAATGAGGAAAACATCATCCCCACTGTCTGATTCAATCAATTTTACATGATCTTCTCCCAAATTTTCAATCTCCCTTTCTTCCTTATCTTGATCTACATAGTTTTGTTGGAAGGGAGGTCTAATCTATTGGTCATTATCTCTTTGCCTGTCTTGATTATTTTCTCTTCTGAAATTCTGATTTCTATTTCTGTTTTGGGGGTTGTTTTTATTTTCTCTCAGTGGAACTCTATCATTCAAGTTGATATTTTCAAGCATCTTCTCCATTACCTTCACTAGGTTGTCAATTTTGGTGTCATAAGCTGAGGTTGAGGGTGCAATATCATCTTTATAAGTTACCCTCTCCTTTGATCTTATCCTAGCTCTTTTCTCAATTATGTTTGCTTCTACACTCACAACTCCCTTCTGCATGTCTTCTAGAGTTAAGTAATCTCTCTCTCTCTTAGTTGATAGGCCATTTCAGCATCAAAACCTTTAGGATATTTTACAATGGCCATGCCTTGGGGAGGTTTCATGTGAGGTGGAAGAGCATTGTAAACACTGTTAAACCTAGTGGAGTAGTCATGAACACTCTCCCCTTTATTTCTTTTACGACTGCTATACTCTGCCAACATTTGGAGAGGGTTCTTTTTTATTTCCCATTTGTTTATGAATGTTTGATGCAAAGAAGGGAGATCATTGATGCTATTAGGAGTTAAGTTTTTAAACCACTTCTTTACTTCTCCTTCTAAACTTTGGGCAAAGATTATTATCTTTATGGTCTCATCTTCTATTTCCATGTAATAAAATGCATCTTCCATCCTATCTACATGTTTTTGAGATGTGGTAGATTCTTTTCCAGTGAAATGGGGAATTTTAGATTGATAATCATTTGGTAAGGGAACCACAGGTTGAAGTAACACTAGTGGGGCATACCATGCTCCCATGGCTAGAAGGAAAGGTGGATTTACAAAGGGGAAAGTGGGCTGAAATGGAGTGTTTTGAATAGTGGTAGTATGGATTGAAGTGGAAGAAACACTTAGGCCAACAAACTAGTTTTGAGCAGATTTGTTATGGAAAAGGCTAAAGTGATGAAGAATCTGGGAATCAGGAGGAGTAGAAGGTGAGGCTTCTCTACTAAAACTCTGCTGCAAATCTACAGTTTCAAAATAAGTTTGGTTTAAATCACTTTGAGATCTGGTTCTAAAGATATTCCTTGAATGATGTAAGTCAAAGTGTAAATCCTCTAAGACAGCAAGATTTTCAGGAACATATTTTGTTCTTAAGAGGCTCCTATTAGCAGCTGATTTTCCAGACTTAGAATTCTTCCACAGAATTATCTCTAGATTTTCAACTATTGCAGGAGGATTAGGGTTTGGAAGAGATCTAGTGTTGATCCTATGTGAAGCCAAACTTTTTTTTTTAAATGAGAGAGGTTGGAGCTTTTTAGGATTGTTTTGAAAGTATTGCCTCTCACAATGTCTTATCTAGTATAGGACTAGGCTTCTAAACTTCCTCAAGGCTAGTTAACACAGTCCTAAAGAGATTTGGAGACCTAGATGCGTAATAAGCATACTTGGGCCAATGGAGTCGCCAGGTGGAAACTTTTTAGCTTTTGTGAAGGTAAAATGTTTTATGGTTCCACCACCATGTTTATTATGAATCCAATCTGAAATATTTTTGGATTTTCTAAGTTTTTTCAGTCCTATGGGTTATGAGAGTGTCCTAAATCTGATTCAACACTTATTTAAGGTGTTTAAAACAAACAGAGTTCACTATTATGGCTTGGCTAGCTGATTCCTTCAAGGTTTGATAAGGCTCTATGAGAATCCTAAGGGTTACTTAGTTTGTCACTGATTCAAATAAGTCCTATCATGATCACCATTCTGCTTGGTAGTGCTTGAAGAAAGCTACTTATATTGCTCTGGATAGTGAGTGTTTTGTTTTAATGATTTTCACTACAAGAAAAAAGCACATTGGTGAGGGGCGAAAATGGTCACCATAAGCTCATTGGTGAGGGTCAAAAGAGCCTTCGTCACCAAAAACTGAACGTCACCAAAGGTGGCGTCGCTGAAAGTATAGGTGTTGTGGTGACATTCAAGGTCTGTCACCAATAATGATTTATAGTGACGGATAGTGACCGTCACCATTTCATATGAGCAATGGTGATGGACAATAGTCTCTGTCATCAAAAAAATGAGCGTCACCAAAGGTGGCGTTGCCGAAAATATGTGTTGTGGTGACATTCAAGGTCCGTCACAAATAATGATTTATAGTGACGGATAGTGACCGTCACCATTTCATATGAGCAATGGTAACAGACAATATCTTTCGTCACCAAAAAACTGAGTGTCACCAAAGGTGGCGTCACCGAAAGTATGTGTTGTGGTGACATTCAAGGTCTGTCACAAATATTGATTATAATGATGGATAGTGACTCTCACCATTTCATATGAACAGCAACGATTTTTTGTGATGGATCTTTCATGGCTGTCACTATTGGTGCATATATATGGCAACGTTCATTGACCATCACCATAAACTCATTGGTGACATCAAGTTTCGTCATGAATAATGACTATAATGACAAACAGTGACCCTCACCATTTCATATCAACAACAACGATTTATAGTGACAGACCTTTAATGGTCGTCACTATTGATGCGTATATATGGTGGCATTCGTTGACTGTCACCATTCATATTTTGGTGAGAGTCGAAAAATGTCACCATAAGCTCATCGGTGATGGTCAAAAAAACATTCGTCACCAAAAACTGATCTTCGTCATTCTCTATGAATATCAGGGCACGATGGAATCGAACCACCAACCTCCTGCTTTACAAGCAGATGCTCTTCCATTGAGCTACCACCCTTTAAAGAATTAGACTTTAAACTAGAAATTGCCCCTAAAGGTGCAAAGATACACCAAAGGAATAAGAACCATGAATACTGAAAGAATTTAGTGTCCTTGATCCTATTTTTATTCTACAACACTCTACAAAGTATGATCTTGATCTATGACGTATTTGTGCCAAGTGGTTCTAATTTAATAGTAAATGTTATATTCAGATAAAATAAATGAATAACTGAGAGGCCTTATGGGCTAGTTTTTAATCCTTACACCAAAATATCTTAATATTCAAGTCTATGGAACAACTCGTTCAAATTTCAAACTGAAGTAGATTTTAAATGGAAAGCCTAAAACCAGTTAAGTAGTTTACAAGTTAACATTTTGGATATAACTTCTGTTCAATTTATATGAAAAGTTATGCCATAACCTTGAAACTAGTTTCTTAGCTAAAAGACTTTCTTAAGTCAACAATGACAAAAAAAGATAGTCATGGCGAGCAAAATTCTCTTGTTTTTTCTAATGAGGGTGCATGTAACTTGACAAAGGTTGTATGAGTATCAAACCATAAACAGTTTCACTAAGACATGGAAATGACAAAGTCTTGTTAAGCAATAGAAGTTTAGTTGAATATATGAAAAGCATCGAGCTAAACGATATAATTAAACTAAAAGTAACTGTAAAAAAATGAAATTTCCATCATATACCATCTAGTTTGGTTAGTTCTTCAGAAAGGGAAAGTGCAATTGCATGATCCAGCTCCTCATCTTGATTTTATAATGGACCATCCTGAACAAAAATGTCCACATACAAAAATCAATGTTATTATATTGGCAAGACTTTTGATATAATCTATCAAAGCATGTACTATGTAGGAGAATAACTGGAAATCACAACTAGAAATTTGAATCACAGGATAAAAATATAAAATAACATGCAACAGGAAAGGAACAACTCCACAGTTTGAGAAATATGAACAATCCATGAACATGTTCTTATATATTGATATAGATAACGAAATAGCAATCAAGATTTATGAAATTCAAGTATCACACAAAAAATATGCACAAGTATGAAAAGGAATATGCACAAGTGCATTATCGACTATAATAACAACTCACCCCTTCCTCTATTTATATGAGAGGTAAAGGGGCTTTACAATAACAAGTGGACCTAGTCCACTACAAGCAAACTTTAAAGACACATTTAGGTCCACCCATGTGAAGCACTCTACTCTACATGACATGTGTCAGCATCAAAGGTGACACTGATTAACAAGCAAACCCTCCATGGCATGAACACTACTCCCCAAGGCCAACAATCCTCCAAAGGTCCTAAGCTCCAATGCATCTCCTCAGTCATGTGTCTCCTTAAGGACAATGCATATCCAAGGTAATGTGTCACTTTAAGGACTCCCACACCTACATATCCACTCCCTCAACCCAAGAGTTCACATGTCAAGGGATTTTGTGTGCTCATGTTGATTTGGGGATGTTTTTGTCATGGTGAAATACCCAACTCTACTCCAAGCACACAAACTCCCTTCATGCATCAACAACATGAAGTCACCAAGCTCCATACTAATCCAACACTTTGAGGAAGAATGTCTTTCAAACAACCAAACAAGGTCTAGTACCAAACGGTAAACCACCTCTAATTTCCAAGTCCATTAATGTAAAATTCATACTATTATTATTTCAAGAATATTTATATTTTATCCAACATGATGACCCACTATGTGCACTATTTGTAGGGAATCTTCTGGATTTTTCTGTTGCAACGTGTTGATCCACTATGTGCATTGGTCAACAACTCCATTTAGTCAAGGAACTCTTCTAAAGTTCTTTCCAAGCTTCATTTCTCTTTCCTATAATCAAGCAAATTGGAGCAACTAGAAAGAATTCCATTAACTGTTGTCCATCCAATTGTTTCCTAAACAAGTGCCTATTTCTTAAAGAAAGTAGCAAACTATCATGAAACATGACTATAGCCACATAGTTTCAGTACCTATATTCTGACAATGTTATTGAAAACACTGTTAGATTTGTTTCATAAAAGAGCACCTAGTCCCAACAACAAAAAATGTTTGTGGAGAATGGCTTGTTTCACTATCGTTGAGCTTGACTGTAAACGTTGACAGGTTTTTGAGAAAATAAAGTCCCTGGAGAAAAACAATGATGGTTTCTCTCTAAAACATATGCAGATAAAGATACAAGATTCGAGTGGAGGACTTACGTAGTTTCATGACTACCGCTTGACTTGTAGCTGTTTGGTTTTTTGGTCTGCTTTATTTTTTATATTTCAGATCTAGTTCCGGAATTTTTGGATTTCAAATTTCACTTATAATAGAAGAATTCTGGGTTGGCTCACATCATTGGTATTAGAACCTCAATTAATAGCAGATTCATATCATATTTTTTGCTACAGTTCAAATTAGTTAGTTATGTTCACCAATTTGTTTATCTTTCAAGGAATCCTTGTAAGGAAGATAGAGCAAAGCACAACTCAGATATATTGTCACCAACATATACATCAACTCAGATATATTGTCACCGAGAGAGAGAGAGAGAGAGGAGCACTGCTCTTACATCCCTAACCCAAGCTTGAAAGGAATATGCACAAGTGCATGATCGACTATAATAAAAACTCACTCCTTCCTCTTTTTATATGAGAGGTAAAGGGGCTTTAGTGGACCTAGTCCAGTGGAAGCAAACTTGCAAGACACAAGTAGGTCCACCCATGTGAAGCACTATACTTTACGTTACATGTGTCAACATCAAAGGTGACAGTGATTAATAAGCAAGCCCTCCATGGCATGATCACTACTCCCCAAGGTCCAACAATCCTCCAAAGGTCCTAAGCTCCAATGCATCTCCTAGGTCATGTGTCTCCTTAAGAAAAATGCATATCCAAGGTAATGTGTCACCTTAAGGACTCCCACACCTACATATCCACTCCCTCAATGCAAGAGTTCACATGTCAAGGGATTTTGTGTGCTCATGTTGATTTTGTGTGCCCCAATTTCCGATGGCCACTTCGTCGCTATTTCGACACATAGGCGTCGTAAGTGTCATATTTTGAGGCCGAGAAAAATGTCGTTATCCATTACGTCGCAATTCCGACACTTTAATAAAGTGTTGGAAGAGCGACACTTTTTCCGACGTTTCCAAACAAATGTCTCTCTTCCGATGTTTTCCAAACCATCGCTCTTCCAATGTTTTCCAATCCATCAGTCTTCCGACGTTCTCCAAAGCGTCGGTCTTCCAACGTTCTCGAAAGCATCGGTCTTCCGAAATTCGTCACAATTCAGACACTACCTCTTCCGACGTCTAAAGCATAGGTATTCTGACATTTATCATTTTTCCACACAATTGTCGCAATTTTGACGTTTCTTCTTCCGTCATTTAAGGTGTCGCACTTCCGACATTTATGAGACGTTGCTTTTCCAACAAAACAGTAAAAATATTTAAAAAAAGAGATGTCACTCTTCCGACGTTGTAAGCGTTAGTATTCCGATGCTTAGGAAACATCGCTCTTCCGACACTTAGGAAACGTTGCTCTTTCGACGAAACAGTAAAAAAATATTTTAAAAAATAATTGTCACTCTTCCAACGTTTAGAGTGTCAGTCTTCTGACGCTTATGAAACGTCAGTCTTCCGACGCAAGGCTAAAAATAATTTAAAAGAAAATGAAACGTGTACATATATATTTCAGTAATAAGGTTTTATTGCAAATGTGTACTTCGTTGAAGCAGTAACCCACCAACAGATCTTTAAATGAAAGGCTGTAAAGATTTAACAGCAACCACAGGTTGGCCGCCTCACGGTTTTGAAGATTTCATAACTGAGAGAACTTATTATAAAGTCACATAATAAAATAAAATGTTATCAAGTTATTTTAACCAAATATTTTTACAAGACAATTGAAACTTGAAATGGAAAATAAAATTCAACTGCACCTCATATTGAACTTTCACTTTCAATGAAATAGGTAGAAAAAAGAAAAAATTTTCAATAAAATGAAAATGCTAATGAATTCTTATAACCTAAGTTTTTTTACCAGACAAATAAAACTTGCAGTGGCAAATAAAATTCAATCGCACCTCATATTTAACATTTAATGAAATGAGTAGCAGAAAAGAAAAATTACGAGGCCATGACCAGGAAATCCCAAATAAGTGTATCATGTGTCAGATTCAACAAATGTATAATATAATTTATAATATACAAGAAGATATAGTCTAATTGTGAAAAATTTCATCTCTTAGTTTTGTGTGCTTCCTCACTACGGGAGCTTAATGTTTGCGTGAAAGAATCCATTGTAATGTCATCTCTTTGATTCTATATTTGAATTAGACTTTCATAATTTTCGGGTTAAAGAAAAATGATTTCACAATTGGTAAAGGTTTTGAAGATTTCATAACTGAGAGAACTTATTATAAAGTCACATAGTAATATAAAAAAATGAAACGTGACAGTACTCATATAATGTGCCACTAATTATTGAATATGTATGCCACTCATCTGACCCTTATCTTCCCTTATCTTTTTGTCAATTCTCTTCCGTTTGATTCCAAAATGTTGATGCTCCTATGACAGTCTTCCATGCCTTTAATATATGGATCCTATTGCTATAGATGAAGCCCTTTTCAAAGAGTGATAAGATAAGACTCTCATGCAAGATAGGTGGCCTAAAATTGATCAGGTTTCTTAGAGCTACTGAGGCAATAGGTGATACTACGTTACTTATGAAAGTATGAAATGACATAGGTGATACTACGTTACTTACAACACACAATATCACATAATGGCAGAGAACTAATCCAACAAATTTTCATTAAGCTCTTTGGTCTCTCTCCCGGGAGACAAAACCATTGCTAAAATATACCCTCGTCCTCCTATTGTTGCATGTTGATTATTTTTAAAGCCACTAACTAATGCAGAATTTGTGCATATCGATATTTTTGGAAGCACACGCCTAAATGGGTTGAAGATCTTCAAAATTAGAGCAATTTCAAGCACAAATTGTAAAATGAAAAAACAAAAGGAGAGAGCCATCACAACATAAAATTTCCCCTTCTTAGTTTTCTTCAGATGATAAAACTTTTCTCATAAAGTGAATTTTGATTGTACATTTTCCTTAGGAGGCCCATTTTAGACCTCAAAATTCCCTTAATGAAACGGGGTTTATGTTTTGCAGATCAAGCATTGTGCTATTGAACAAAATCTATGACCATTTTGATGACTTATATGGGACTTGTTGCAACAAATAGTCCATGCCCAATGATATCAAAATATTATATTCATGAAAAAAAAAGAGGGTTTCATATAAAGATGGAAGCCTCTCAAATTAGTCTTCCTGAGAAAAAGGTGAAAGCTATTTTTGAGAGACTGGCTAGGGATAGGTCACTAAAAAAACCACAACTTGTATCTTTTCAGGACGTAATCTGGGTATCTCTCATCTAAAGCGTTCTTGTGGTAATATGCCATTGAAAATAAGATGTCCTAACACTGCTACCCAAAAAGTGCATGGTGAATATTTTTCGGAAGTGATATGGGTTCTTCTGCTTATCAATGTACTTCAAAGAACTTCAAGACAAAATGATGTCAAGGAGTTGGAACTTGGAACAATGTTAAAAAGGAAAAGGATATGGAAGCAGTAGAATGTACTGGCGAGAGCTTGTATTTACTATTTTTCAATCTTGTACATTTATTTTATTCCTACCATATAACTTGGATTGCAAAAAAGTGCTCTTAAGACATTGTGTTCTCATTGTGCAGATTCACGCAAAACTCATGTCATGGTTGTAACTGTTTGTGCTCTGAATGGTTGGCTCTCCTGCTTGTCAGTTATCCTCGTTCAAGTTTACTCCATCCTTATTTAAGTCATCTATCACATTATTATAGTTCATTGGTCGATGAAAATGATATTATGAAGGCCCTCCCAAGAATGATTGGACTGACTTTCAACTTATTCCCTTACAGTTCAGCCTTTCCACTACTTGTAAACACATATATTTTCAATTTTGAGGGTTTATATGTTAGTTCATTCTGAAGGAAAATGTGTTTTTTAATGCTCCAAATGTTATTAACAAACTGGGTTTATGTTGTGCAGGTCAGACGTTGTGTTATTGAACAAAATCCATCATGTGGGCATAGTATACCCAAAATCTATGACCATTTTGACGACTTATGATGGGACTTGTTGCAAAAAATACACCATACCCAATGATGTCAAAATATTTTATTCATCAAAAATAAAGAGGAGGGTTTCATATAAATATGGAAGCCCCTCACATTAGTCTTCCTGAGAAAAAGGTGAAAGTTATTATAGAGAAACTGGCTAGGGATAGGTCACTAAAAGAACCACCAATTTGTGTCTTTTCAGGACGTAATCTGGATATCTCTCATCTCAAGTTTTCTTGTGGTAATATGCCATTGAAAATAACACGTCCTAACATTTCTGCCCAGAAAGTGCACGGTGAAGATGTTTCGGAAGTGATAAAGGTTTCTTCTTATCAATGTACTTCAAAGAACATCAAGACAAAATGATGTCAAGGAGCTAGAACAATATTAAAAAGGGCAAGGATATGGAAGCAACAAAATGTAATGGTGAGAGCTTGTATTTTTCAATCTTGTACATTTCTTTTATTCCTATCATATAATTTGAATTGCAAAAAAGTGCTCTTAAGACATTGTGTTCTCATAGTGCAAATTCATGCAAAGCTCATGTCATAGTTGTAATTGTCTGTGCTCTGAATGGTTGACTCTCCTCTGAATGGTTGGCTCTCCTGCTTGTTAGTTTTCCTTGTGCAATTTTACTCCATACTTATTAAAGTCATCTATCACAGCATTATAGTTCATTGGTCGATAAAAATGCTATCAAGAATGATTGTACTGAATTTCAACTTATTCCTTGCAGTTCAGTCTTTGCACTACTTGTAAACATGGATATTTTCAATTTTTGAGGGTTTATATGTTGCTTCCTTGTGAAGGAAAATGTGTTTTTGAAAGCTCCAGATGTTATTAACAAACGGGGTTTATGTTTTTCAGGTCAGGCATTGTGCTATTGAACAAAATCTATGACCATTTTGACGACTTATGATGGGACTTGTTGCAACAAATATTCCATGCCCAATGATATCAAAATCTTCTGTTCATGAAAAAGAAAGAGGAGGGTTTCGTATAAAGATGGAAGCCTCTCAAATTTTTCTTCCTGAGAAAAAGGTGAAAGCTATTGTTGAGAATCTGGCTAGGGACAGGTCACTAAAAGAACCACCAATTTGTATCTTTTCTGGACGTAATCTGGGTATCTCTTCCGGATGTAATGTGGGTATCTCTCATCTCAAGCATGTTCTTGTGGTAATATGCCATTGAAAAAAAAACGTCCTAACATTTCTGCCCAGAAAGTGCATGGTGAAGATGTTTCGGAAGTTATAAAGGTTTCTGCTTATCAATTTACTTCAAAGAACTTCAAGACAAAGTGATTTCAAGGAGCTGGAAGAATGTTAGAGAGGAAAAGGATATGGAAGCAATAAAATGTGAAGTGAAACCTGTAGTGCATGTCAAACAAAACCTGCAAAAGTGGCTGAGAATATAATGGGTGAATAATCTTCTGAAAATTGTCAAGGTAGCACAATAGAGAAGGGACAAGAGTTAGAAGACACTACAAAATTAGATTCAAAGTCATATCATTCTCCTAAAAGCATGGAAACAGGAGAGACATTTCAGGAAAGTGATGTGCATTTTGGAGAATAGGACTGATCTAATTTGCCTATGTGGTGTACCATTGAAGGAGATGCAGAAGGTGCCATTACCTTTCACTCCTATTCAACTTTCTCCCGTAGGAGTGAAGCTAGCTCTTTTTCTAGGAGGGAGAATGAGCCATCATTTTCCATTTAATCTTCTTTGGGTTCAACAGATGCTTCCAATTTCAGTCCCAACCATATGTGCAAGTCATATTTTCCAGCCGCACATTTACAGAAACAGGCTATATTTACAGATATTTCAAGTCACGATGACAAAGAAATATTTCCAGCACATCCTCAAACCAAGTCATACAACCAATCTCAACCTCATGGATTGATCCTCAATGTAGTAAAAGGCATGTTAATGTACCAGTTAAATCAGTGGCATCTACTGTCCAGTTGCATGTTAAAAACCAAACATAAAAGGAAGTTCAATGCATGCATCGAGAAACTGTGTGAATAGAAAAACAAAGAGCCTCAGTTTCAGTAGCTGCCCATATCATCCAATACAAACTAGAGAATCTTCCTTTGCATATTATGGTTGCAAATTTTCTGGGAGCATGACAGTTAGCCGTGTAGGGTGGTTAAACCCTACAGTAAAACATACTGAAACATATCTGGTGGGAAGCTACTCTCATGTATCTTTTGAAGTGTTTGCTTTGCATTCTTTAGATGAAAATACTAGTGTTTGGAGCCCAGAAAGAGCCAGCATGAAATTAGTTCAAAAAAACCATCATCTATGGTCATGTCCTGGATACGTTCAGCCGAGGTAAACAAAATTAAATAAGGAATTAATGCCCTGCAAAAATTCGTTGAATAGGGATTTAGAAAATGGGGTCTTCGGAAAGCTGCTCTCAGAAATCTAAAAAGGAAGTGACATTTCTACTACCTGGAAACATGAACCATGTCCTATTGCTACACCAGAGACAGAGCATAGTCATCTAAGTGCATCAGCTTCACCTACTCATCCTTTGATTTCAGAGGGTCTTCTTCACTGTTCGTTCAAGGATGGATTTCCATATTATAGATTTTCTTTGAAGGAGTCTGAAAAGGCTTTTGTAGCCAAAAAGTGGAAAGTCAAAAATCGTGGCAAAGAAGGCTTTGACTGGTTGTACACATTTCATTCTGGTCCTGATGATAAGACAATTTTAAATCTTTTGATAAAAAACAAGAATAAATGGGTAGCCTCAAAAGACAAGCGCTTGTTGATCTTGTGGGACACATGAGAGTCACCAGTTCATTATGCCCTAAGATTAACAGTTTTGGTAGCTTAGAAAATGCTGTGGAAACTGAATTTGTTCTATTTGGTGTATACATTGAACATATCAAAGAGAGACCTGTAAGACAAACATGTTCAACAGAATAGCATTCTTGTTTCAGATTCCAAACAGAAACTGTGGTGATTCATGCTCTACATCAATAACATTCTCTAGTCCAATTGCCGACAATATTAGTTTTGTCCCAAGCTATGCCACCTCAACTAAAAAGGCCATCAAGAACCTAACGTTGGACTTATGGTTGAATCATCCTTCACAACAAAGATACAGCGAATTCTTTCAATCCAGTCTTGATGTCTGGATCTATAGATGTAAATGCAGTTTTTGTGGAGAACTGGGGTAGTGGGGTATCTCAAGACTCAGATGCCGAACTTTGTCTGTCCCAGGCTCCCAGCCATTTTCTCCTCATCTGGAATTGACAGCTACAGTGACCAGTGGAACTGACAATGACACTATTTCACAGAATCCGGGGGGATGGGGACAGAATTTTCTGGACAAAAGCCTTCATAATTCAAATTCGATACATTCACATGATCCAGATAACTCTTGCAAGTCAGAATGCAGCAATAATTCTGCAATGAGCCCTACCCCAAGTTCAACAGGATGTGATTTTGATGACCAGTCTCCAGTCTCCGGGTGAAGGACTTGGAAGCTGTCACTTAAATTGTAAAAGGCAATGCAAGACAAGTATAACAGCTCTAGTGCCAGCATACATACATGGTTTGCCCAAAATTAAATCAAGTGGACCTTCACCTCTAATTGAGAGGTGGAGACTCGGTGGCAGGTGTGATTATGGTGGATGGGATATGGGTTGTGCACTCACCTTACTTCACAATCGGAAACAAGGAAGGAACAACGACTTAATTGAGACCAATTTAGAGGAAGCGGATTGATATTCGGTATATGTGCTTTCTAAGGTATTGTATCTAGGAACCAATTATTTTGATTTCAATTATGTAGAGTGCCACAGTGTTATGTTATGGGTATTAAACATCCATATCCTTTTCTCCTGTTTTTTTCCCTCTGAAAATACCGGGAAGTTTGTCATTCTGTAAATCCTATCTGAAATTTTTGTTCATGTTGGACATTATGTGAATTACAGGGAGAAAGGGAAGGCAGTTGCCGACGGTATGTATTCTGTTTGTTTTCAATTACAATTTCTTCAGTTTTATCCATGCTGCACAGCAGAGAAGAGATCCTCATTGTGCAGAGAAGAGATCCTCGTTCCTCCTGGCATGTATAATAATAACAATAATAATAATAACTAATTGCAGTTGGTACCAAAAGCAAAAGAAAGGAGTCGTGGGTACCTTGGAGACGAGAAGGGAGGATATCAAATTTATTACCAAAAGCAAAAGAAAAGAGCCCTGGGCACCTTGGGGTCGAGCAGGGAGAATATCAAATTTATTCCTAGATAGAGGTGTACATTGTACTGTAAAGTTTTGTCAGTCAATTTGTGGATATTGGGCTTTAGGGTAAAGTTGTTGTAATCCATGGTCCCCTATTGTGGTCTATGTACATGGAAGATCCTGTCATCCAAATGCTAAGAGCAAGCCAAATGTATTTTCAATGATGGCTATTTCCATGTTGTGGGTCTTACAACTTCCGCATCGGTATTGGTTTCTTGTACTGTCGAAACAGCCTGGCAAGATGTAAAGGTTATGATTTGTGAACAAAATAATACAGAAAAAATAGGTAAATTATATTGTTTTTGATCAAATAAATATCATCAATTCCTCGCAAATCTTTCTGGTCTGGTTCAAGGTTCAAGGTCTTTACACCTTGGATACCAAGCAATTTCTGGAATTTTTTCTACTGTAGAAACTGCTTTCTATCATATTTCCTTTATATATTCAAAGAAGTTAGAACAATACGAGTTTATTGTTGTACATTACCCATTTCAGCGTCCCTGTCAAGCACCATACATTCGTAGTTCTTAGCCTTCCATACATTGCTTTTTCAGATCCATAGCTCTTAGCCTTCCTTTTGTGCTCTTTCTTTCTGCGCACACTGATAAGTTGGTTAAGTTGGCTTAGTGGTTTCAGGGCCGCATCCACCCTTCTTCTCTGGACAAACCATGCAACCCTCAAAACCCGTGACAGTATGGCTGCATCCTCCCTCTTTCCCTGGACAAACCATGCAACCCTCAAAACCGGCGAGAGTATGGCCGCATCCTCCCTCCTTCGCTGGACAAACCATGCAACCCGAGGGAAACCGGAGGGAAATGAGCGAGGGAAATTAAAAATTTTGGTATTCGAAAAATTTTAACATTGTGAAATGAAATACGCGTAATACTTGCCAAAACAAAACCTTTGATGTGTTTCACATCTCGGCCAATGGTGACTTGAAAAAATGGTTTTATATGAGAGTTTATACATGCACTAAGCCAAAAAGACCTTATACATTTCCGAAGAGAAGGAAAAATGAGATTTATACAATAAAATAAGTTTGTGATTGCCGTAGAACAAAATAAAGTTTATGAGATTTTGTTTTTGGATTATTATAATTATCAATTTCATCATAAAATTTATGACCATTCAAATTTCATTAAATAATATGTGTGAGTTTTTTTTGGGGTTAATAAGGAGTTTGGATAAATAAGTGTATTTTTTATTATAAATAATTATTAATGAGGTTAGATCTAAGACATTTATTTAAATTATTAATTATATAAAATTGTTGAATTTTTATTTCATAAACTAGAGATTTTGTTTGATTTTTTAATCTAATTATGTGATATTAAAGATGAATTATGGTAACTTAAAAATAAGTTTTATGTGGTTAAAAGGGAAGTAGTAATGTTATGGTATGAATGATTATTTTCAATGAAATTTTTGGTTTAGTAAGGATAACTCATCTATGGACATTTTCCATGATTTTTAAGACGGAGTCAATATAGGAAAGGTGATACTTAAAGGGCTCCCAAATGCTTTAGAAATTTTATATCTATTGGTTTATAAACATTAGAGGTGGAAAAATATTCTAAGCTCTAGAGATAAGTTTGTTCCAACTTAGCTATATCTTGAACAACAAATTGTTGTTGACGACAAGGATATGATAGAAATTTGGTGGGTTGTAGGGTAGTCTTGTCATGAAATAAATGTAATGTAGTTACTAGGTAGGTAGGGGGAACCATTTTGGTGGAACTTGGCCATAAATGGGACATCTATCCATGCATAGTTTTTTAAGAACAAATACACCTAGTGGATTATCATTGTACGGGAATCACTTTAGGATCTAGGCTACTGTGCACACAGTAACTAAAGGGATATTAGTGAAACCGACAAAAGTATTATAGGTGCTTTTATATAAATAGGTTTTCTTATGTTCTCATTGGTTAGTTATGGGGAAATGACAATAAAGTAAGAGAAGTTATAGGTGCTTTTATAGAAATAGGTGTTCTTGTGCTCTCATTGCTTAGGTATGGGCAAATGACAATAAAGTAAGAGAAGGATTTAACTACTGGACAATTAGAGGAATGATTCCACACAAAACCAAGCGTGGTGCTACAACACTTTCTAGGCTAAGGGATTTTTGAAGGGGTTCCCCCACCATATGACTGGAAGAAGGGAATGGTCATTCCATATGCTCTGAAAGTGTTGAGGCTTCAGCCAGGTCACAAGTATTGTTTGCTAGGAAGGCTTTCCAAAGAATTTGGCTGGCATCACTATGACACTATTACAGAATTAGAAGGGAAGAGAAAGGCAAAGGCTTAGGTATCATATGAGAGAAGGAAGCAATTGGCAAAATTGAGATCAAAAGCAGTGGAGTTAGCCGAAAATCAGCTTGCCCCAAAGATGGAGCTCTTAGCTTCAATAAAGTATTAAATAAGTTGCATGTTGTGCTCAATGAAGCAATCAATTTTGAAAATGACAAGAAAATATTTCTAAATATGAAGTTTTTTACTAGAAAGATATAACAACATAGAAATAATTACACTGTTGATACAATAATAATATAATCCACAAACAACCTTGTCACATTCATGATTTGAGTATATAGTGAATTAGACAGAAGTAAGAACCTGATAAGTAGCAAGGAAATGAACGACTTGGGGTATGTTCATCAAACCCTTGAAGCAGCAATAACACAATAATTGGCCCTAAACCCTATATTGCGATTTTCTCCGTCATGAAACCCTTGAAGTAGAAAATACTCGTATAGATAATGAGCTTCAAGATAAAAATCCCATAGACATGAAGAGTGTCATATGCCTTGTTCAAAAATTATTAAATGAAACTGTGGATCTAAAAACGAACTCTAGAGAAGATACCTCTATTTAAATAACTTACAAACCATATTGCAGAAAACAATTGCTTATTCAAAGCTAATTCTTCGAATTTGGAGGGCTTAGGGGATTGGGGGTTAGGGGTTAGGGGATTTAGGTGCATTTAGGGGTTAGGGGTCGAATAATGAGTTAGTAGTTAAGGGATTAGGTATTGGGGGCTTAGGGGTCTCGACCCGAACGCGTTTGGACGGGTGCACTCAACCGAAACGACCTGACCTAAACGAGTTTTGGCCGGCGCCCTCAAACGAAACGACACGGTTTCGCCCAACCAAACGAAGGCACAAGGGAGAAAATTAAAAATGGGTCACATGAACGTGCACAAGGCACCCATTCAGTGACAACTTAGAAAATTTGATATGGCTGCCCTCAAACAAAATGACCCAACTCGAATGCGTTTGGGCAGGCACCCTCACATGGCGCGACATGGTGTGCATGACCAAACGAAGGCACAAGGGAGAAAATGTAAAATAGGCCACACGAACGTGCAAAAGGCACCCGTGAAATCACAACTTAGTAAATTTGATACGGCCACCCTCAAACTAAACGAACTGACCCAACCCGAACGTGTTTGGGCGGGCACCCTCACAATATGGCACGCCTGACTGAACAAAGGCACAAGGGAGAAAAAAGCAAACGGACTGCACGAATGTGCACAAGGCACCCATGCGGTCACAACTTAGCAAATTTGATACAACTACCCTCAAACGAAACTACCCGACCTGAATGCGTTTGGGCGAGCGCCCTCACACAGCGCGCTCGACCGAACGAAGGCATAAGGGGGAAAATGGAAAACAAGCCACATGAACGTGCACAA
Organism: Pinus albicaulis; assembly: GCA_034641835.2. NCBI lineage: Eukaryota > Viridiplantae > Streptophyta > Pinopsida > Pinales > Pinaceae > Pinus > Pinus albicaulis. The sequence goes on along the minus strand of CM076573.1, from coordinate 1,000,036,784 downwards.
GGCACTCGTGCAGTCACAACTTAGAAAATTTGATACGACCACCCTCAAACGAAACGATCTGACCTGACCTGAATGTGTTTGGGCAGGCACCCTCACACGGCGCGCCTGACCGAACGAAGGCACAAGGGAGAAAATGGAAAACGAGCCTCATGAAGAACAAGGCACCCTTGCGGTCACAACTTAGTAAATTTGATATGGCCACCCTCAAATGAAACGAACCAACCCGAATGCATTTGGGCGGGCGTCCTCACACGGCGCGCTCGACCAAATGAAGGCACAAGGGAGAAACCGGAAAATGGGCCAGACAAACATGCACAGGGCACCCGTGCGGTCACAATACTCTTGAAGGTACATGCAGTATTAGGGACTATATTGATGCAGTGACAGATTTTGTGGATATTTCATATGTGAGCCTTAGTGAATGTTTATCCTTGTGAAGTAGACTTATATAATGTTGGCCCGGGAAAGGGTATGTAATCTATAACTATATTTTTTGCATACAGGGTGGTGAATAAGCTTGAAATTCGAAGATGAGAAATTCAACACCCACTGGAAAAAATTCCAACTTGACTTCTTGAGATTTACAAAAATCCATTTACAACTTGGAGGGGAAACATTCCCAACTTCTTACTGATTAGGAGGAAAATGAGCCAAGAAAAGACAAGAGAATTCCCCATGTTTTCGCTTTGAATGAGACGAGCGAGACAACGTTCATGACACCGAGCAAGAGACACATAAGATTGAAAGAATTCTTAGCATCGATGGAGTTTACAAAGGTGTGGAGAGCCCATCAACTAGCTGAAGGGTTGTCTTGACTCTCAAGGGCACACCCTTGAACTGATACTTTCTGCCTTATCATATTAACACCAACCATGAATTCCACCTTTAGACTAGTGAAATCCCATGTCGAGGGATCAAATCAACCACGAAATTCATTAACTCTGCCCACCCTGTATCCATCAATGAACTTGGTACGAAGGCAAAGGAGGGATCAATTAAGGGTTTTCCAACATCATAAGACTCCACATGTGAGGGGTAAATGGGGCGTGGCCAACACCCCCACAAACCACCACCTCAACCTTAATGATGAGATCCTGACGCCAAATGTTATGCGTGATGTGAATATGTGCATATATAGGAGGCGACAGGGGGGGCATAGAAAGGAGGTCGTCTTTGGAAATCTTCAAAAAATAATTCTCATGGTGCATATATCCAACTAAAAAAACAAGAGAGAGGGGCAATTATATTGAGTGGAATTATTCATGGAATATCTTTCCAACCTGACATGTCATTGATCTCATACTAACCCACTTACTTCAAGAAGGAAGGCTTGATTCGTTTGTGTATCCACCTCTTTTTTTTGGCTTTTTAAAATGTGGCAATAAGCCTTTTGAGGGAATGATTTTAGGGCACTATTGATTTTTCTAAGGAGGAGGGATAAATTTTTTTTCTTCAGGAGAAAACCTTTTTGAAGGTGTTGAATAGTGATAAGGGAATCCCCGAAGATCACTAACCTAGAGACATCTCGATCATTAGCCAATTGGAGACCTGGAAGAAGCCCATACATTTATGTGAGATTGTTAATTCTTTGGACTAGCCCCCATAAGTACTTTATTTTTCATATTCCATCAGGATTTAGGAGAATCTCTCCCCCTCCCCCTCTCTCCACCCCAACTATTTGACTTTTATATTTTATTGAACTATTATGGTTCTATTATAACTCTTTATAAATGTATAAATTTATATAATTTAAATTTATGTGGTATAAAAAAAATTAAACATATTAGAATCGTGAAGATAATAATAAAAAAAAGAAACTAAAAATATTATACAAAAAAAGTGGTGTTCTATGTAAATTAACAACATAACTTCCAACATGATCCTCATAAAACTAACTAAACCCATATTCGTCTACTGTCAAGTTTGATATTTCAATAATTGTTTAGATGATTTTCATGAATTATTAGAGTTTTTGTTTAGCTGGTTTAAATTTAACTTGAGATTTCCCTAGGTTCCCTCACACGACCCAACCCGACCCACCCCGACCCGCCCGAACAGTGCGCCCTCACATGGCATGACCCAACCTGACCCGCCCGAATGCATTTCCTTAGGTTCCCTCACACGACCCAACCCAAACACATTTGGGTGGGTTCCCTCAACCGAAACGACTCGACCCGAATGCGTTTGGGCGGGTGCCCTCAACCGAAATGACCCTACCCGAATGGGTTTGGGCGTCAGGCGCCCTCAAACGAAACGACCCTACCCGAATGGGTTTGGGCGGGCACCCTCAAACAAAATGACACAGCAAGCTACCGAACGAAGGCACAACAGAGAAAACGAGAAACGGGCCCCACGAACGTGCATAAGGCACCTGTGTGTGATGTTTGGATGGGTGCTAATTTGTAGGGTTTTCCATTTTTATAATTTTATTTTTTGTGCTTTCTACCATGCTACCTAGTTGCTTTCCTTTTGCCCTAGCATTTTAACTTTTTCGATGTCTATCTCTCTATTGTTTCTTTCCCCATTTGAAATGTCATCCTTATTTGGTAGGTGTTTTCTTTAATATTGTGTGAATATTTTTCCATCAGACAGCTTCTGTGGCATTTGTCTATGAAAATAGCTTGTAAGGCCCATTCATCGGGGTATTTGATGAAATGAAATGATTATCGATGATCACCAACTAATGCTACCTACAAAGATTTACTCTAACAATTCTACAGTTTTCCTGTGCCAACAATTATACAACATTTTAACCTCATGAACTAGTCTCCTCTGTTCTCTTAGCTGATGCTATAAGCACTTATTGTTGTTGTCAAAGATTTTACTCTCTAGTCCCATTGAGCTATTTTAGTTATTTGTGGACATTGATATATTTTCATTTCATTTCTTCAATTTTTCTAACTGTTATGCATTACCTTTGGCCAATTCCTTCTTTCTTACCTATGTTTTTTCTGCATAAGCATTCCAGCCACCCATAACAGTAGGGGCAGCACAGAGGCAGCAGGAGCCATGCAGCGCTGACGCAGGCCCAGTCAGGGCAGCACAGGGGTAGTGTAAGCCCTTCAGGTGTGACGTAGACCCTTACTAAGCAGCACAAAGGCCGACGCAGGCTAGTTAGGCTGACGTAGAGGGATTCAGAGTAGTGTATTACTATCGTTTTTATTTCTCTGTTGGGTGAACCAGTTTTGGTGCCCAGGATTCTTGTACTTAGATTCTACATAATAATGAAAACCCTCTAGAGCTAGCTACACTAGTTTTCTCGCATTGGCTTTTTTCCGAGGACAGTTTTCCAGAAAATACATGTGTCACTTTGTCTATGAGCATGTTATTTAATATTTGATCTATATGTGTAGGTTGCTAGTTGTATTTACTATCTACTTCGCTAATTTATTGAATATTTTAGAAATTAACTTGTAACTTAATTCAAGTAGGAGAAGTAAATCAAGATACTGTAGTAGGGTTTCTTAGATTAATAAATTTTCAAATTCCCTAGGTCTAGCCCCATTAGGTCACCTAGGGCAACAATTTCCCAAGAATCTAGCTAGAGGAAAACTTCTATCTCCTAAAGGCAGCTGCGTTGTTGAGTTCCCTCACTCTCCTCAGAACTTGGGCCAATTCCGATGGTGGAATCTCTGGATACCTCAAGCCCTAGCTTAGGATCAAGTTTTGCCTAGGTGTTCCCAAGGATAGAACCTAGTAGGATCAATTTGACCTATCGAAGTAAAAACTCTTGTCTGATCCTTTCCCCTCACCTTTTCCAGGATAGGAACATCATTGGTTGCTAAATTCCATCCCTGAACCTGGGCTAGGTCCACTTGGCCCCGTGTGGTCCCATTTGGTGTCAAAGGCCTTTCATCAAGGAACATTTGGGAATCCAAGTTCCCAAAGGATTTTAGGGATTGAGAACTTCCTTCATAAGTCTTTTTCTTCTCCCTCAACCCTTCAATCCCCCTCCTCTCTCCCTAGAAGATAAATTCCCTTGCTTAAAAGGAAAGCAAGTCCCACTCTTTATTTAATCTTAGGGAAAAGGTTTCGAGGGTCACTTCCCACCTATTCATTGAACTATACTCTACAAGTGACTTCATAAACTACCAGGACTCCACGCATTGGTGAAAGTTCGTGAAGAGAAAGGAGCCTTAGCTGTGGTGACAATGGGCTAAGCCTCCATCGTTTGCCTTATCCTAGCAGCTGTCTTCCCATGAACCCTTTTAGTTTCATCATTATTTTGGAGGAAAATGTTGTTCACAATTCCATTTACAAAAATTCCTTGGTATGCCCACTTTGCCATACTATAGCTCTAATATGAGAAACGTATTATGGAGGCTTCTTCTCATCAATCAATTCTCTACAATATAGTGAACTAGGGCTAGTTGGTTGGCACACTTGACTGTTACTTTAGTCCTTCAAAGTATGCACATCCTTAGGCCCTATACACCTTCCCTTCTACCAATTTTGTTGTCCTTCACCAGAACAAGAATAGGGGCTCTTCTTTGACAGTAACCTAACAACCCTCCAACTGTACTTGGCCTACCATCAATCTGCCCAACCACAGTCAATTCCTTTTACTGATCTAGGGCCCACAATATTTTCTTCATCTAGGGCTCTTCAAATCTTCCACCTAGCACAAACCAACCATTAAGGTATGCAACATTATTTTGAACCCTCACATGATGATATTTCTCTTGGAGGATGATCATGACCTCCCTTTTGCAACCCTTACTTTGCCCTCATACTTGACCTACTTTAGGACTACATCTCTCTTCACCCCCTTGATGTGCCATATAGTGGGAATACATGTCAGACATGCTAAGATGTGCCAAGTGATAAGGCATGCCAACATGTGCAAGGGTGTGTCAATGTGTGTCAGGGACTGTCAAGACAACAAAAGGGAGAAAAAACTTACACTACAAGGAAATGAACACATAAGAGGTTTAATAAGTCATCAATTTACCTTTTCCAAGAGGGGCATGCTAGGCACACCAACACTAGGGGGCAATAGGTGCCAAGTGCAAAGTCTTAGTGCATTCTAAGTTCCAAGTATTCCTTTGTTGCTTCTCATCTACTTTCCAACAATTGATCATCACAAATCAATTTAATATTAAACCATGCCAAATCATACCAAGGCATCTCAACATATTCCAACCATGCTAAGACTTTCCAAGCGCCAACACGTGTTAAGCAACAATATGGTCATTGTGACCGTTATGCATGTTATGATGTGATCGGAACAAGTTGAAGAGTGCTATAAAGTAGAGAGTGATAATGCATGTTGATGAGTGTTATGATTATTAGAAAAAACATTAAGGGAGCACTAGGTAAAAATTCATGGAAGCTAATGAATATGAGGAACGGTGCCATATACTAGTGTTAATGATGTTAGCTATGCCAAGGAGTGGGAGTGACAGTTATGTCAAGAATTGGTAAGGAAAGTTAGGGAATATCAAGGTATGTCAAGAATTCCCAACAAAGGCCGAATTCTGAAGGTGTGTTAATTATATCACAAAGCACTAATAGTGCCAAGATATGCCAATACATGCTAGGTGCTAAGGATATTGTGGTGCAGATGTCATGGTATGTCAATATGTATTGTTGAACAAAGGAAGAAAACTAATATTAAGAAGGTTAATAAGGCCATTTACTTTATCTTTTTGAAAAGGGGCATGCTAGGCACACTAATAATAGGTCCCAATACATGCCAAGTGGCATTTTGTGCAAGTGTTAATGTATGTCAATGCATTCAACCAAGGTGTTCCAGGGCATGCTAGGGACTATATGCAGCATGCCAACACATGCTAGGAGAGTTCCATGTTGTGTTAGCGCATGCCACCATGTGATTGGGCGTCAGTGTCATCACAAGATGTTATAGGTACGAAGATGTTCCAAGACATGTGGGGTGCTAAGAAATGTTAGTGTGTGCCAAAGCATTAATTTAAGGTGTGCCCATATTGCTGAGGATTGTTAGGTCTTTCTCATTAATAGAATTTTCAGAGCTCGATTATGTATTAAATAATATATTTCCTACACAAAATAGTGGAACTTTATCTAAATGGAATTTTATAGATAATAAACTTAATAGATGAACTGTGTGTTGTCTCATAGGAAATATCTATTCGACTAACAATACTTTCTGAGGGAAATGATACACACTAATTACTTCTTAAAAATTTAGCTGACTCTAACCACTATGGCCTTGGACATATTATACAAAATACTCCACAATAATTGTCTTAAATCGTTATATTTTGACAAAAAACATATTAACAGGCACATAGCATCATAAAAAACTCATTGGAATGATCAATGATGATGAGCATTTTTTGACCGTCACCAAAAGTAACAAAACGGGCATTGGTGAGGGTCATTAAAAGTTCGTCACTAGAAGTGTCACCAAAGAGAGAATTAGTGATGGGCCTTTAATCACCCTCACCAAATTGAAAATGTCTTTGGTGATGGACCATAAAGGACCATCACTATTTACACTTACAATGACGATTTTTTAATGATCAATGATGAAGAACATTTTTTGACCGTCACGATTTTTTAATGATCAATGATGAAGAACATTGTGACCATATTTTATGCTACATCTCTATGCTACATCTTTAATAAGCATAGAGATTAAAGAAACATCTTAGTTTTTCTATTCCAAACTAGTGGAAAAAGAAAGGCAACAACGGTTTTCTCCCTCTCCTATAAAAAGGAGCTGAACTCTCTTAGTTGAAGGTCGAAGGATTGCTAACGTTTTGAATACTTGTGAAGTAGAGAATATCACAGGAAGGCGAAGAGTCAAAGATGTCCTTAGGAGAGCTTGTTGACTAAGACTTCACTACTTGAGAGATAGAGAGATTGGAAGGCTGAGGAGGGCTTGGTACAACCGACGGTTGTAATCCTCCTTCTTTCAAAATCAATAGAACTGTATCTGTTTTGTCCATTCAATGCTTAATATTGTCATTATTGTTTGAATATTTACATATTATGATATGAATGGCTCAGATGGGCAAAATTTAGAGGTTCATTATATATTGGCTTAATTGATAGGATATATGTTGTGTTAGAAATTACACGGGTGCTTTGATTGATTGTAGGACTAAGATTTGGAGCTGGTGAAGAAGGACTTTTGTTTCGCTACCTAGTGCTCTCCAAGGGACTCCAATATCGTCAAAGAGGTAATTTTCTATCGCATTCCATCAAGTTGTTTTAAGTTAATATGAACATGTATATGCCATATTTGTGAACTGTATAGCTAATCTTACTGTCTGCCTCGGGCACCTAAAAGCCCTGAGAAGGATATATGATAACCAACAACCCAAGAATTTTACCCTATAGTAGAATTGGCGACTCCACTGGGGTGTTTCCCCATAGTTTCCAAACTATTTCTTTCCTCCTTTCTTCTTTCCTCTGTTCATAGATCCTTTTGACCAGTACTTATGCCTAGTAAACTTTTCAAAAGCTCACAGAGTTCAATCCTGTTTCTGTTTGACCATCTGAAGAATTTTTCCTTGGCTAACGCTACCTCTGTAGGTTTTCCAGTGCGTTATAACTCTGGCTCTGCTTAAATACAATGTGTTAGTCTATGGATTAATGTTGTCTTTACTTAGAGACGGTGAGTTACTCAACCAAAACTTGTTGTTCACTGTTGTGATTGTGTTTTAGCTGCAGAGTTTTTTGGCCATCAGTATATCTCCTTGAATGAATCCCTGTGCTTTTTTACTAAGCTGGCATTTCTGTTTGTTTTCTCTTGTTTGAAAAGTTAGTGTCAAAAGCATTTACTTTTCAGAGAAGATTTTTTTTTTTTTTATAGATTTTTTGCATCTAGCTGAGTTAATTCTGAAATTTTCAGTTCATAGACTGTTAAGAAGAGGTAGATAGAAGTCTGAATATTTAAAGCTGAACTGTGTTATTTGAATGTTAGTGCATGGATGTTGAAAAGAAACCTCTCCTTGTAGAAATACTCTTCATTGAATTGAATATTTAGAGCATGTTTTGTATGGTTTCTTGAGTCAGAGTCTCATTACATTTCATACGTCCACTCCCCCTCCGCAAGACTAATAATCAAGTACACTAAGAATCAAGCGATAATAAAATCAATCAAATTACTCTTTTTGAGCTCACACAAACAGTAGTTTAGGCTAGGATCTTGGGTTAGGAAAAGTGAGAAAATCACCCAAGATCTCAAAACTTGAAACTAGAGTCATTAACGCAGTGAAACTTACCGTTAACTCACATTGTTGGGACCGTTCCTTTACCCAGCTCAAGTAGACAACACTTGGGTGCACAAGAAGGTAGCCTACCGATTGCATCCACTGGGTGTTGGCCATGGGGTGTTCTCTGGGATGTTTAAACCAGATCGGGATCTAGGTATTTCACGACATAATATTGTTCCCAGATGTGGACCGATGATGTTCGTGGTTTGGAGGTATCTTAGGTGTTTACCTGGACTTACAAGGTGACCGGGACGTGTTGTCCCGTACTCGAAACAGATGGACCCACCGTTCTTGTCCTTAGGAGCGACTGCCTTCTGCTGTGATGTTTACACCTATCGTTGAGGTCGGAGTGAAGCTCTTAGAAAGTGGATCAGAATCGGCATTTTCTCGACCAACCCTCTCTGTATACTATTTTGATACTGGATTTCATCACCAACAAACGATAGTACTTAGACAGGGCACCCTATTCTGGTTTCTTGCTAATTGATTTTAGAGAGTTCTTTTTTTTTTAGGTGTGTGGTTAGTGTCATTGAGACTTTATAATACATCACAATTTATTAAAATTTGTTAAAATTAAACAGGTCACCATGGCATCCCCCAACCCACACCGTCTGTCTCGACGACAGCAAGGTCTACCTCCTCTAACTATTGAGGAAGAACTGAACCTTTGTGAACCTGTGACTTCTACGGAAGAGAAGTCTCCTCTGACTAATCTTGATTTTCACATAGCCTCATATCATCCACAATTCTGGAGGACCCTTTCAGTGAAGTGGTTGTACCTCATTACAATCCTTTGGTCACTGATCTGTTGGGGCCTGTGATAATTCAGATTCCACCACGCCAAGATATGTCTTCGGCTGCATAAACATCCATTTCACCACTAGCATCCACAGGGTCGATGCCAATGGCAACCATCAGAGGTTTGCCACCATCCTCCCCACCAGTGGTCAGTTCTATGCCATTACTAGGTAACCCCAGTAGTCAACATATACCTAATCCCAACCCTATGGTCATCACAACTGTCAGTATTTTACCAAATCCTTCGGTATCTACTTCTACCATGACCACGTTGGGACCCACGGTAGCTCCTCCTACGAGTATGAATACTTCGGTGCCTTTTAGCAACCCTTTCAGTTGGAACCCTTTGCTGAGTTCAAACCCCTTGGCCACTATACCAGGGGGTGGTGTCACCAGCACTCAGGTAGCAGGGAACATTTCGATTCCCCTGCAATCCTTAGGACAAATGGGAAAACCTATTGTCAATACTTTTCCCTTAAGTGGTTCAAATTTAGGTGTAGGGTCTATGTCGTTGCCAAACTATGCAAGTAGTAGCATGCCTCTAGGTAACTCTATTGCATCCATTTTGACTAACCAACCCCAACCTCCATCTGGAATGGGAGAGCACTTTTATATTGGGGACAACCAATCATTCTCCCCACAATACAATATGCCCTATGGACAGCAACAGTATGTCCCTACTCCTCCACCTATCGGAATTTTTTATCAAAGTCCCACTTATCCTCATGGTAACACGTTGATGGGTGGACCTTATGGTCTAAGTAGTCAACCCATACTGCCTTGGTTAGATTTGGGGGCAAATCCACAATTTCCATTTTTGGCATCTTTGGACATTCTCGATATCCATAAACTGACTAACAATCCCATCAATCACAACCCGCTTTGGCCTCCAGTACCGCATAGGATTCCTTCTGACATCCCGAAGTTCGACGGGAAACAAGGGGACGACCCAGCCGCACACATCACTACCTTTAATCTATGGTCTATATCCAATTCCATGGTGGATGATAGTTTACGGTTTTGACTATTTCCCCGCACCCTTACAGGCAATGTCGCCAAGTGGTACATTGAATTTCCACACATCGCCATCAATAATTTTGGCGCTTTAGCGATGGAGTTTCTAAAGAACTTCCAGCTACCAATTAGATTTGAAACCGGAACGAAATTGTTAACCTCGCTGCACCAAGACACTGCCACCCACATCTCTGGTCATATTCATGAATGGAGACGTAGGAGGAGGCTAGTCAAAGCGCCAATCCAGGATCATCTCTTAGCCAATTAGTTTTGCAAGTCTCTTTTACCCCACATCTCTAAAGACATTGGCCTTTCTGGTGCGGTTACAGAAGATCAATGTATTCGCCGTGCCCAACATTTTGATTTAATCTATTCACAATCCAGCACGCTATACGATCTACTCCCCCATGCCCCTGGTAACCCAAATCCTCCGGCCACTCAGAAAACCAGAGCGTATGTCGACGGTCTTGTTGGCACATTCTCCGGTGTGGCCACAAAGCAGTCTCGAGGGAAAGCCTCCCAACCATCTTCGGCTGCCACCGCCCCTCACCAAATTACTACTGTTCCTACCGCTGAGGTGAATTCTATGCAAACCTCACAAAAACCGAGCAGGAAAAATAAGAAGAACAAGAAAAAGACATCTTCTTCGGAAGAGCATTCGGATAATCAGAATAGCCCTAATCAGAAAAACGCTACCAAAAATGAAAAAGGGAAGGATAAACCCATGAAATTTCCTTACAAGATCTGTGCGGAGGACCACTTGATATACAAATTTCCTCGGCTGCAGGAATACATTGACTTTATTGCCAACAAGGATTCTGGGCGAACACTTGTCGTTCTTCATAATCCTTTCCCTAATCAGCAGTAGCAACATCAACACATGGTTGACAATCCACCACAACCCCATCAACGGGGCAATGGTGGTTCACATCCTTCTAGCGAAGGACCATCCACCATTTATGGCATTGAGAGTGTTGAACTTCAAACTCACGCCAAGCTTTATGGAAATCCTACCATAGATTCTCAGGAACCTGGAACTAGTTCAAATCCACCGCCACCCAACGATTTGTATATCAAACAACCTACTGGTAAACCCATGATTCGTCCCCCCAAAGGGACACTTCGATGCACGACTCATAACATCTTTGCATATGCAGCCCAAAACTACAACATTGTAGAAGATTTGGTGTAGGCACCGTCAGCTATGTCTGCTCTCGAAGTATTACAAACCCGTCCAACACAAAGGAAAGCCTTTCTTTTGGCCATTGGTGGAATAGACCCCCAGGACTCCATGCTAGCTATCTTTGATATGAAACAGGCTAAACCTCGCCTCTCACACCAAATTTCATTCCAGGTGTAGGTTGTGTCAAAAGGGAGACCAATCCATCGCACTGTCATAGACGAAGGTGCTTCGACCTGCATTATGTCACAAGCTTGTTGGCTCAATTTAGGTTCTGCTACCCTCACCCCACCATCGAACTCCCTCAAATCTTTAGATGGCCACGCGTTCCTCCCAAAAGGATACCTTGCTAGCTTTCCCATCACTCTGAGTGGGAAAATGGTAAACGTGGACATCAAAGTCATAGAGCACCATCTAGACTATAATCTATTGCTTGGTCGTAGTTGGTCTTATGCCATGACTGCCATTGTGTCTTCGGTCTTCCGACTCATTCTATTTCCATTGGATGGGAAAATAGTCACAGAGGATCAGCTATCCTTCTACACCCCTGATTATGCCACGTTACCAAGTATCACTGTACCCCTAATAGGAGGCTTTCCTGACTCTTCGTCAGTATCAGTACTGGTCTTTTGAAGGAATCTTCCCTAATGGGTTGTTTTCCTCTCCCGCCACCACAGATCCCAAACACAGTTGTAATGATATCCACCACTTTGGATGGCTCTATCGACCCATGGATCATTCCGGCACCTTCAGACATTGATTCCTACGTAGATCATATGCTGCTCTCACCAGCAGAGTTGGCTTACCAAGCCATCCAAATAGCATCTGAACCCTCCACTGCTATGGTTTCGACCGAAGGTACAAACCTCCTGCCCATCAAAGTTCTCTCTAAGGATCTCCTCAATTAATTCTTGCCTACAAATGAATCTATTCGAGAGATCATGTCTCCAAAAGAATGACCTTGGGGAGAGTTTCACCATCACGCTTCGATGTTTGACTCGGAGGCGATAAAAACTGAAATTCCATCTTTTGACCAACCTGAGATGGTTCCCTCCGCTTATACGACTGTTCAAACTATCGATTCAGAAGGGAACATGGGTAATCTTTCTAAGACAATGCTCATTGATATATCGATCAAAACGGGTATCGTGGAAAATATTCAGATTGGAGCCAACTGCAATCCTGAGGAAATTGCATGCTTCACATCGCTTTTCAAGGAATTCCGCGATGTGTTTGTTTGGTCTTATGATGGAATTCCTGGCATAGACCCTTCTATCGTCGAGCACGAAATCAAGATTTATGACAATGGAAAACCAATTCGGCAACGACTCAGACTTGTCCACCTGCGAAAAGCAGTGACCATCAAGATTGAGGTAGAAAAATTTTTAAACGTTGGTTTCATCTATCCCATTCCTTTAACAAAATGGGTTTCCAATCCAGTTACTGTTGATAAAAAACAAGGCACCATTCAAGTTTGCATCGACTATCGTGATCTGAACGCCGCTTGTCCCAAAGACAATTAACCTATATTGAAGATTGCAACAAGAAATAGTGAAGGAGGCATCCTGAAACATCTTTCCTGATCCTAGTTGGAAAGTGATCACCTAAATTAGGTGGGGGCCACACAGGTGATTTTTGTCGCAAAGTCTATTTTTAGACTATGGACTGTTATTCACAGAGTTGGGCAGTGACGTTATTTTCAGGATGATTGGTCAGGTTTTTGCAAAACAGATGGACCCTGCCTTAGACATGGCCTATTTTTAGACCTCCAAATTAAAAAACAGATCACCAAATATTATTAGCTCTTAATAATATTTGGACTATAAACATTATCTTATCCTCTTGGAGCACTTCAATTTGATGCTTGGATGTGGCACATGCAGTTGACAGAATGAATTACGCTATTCCTAGGGTCTAAGTGGAGCTATTGCATGATGACTTCAGTTAGAACTCATGTGAGTGAGTTTGGTGGAGTTGATTGAGGAGTTGATGGAGTTGTGTTCAGTTTGACTTAGTTGAACTAGTTGTATTTAGTCTAACTGATTAATACACTAGTGATGAGTGGTGTGAATTAATTATTAATTAATTCAATAATTATTAACTCATAAATCAACTAATGAACACATCAGTTAACTTCAGTGCATGGACAGTTTCGAAGGGAGACCGTTGTTAGAGAAGTGTGAAAGGGTGAGTCTACTATCAGTTGTGACTATAGTCATGGCATGAGATTTACAATAACACGTTGATTGAGATTGCCAATGAGGATTATGCAAGAGCAAGCCAAGGGGAATTCCAAATTGGGATCCATTCATTCTCATCTTGGTACAAAAGACAGAGGAAGAGATTTGAACTTGTGACTTGTTCATACTCTGGGGCTTGGCTTGTGGGTAGCAGAGATAGTGTTGAGAGTCAACAGAGGAGCTTTGTGCCATGTATTGTTACATGTTCTCTATCATTATAATATACAGATAGTTGGGGGTTTTCAGCTGTATGCTTTCCCCATTACATACTGTGTTATATGTGTGCTTGATTATGTTTTAATGTGCGCATGCGACTGCTTCTATTTCCGCAAATTGATGATCAATTGTAGAAGAGGTTATGTATTATACATGAAGCTCAAATAGTGTGTAATCGTGACAATACTTGAATAATTCAGCTATTATTCAAATTTTCACATGGTATCGTGAGTTTAAAGATTGGATCACCTGGACCGTTATAGTGATTACATTTTATTTTCAAGAGACGAGTCTCCGTAAGAGGATAGTAGCTTCCGGGATCCATCCTTTCTTTGAAAGGTGAAAAATTCAGTAAATGCCCCTACAGTCGATCTCTGTGCTAGAAATACTTTGTTCTCACAGATCAGAAGCGGTTGAGTTTTGAGCTAGTGGAATTCGAATTTGCAGCAGTGTTTTCTTGGTGTCGAAGTCAAAATGTCTTTCAACGGATTGCGATTGGAGTATGCCCTTGAGGGCAGCTCGAATTATATTACATGGAGAGATAGGATGGAGGTGGTGTTAGATGACAATGGGTTGAAGGAGTTCATAGATGCTGAAGTCCCAAAGCCTACTGATGTTGCTCAAGTTGAGGCTTGGCAAAAGAAGACAACAAAGTGTCGAAGGATTCTATTGGAGGGCGTGAAGGATCACATTGTATCCTGGAAGATGAAGTGGTTCGTTTCTCCATACTTTATGTGAGAAAGTGTCGAGTAGATTTATCTCCATATAAGAGCCACTGTGAGGAAGTTGGCGTCATGATGGGGAAACTTTGGAAATAAAGATGAGCAGAAGAATGACACTATTCTGTATACTTGACAAAGTTTTTTCACCGCAGGATGAGTTTGGGAGTGGTTAGTGTGGATGATCAGAATTGGTGCAGTAAGCTTGGCTCTACTTGGTCTTCCGAAGAGTTGGCACTTATCGGTGATTCCGTCATTTGGTCGAGAGAAATTTCCAGGATGGGAGAGACTTTGGTTGGATCTTGTGCAAGAGGAGATAAGGCGGGATACCAAGGATGGATCTTCATCAAAGAATGATGATGAAGAGGATTTCACTTTGGCTACCAAAGCAAGGAAGGGGAAGGGAAATAATAATGCTTATCAATCCGGTGCGGATGGTAAAGAGCGTGACATGTCCAAAGTGAAGTGTTTTCACTGTCACGAGCATGGACATTACACCAGGAATTCTCCACAGAAGAAGAATAACAAGAAGGTCGGCTGAGTCGTTAGCTTGGTGAGGCTCTTGCCTCGCAATTTGAGCTGGACTTCTCATTGATAGCATGCATGGTGTCTAGTGCATTGGGATCGGGGTGGTATATTGATAGTGGCGCTTCCTTTCACATGACGGGAGATGTGAATATTTTCAGTGACTTGGTGGAGAAAAATCTCCAGATGCATGTTGAGTTGGGCAACAATGGACGATACAATGCGAACGGCATTGGTACCAT
The DNA here is from genome assembly GCA_034641835.2 of Pinus albicaulis. NCBI lineage: Eukaryota > Viridiplantae > Streptophyta > Pinopsida > Pinales > Pinaceae > Pinus > Pinus albicaulis. The sequence goes on along the minus strand of CM076573.1, from coordinate 1,000,021,646 downwards.
AACCTTTCAGAGGGAGTCAGGTAAACTCATTATTTTACAAGATGTATTGCATGTACCAGGATTAACAAAGAATTTGATCTCAGTCGCAATGTTAGAGGATAAAGGGTATGAAGTTTTCTTTAGAGAAGGGAAAGTTTTCCTTCGGCACAAGGCAATGGGACAAGTCAAGAAGGTTGGGATTCGGGCAAAGAATCTCTACAGACTTGAAGTAGATGGGATGTCTACGGAGCTTCCTACTGTTGGGAAGCGGGAGAAAGACATGCAACTGATGCTTGAGAGGGAGCAAGTTTTTCATGCAGGCGATAGTGAACCTCGGGATGTGGAGCAGCCACAAGAGGATCATGGAGTGGGAGAAACCACTCATGCAGAGAAATTTCATGCCAGATGGGCAGAGGGAGTGCATGCAGCTATACCACCAGGAGAGAGGTGGGGCGACATGCATGATTAATCCCAAGAGGAGATTTCTGGGCAGGATTCATGAGATGGTGTGATCCTTTGAACTGAACTCCGAAGTATGAGGGTGCTCAGCTGAAGAAGAGTATGACTGCTTGGATTGATGCAAAGATCAAAGTGACAATGGTCAGACATCGACACGAATCGCAGTCGACAACAAGGCAAGAGTGCATGGGCAGTGAAGAGTTCAATGTCACAGTTGTTCCCGATGACATGCACTGGGCTTGGTAGAAGTCGGCACGAAGACTTCACGACATATGCATCGAATGGATTGGTGCTGTTTGGAGCCTGTTGCTCGCAGAGTTGCAGAGCATATGCATGGAGTTGCATGGCGCTTGTGAAGGTTGCAGGTCGAATGCATGGAGTTGCATGTCGCATGCAAAGACAGTCCTTTCTTGTTGAGAGGGAGTGTTGAAGATTGCAACAAGAAACAGTGAAGGAGGCATCCTGAAACATCTTTCCTGATCCTAGTTGGAAAGTGATCACCTAAACTAGGTGCGGGCCACACAGGTGATTTTTGTCGCAAAGTCTATTTTTAGGCTATGTCTATTTTTAGACATATGGATCATGGTCTATGAGTTGCAGGATGCTATTTATGGATGATTTGTCAAGTTGGTAAAAATATATGGACCTCTACTTTTAGATATTGAGCGAAGTCTATTTTTAGACTGCCAGTCTAAAAATAGATCAATCAAATATTATTAGCCCTTAATAATATTTGGACTATAAACATTATCTTATCCTCTTGGAGCACTTCAATTTGATGCCTGGATGTGGCACATGTAGATGACAGAAGGAATTATGCTTTTCCTATGGGTTAGTTGAGCTATTGCATGGTTGACTTCAGTTAGAACTCATGTGGCAGAGTTTGGTGGAGTTGATGAGACAGTTGGTGGAGTTGTGTTCGGTTTAACTTAGTTGAACTAGTTGTATTTAGTCTAACTGATAAATACACTAGTGATGAGTGGTGTGAATTAATTATTAATTAATCCACTAATTATTAACTCATAAATCAACTAAAGAATACATCAGTTAACTGCAATGCATGGACAGTTCAGTGGAGACCAGTGTTAGAGGTGGGTGAAAGGGTGAGTCTACTATCAGTTGTGACTATAGCTATGCATGAGATTTGCACACACATTGATTGAGATTTCCAATGAGGATTGCGCAGTACAAGCCAGTGGGATTCAAACTTGGATCTCATCATTATTCATCTTGGATTGCGCAGTAGAGGCAGGCAGATAGGTGGAAGAGATTTGAACTTGTGACTTGTTCATATCTGAGCTAGTTTGTGTGTAGCATGTGAGATAGTGCTGAGAGCTGTGAGGAGCTTTGTGCTATGTATTGTTACATGTTCTCTATCATTATAATATATAGATATTTGGGGGTTTTCAGCTGTAATATTTCCCCATTACATACTGTGTTATATCTATGAATTTTCATGGTTTTAATGTGTGCATGCAACTAATTTTATTTCCGCATGTGATGATCAATTGTAGAAGAGGTTATGTATTATGAATGAAGCTTAAATAGTGTGTAATCAGGATAATCTCAGTGAATAATTCAACTATTATTCAAATTTCTACATCCTACACCATTCATTGATCAAATTCTCAACGATTTTTCCGGATGCAAATCTTTTTCCTTCATGGATGGATTCTCAAGCTATAACCAGATTTCCATTAGAAAAGATGACCATCATAAAACTACCTTCATCTGTACTTGGGGCACATTTACGTATTGAAAACTCCCATTCGGTCTGAAGAATTCTGGAGCAACCTTTCAGCGGGCTATGGAATACGCTTTTCACAAAATTCGACATATTGTATAGGCTTACTTGGATGACCTCCTGGCCCATTCCAAGAAACGACATGATCACCTTGCTCATCTGAAAGAAATTTTCGCTAGGTGCAGATTCTACAATATACGTCTGAATCCTCATAAATGCGTATTTATGGTCGAGTCCGGACATCTATTAGGTTTCATTGTCTCGAAGCACGGGATCAAGGTTGATCCCGATAAGGTTAAGGGGATTGTTGAATTGCCGGCACCACAATCCATCCTTCAACTCCAATGTTTGCAAGGGAAGGCAAAATTTTTGCGTCATTTTATCGTTAACTATGCCAATATGATTAAAGGATTTATGCGTTTATTGAAGAAAGGAACACTATATTTGTGGGATTACCAAGCTCAACTATCATTCGATGCTTTAAAACATGCACTTGTTTCAGCCACACTCCTTAGTGCCCCCGATTACTCACGCGACTTTCTCCTCTACCTGGCAGCCTCACCGTCCTCACTTGGAATGGTTTTAGTTCAAGTACACAGTGACGACAGTGAACATGTGATATGCTATTTGTCCAAAGGTCTAATCAGACCTGAATTACGTTATTCACATGTGGAGAAACTTTCTCTGGCGGTAGTTTTTAAAGCATTCTTTTTACAGTATTTTTCTTGCTCGTTAATCCAAAAAACCTCGAGCTCTCTTCTTCAGACTCGTTAAAACCATGAAGAAGCATCGAGAATTCTTTTTATGGTCTTTTTCTTGCTCGCTAATCCGAAAAACCTAGAGTTCTCTTCTTCAGACTTGTTAAAAACATGAAGAAGCACTGAGCGTTCTTTTTAGGAACCTTTTTCTCGCTCATAAAACTGAAAAAACCCCGATTTGCCTTTTTCAGGCTCGTTAAACTACCACGACAGAAACTAAGGAGCCATTCTTTTCTCTTTTTCAAAGCTCTTTAAACTGAAAAAGTAATCTAGTTTTCTCGCGTGACTCGTTAAAATTTCATAGAGGCACCAAGTTTTTCTTTGTTGGACTCATTAAAATTTCACAAAGAGTACTGAGTTTACTCCGTCTCCTCGCACTCATAAAAAAATGAGGTAGACTTCCATCAAACATATATTTCTCACTTTTCCGGTTTCGATGGACTAACTTATGGAAAATGAACTATTTCGGGCTTACTATTCTCCCTTTGCCATGCCCGGTTATCAAGACATGACAAAGGTACCCCAATGGAGTTTTCTTTTATGATATTTTTCAGACTCTCTAAATATGAAAAATTCACCGAGTTTACTCGTCTGGACTTGTTAAACCTAATCGGACGGGGCACAGAGTTGTCTTTCCTGACATTTTTCAGACTCTCTAAATATGAAAAATTCACTGAGTTTACTCGTCTGGACTCGTTAAACTTAATCATATGGGGAAAAAATTGGAAAAAATGGATACTACCTCTGTTACATTTCAGAAAGGTCGATTTGGTAGCAAAATTCTTGAACATGGCACTTCCCAGAAAAACCTTTCGCAGTTAGCCGAACCCTACCATATACGAGTATTAGCCTTCATCTCCCAGTGTCCCTGCACCGGTAAAATCCTAACACACTCTTTGGTGTTCAACAAGCTTCAGCTGCCTATTACCCTGCTAGAGTGCCTTCTATTGTTCAAGTAGATCTCGCTATCTATTTCTCCTGTTATCAACCAAACCGCTCATTATGCCAAAAATTATTTGTCGTCCGACATCCCCATTTCCTCTTCATTATCTCGAATCATAAACAACATCATTTGGTTTCCATTTTGTGTTGACTGATGTAGGATGCCTCAGTGCCTACCTTTTAACAGATCTCTTCCTATCGACTTCAACATCTTATCTAGGAAGCTGATCCAGAAACCCATCAATACCCAGATACTTGTAGACATCAGTGGCAGGTAGTCTTGTGTTTGATCAGGGGTCTTCATCATTGGCTCCTAGTCGAATGATTCTATGAGTGTTCTACTTCAACTCATTTTATTCACAATCGCTAGATTGTATTGTGCCTCTTAGGGACCATCATCATTATCGGTGGTCGCCTTCGTGTCTATTAATAGTTTTCATTATCGACTAGTAATTAGATGATTTCTCACATGTTCGACGACAAATCCTTCATTCACATGTTGAGGAATATGAAGTTTAAGTGAATCGACAATCAAGACCTTAGGGCAAAGGCTACATCATTAAAGTTGTGTTTCTTTCCCCAAGTTGCAATATTGTTTATGGAGACAGCTTCTTTAGCCTGATCTTGCTATGATAGACACTTCCACATTGTGCTTATCGGTGGACAGATTCTTCATATCTCTATTCTAGAGAAATCATGTTGTTTAAGCTACTAAGCATGGGAATGCCCGACTCAAGGCAGATACTATATTTTTTGACATATGTTGTTGTTTTAGGTTTTCCTCAATCTTTCAATCTCTTTATCTCTACACAAATTATAAAGTATTTCGGCCATCATCTTCATCTCTGACCTCACACTTTATGGGGAATCTGTTACAGGTTAAAATACCTCCTCATCAGCTCAGAGGAGAAGACAAATATGGAAGGAATACAAAGACCTAAATTAAACCTATTTCTGCCAAGGTAACGCCTCTCTATAACAACACAAGAGTGTTATAACACAGCTGATTACTGAATGGGCCGCGTTAGTGGCTAAGGCAATGCTCTGTTTACACTAGAGGGCAATGTTACCCGTGTTTTAAGTTTGAAAAGGGAAAAACCCGCAGAGAATGATTTGAATCTCTGGCTTTCCTTCACAAGAGAGTCAGTTCACATAGGAAACTGCAAAGCACCAACTCATTATTGGTCGCTGCCATAAAAGACTGAACTCCCAAGGAGGCAAAAGCATGGAGATTAAGGAAACATCTTAGTTTTTTCTATTCCAAACTAGTGGAAAGAGAAAGGTAACAATGGCTTTCTCCCTCTCCTATAAAAAGGAGCTGAAGGCTCTTAGTTGAAGGTCGAAGGATTGCTAACGTCTTGAATACTTGTGAAGTAGAGAATAGTGTTATAGTGTGAAGGCCAAGAGTCAAATAGGTTCCTAGAGAGCTTGTTGACTAAGACTTCACTACTTGAGAGATAGAGAGATTGGAAGGCTGAGGAGGGCTTGGTACAACTGACGGTTGTAATCCTCCTTCTTTCAAAATCAATAGAACTGTATTTGTTTTTCCATTCAATGCTTAATATTTTCATTATTGTTTGAATATTTACATAGCATGATATGAATGGCTCAGATGGGCATAATTTGGAGGTTCATTATATATTGGCTTAGTTGATAGGATATAAGTTGTGTTAGAAATTACGCGCGTGCTTTGATTGATTGCAGGACTAAGATTTGGAGCCGGTGAAGAAGGACTCTTGTTTCGCTCCCTAGTGCTCTCCAATGGACTCCAAGATCATCAAAGAGGTAATTTTATATCGCATTCCATCAAGTTGTTTTAAGTTAATATGAACATGTATATGCCATATTTTTTAACTGTACAACTAATCTTACTGTCTGCCTCGGGCACCGGAGAGCCCTAAGAGGGATATACGATAACCAACAACCCAAGCATTTTACCCTATAGTAGTTTTCCAAAGATTTATCTTGTTTGATTTTAAGTTTTGATTTTAGACTAGTTATTAAGTGTAGGTGTTTGCATTTTTGGTTGGTTGAATTGGCATAGCAGAATATGAAAGGTCTAAGAATTATCGATCGAAAGAAGAAGTGTCAGATTAATTGGGCAATGGAGTCAAGAAGAGGTTTATGAAAAACTCATCAATGGATATGGGATATCAAAGGGAAAATCTAACTTGGCCATAGGATCCTTTAGTTTTGTGAATGAGATGGACATCAATGATTTGGAAAGAGAAAATGAATTCTCAACAAACTTGAAAACATAACTTGAACAATAAAGAGGTATTTGATAGACAGGGCTAACCATGAATTCTACAAACCAAAATTTAAGAAAATAATGACTTCAAGACAACTTTTAAAATGAAATCTAAGATTCGGGAGTACATCCTATTTCCTCAAATATTTTATTTCAAAGGACTTGGATAATATAAAAGGTTCACTAATAATTGCAGTCATAGAAGAGGGAACACCTAAAAACATCTATGATCACAACTATAAAGACCTTTAAAACAATTTTTCAAGCAGGGGCAAAGGGTATGATCAGAACATACCTCCTTGGCTAACTGTAAACAATGGTACTTCAAAGGGAGAATTCAAAAATACTTTTCAAGTGGCACCAGACAAGCAGGGAAAACCATAAATCATGTCGAAACCAACTATTCGAACTATTAGAGAAATAAACAGGCATGAGGACTAAAGAGAAAGATTAAAGACTCTAAAATACCTCAGTAGAAGAAAACATAAAACAATGAAGGATAAACAGGTCTAAGGTGCTTCCATGAGTCATTTATTAGCCTAAAATTTTCATCATATTGTAGTAAGAATTTATGAAACATAATGTAAATAGGAAAAACAACACACAGTTCAGAATACATCACCAACATCAAATCTCAAGGATCCAATGATAGAGCCTTCTCAAGAACAAGCATGTTTCAACATCATTAGGCTTCCAAGACTTCAATTTCTTCTTCAAATTCAAATAGACTATGTATTATTTCAGAAAGTTTCACTATTAAAACTAGTGACCAACCAACCAACCTCTCATCTTCTTCAGAACTATTTATAGAAGAAATGAGGAGGTGGAAGAGTTTTAGGATTGAAATGTAATTAATTTTACACTAAATGCAACTCCTAGCCTTGAAAACCATGCGAGGCATAAGGCAGGAATGCATTGAATTACAAATATGTTTTATTAACTTTGTTTCTGCTTTTTTATGCTTAATGGGAAAAAATATTGAATTTAAGGCCTATTTATCCTTTAACACTATCTTTATCTCTATGGATTAGGCCTTTGATTCTTGAATTTATGCCTTAATCCCTTTAAATTCTGCTTTAAAATCTATATTCTTCACTTTATGCTTTGATTTTCACCTTTGGCACTGATACTCTTTGTTTATTTTATGTTTTATAGTGTTTTTGTTGTTTTGAAGGTGCACAGAAGGTTTAAACAGGTGGAGGTATTTGTTTTAATGAAGAACTGCTTGGATCCCTTCCTGTATCGAAGGTTAGGAATCGTCATTCCTGGCCTTTGTATTACTTTAAAAATTGTGCGAAAAACCCCATAAAACCTGCACAAAACAAAAAAAATTATATAATCCTACGGAAAATGGGTTTAAACACTGCTTTGGGTGGTTAGAGAGCGAGGGTGAATGCGAACCGTTGGATTAAAATAACCAACGGTTGAGATTAATCGGGGGGTTCATTTGGGAGAATGATGAAGGGCTAAAGACTTGGGGTTGCGATCTGACGAGAGCCATTCGATCAACATAATGAATGGCCGATATCGACTGATGAAATAATTCGGGAGATTAGAAGGACGCAAATGGCTTGGGGTCACAATGTAATATGATTTGTCTGATCTCAAATATTGATGACCAAGATAAAAAGGTGAAAATGACTCTTTCATAGGATGGTGGTTTGGTGAAAAACTGACAGCGCTTTTCGCGCGGGCTCTGAGGGGCTAGGCGATATTCGAAAAAATAATGCGATATGATATAGCGTTTGACGCGTGTCCCTCAAATACCACCTATTTCAAAAAAAAAATGGCGTTAAAACTTATGCACAATTTTTTTTCAAAATGTAGCATCAACCGTCGGATCAGAGGACCCAGATCCGACGATGCAAATCACACGCGACGGGGAAAGTTGCGGGTTTAAAGAGGTAAGCGGGGCCCATGATGACATAGTGTTTGTTGTCGTGTAGCGGGTGGTTTTATTGGGTTGTCAGGTTTAATCCTGATCGTTAGATTTTCTTGATAGACGGTCAAGATTAAAGGAGGAGGGTGGATGAATGAAAAGAGGAAAAGGCAAGGCAGGGGATTGGGCAGAAGAGAAAAGCGCGATGGTCGTTGATCTGTGCAGATCAATGATCGATATTCATCTTAAAATTGAACCGTCGGGGTGGAAAAAATAAAGGAAAGAAGGGTTCAGAGGAAGGGTTTTAAGCTTTTAGCACCCGATTGCGGGGCTGTAGGTCACATGAGGAAAGGGGCTAAAGGAATTAAGCCCTCGGGGGCTTAATACCTATTGTATTTTGGAAGAGTGCTTTTAGGCCTAAAAATAGTGTCTTTTAAGGCAAAATGGGGGTTTCGGTAGGTAAAAGGAGGCATTTTTAAACCAAATAAAAGGGAAATATAAGATTTAAAGGGGGGTTTTGATGATTTTTAAGCCAAATTAAGGTTTATGGAGGGATTTGTAAATGGTATAAGGGTGAAAATGGGGTTCTATAAGTAGTTTTTCTCTTGGTGAACAATAGGCTTTTAAGGATAAAGGGGAAACAACAGTGAAGATTAACTCAAAGAGTAATAATCATCATAAAAAATTTAAAAGATGATAAGTTTTCAAAGGGAAATATCTCTTGATGTTTTGAAGACAAAGTCTAGCCACCATTGAGTTATGACAGAATTTATAGATGGCTAACAGGTGGATGGGAATAACTCAGGTGATCCAAGTTTCCTCCAAATGGAAGTGGACATCACACAAGTGGATGCATCGTTCTTAATGATGCAACACAAGACATGGGAATTACAATTCTTGACTGGTATTTGGAAGGTGATGGATGAAGGTAAGGGGGGATTTTTTGATTTTTCAACATCAAATATGATCAAATGATCATCTAAAGTGTCCATAGTGCCTACAGTAGATAATAGAGCTTTACATTGTGAAGGGAATGACTGGAGGACTTCCAACATTGACATGACAGAAGGATATTATGCCAAGTCAGATATTATTCTCTATTTATGGGCAACTTTGGAGTAAGCATCAATTCGTCAGAATGGCCCTTTGGGGATCTTGGGAGTGACCTTTTCCTGTAGCTGAGGGATTGGTTAGAGTACATTCAGTGTCGAACTAGACTCTATAGAAATGGTGGTTTGAGGCTCGGTTGTAAATGAAGCAGGAGGCTTGCTATATTGGCGCGACCGAGTTTGGAGGTTCAAATCCATAGTATTAACCATGTCAAAATTCATCATGTGAATCAGGTAATCAGAGGTACCACAGGGCTGTTGAAATAGATAGAAATGAGGTTGAGAAACATTGGGGTAAGCAAGTTGAACCATCACATGCCTTGACATTGGTTCATGCAATGGGGCAAATGTGCTTTGTCCTAGATACATGCTACCTGAAGGGGGATAGGTGCTACAAGAGATGTCCCCTCCCTGAGGAAACCATAACCCATGGGAGGATGAGTATACGGATCTGGAAGAGATGAAATGATACGGTCCACAACGTGAGATTCCCCTGGTGCGTTTCCACCACTAGGTCTAGGAAGATCTGGTAAGACGGTATAAGCATAACCAGATTAGGCATAGATCAAGTGATACTTCAAGGAAATTTGGAGAAATTATTCCTCTTTCTGAGGAAAGTGAGATGCCACAACTTTACCAATAGAAGGAAAAAGCATCATGAGAAACAAATATAGAGAGACGCAGTCATTGAATGTAGGAGCTCGACATAAGCTTCTCCTTCTTCTCCATTCTTGGACATGGTAGGAAAGGCGAGCGATAGAAGTTTCACAGAATGAAGTCAATAACTCATTATTCGTATCATATTGGAGAGGTAGGTGGAAGTAGGACATGAACGCTTTAGAAAGAGTTGCAAAATTGGAATGAGAGGCAGAGGCGTGGTCAACATACCACTTTTCAACGTCTCTAGTGTGCGCACGTTGGAATAACCAAAGACAGATAGAGTCATCAGTGATAGAATTGGATGAAAAACTCATGTTAAAGGAGAGGACGTGATTAGTATGGTCCTCTCCAGAATTTCATTCTAATTTAGGAATATTAGAAGAAAGCTTAGTTGGCATAATAGGCCAACCTGGATCATGGTGTATAGGGTCGTTAATTAAATGGCTAAAATTGGGAAGGCTCAAACCACCCATAAAAGGTAGAAAAGGAGTAGCCAGAATGGTTCTGGTAGAGGTTCCACTAGTAGCATCTCCAGAATTAGGGTTAGGGCTACCACCAGCATTAGGACCAGCACCTAAATTCAAGCCTGACATTGTGACAGAATGAGATGAAGGGGAACCGGGTTTGGAATCAGAGGGATGGGCCGATGAACCAGAATTAATGTTGGTATGGAGACTCAGCAAGGGACTAACTCAACATATATGAGGGGAAGTCAGTCTTCCTAATGGAAACTAAGGATGAAGGCCTATGAGTCTCTATGATAACCACCTTGGGGGCACAATGATTGTAAGACAGAGATACCCAAACAAGGTGGAAGAGAAATAAACAAAGGTTCCAAGGGGTAGATAAATTAATTATGATGTTTATGTCTTTGCTTGGCAGTGTAAACAAGTGCTCTTCACTTTAGCTGTGCATGTGTAAAATATGTGTGTTAATTTTAATTAATCCCATATGTTTGTGTATAAATAAAAACAAAAAATGTATTATAACTCTAAATAAAGTTGAAAGTGACAGTAAAATAAACAGCTAAAGACGCATAAATTCAACCCAAAAAGAAGGGCTCCCAAGAAATTATTCTAATAGGGGGGCGAAATTGACTCAAATCACACAAAAGGCCAAAATATCTAAGGTCTAAGGGACAAGGATCTAATGACTCAGATTTAGTGAAAAGAGGTGCAGAAAACAACAAGAAACCAAAGGGGAAAATTCTACAAAATGGGAGGGACAGGTTAAAAACCTAAAGGGAAATAAGATGGACTGTAAGGGAGAAGTCAGAAAAGACTCAAGAGGGATATTTTGGATGAGATAATAATCAATCTGAATGGATTTGAAAGAAAAATAAATCAGACCTTGAAAAATGGCTGAAAGCGCTGCAAAATCTCAGACTATGTACTCAAATAAACCCTTCCTAAAAAGGTGGAAGTTAGTAAAGCCCTAAGGGGCTTGTTCCCAGTTCAAAAAGAAAAACTCATCATATCTAGGACTAAGATGGGTGGAGACAAAGGTCAATCAACCATGAACAGTACTTGCGGCGAACCTTGAAAATTTTAGAAAAAACCCAGCAAAGAACTTCAACTCGTATGTACTTACATTTTGGCTAGTGAACTCGCAGTTTTTGGACTAAAAACTACTATTTGAGCCCTGAAATTATAGTTTTGGGGCTAATAATTGCAAGTTTCATTTCAGGGAGTCTTGGCGGTAGGTTGTTGAAAATTTTTGTTGTCTGTGGCACAACTGATACCTGTTACCTGCGAAAAGCACCCAGAAACATGTGGAATTTAGATTTTTTATTGTTTTAGGGCATGAAAGGTAAAAAACAACATTAACTGGCTGAACTAAAAACCCTAGGTACTGAAGCAGTTGGTCACATAAGAAATATAAATAAAGCCCTATGAAGTCATCGATTGTTAGAATGAAAATCTTAACGCAAGTGTACGAAAGGAGATCACATTCGCTGCACATGACAAACAAACCTAACAACAAAGATGGTTGTCTAAATTCTTTATATCTGTAATAGACAGTCCAAAAAAATGCAAAATAAATCCAGATCTATGCAATAAAAGAAGCTAAACATAAAAATTAAATATGAGTTTCTCCAAATATCCAATGGACAAGACAAGATTTATAATTTATATAGAATTTGTATACTATGTAACACTTGGGAAGGGAACATAAAGAGCCCCCCTCAATGGGATGGGTTCTTGGATGTCCTCAATGCTTCAGCTTCAGAGTTTCTCTTTCAATGGTGTAGAAAACCTAAGGCGTGTAGAACTCAAAGGGAGCTCAATACGCAAAAAGAAAATAAAAGTGAATCAAAGTGTGACGATGATAAGAGGATCAGAGACTGACCATGATAAAAGGATGAAAGGTAAGAAGTGAATGGAAAACCCTCCTATTTATAACAAAGTATTGAGTTATCCTCGATAATGGTGCATAATAAAATATTATTAACCAAGATCTATATCTAACTACTTGGAATATTTTATTATATTTTGTTGGAGGGAAAATGGATTTAAATTGGTTAAATCCCTTTATTTAGGAATAATAAACAAATAAATGATTTATTTATTATTTCAAGAATGGGGTTAAGGAATAATTAAACAAATAATCATTTATTTAATTATTAAGAAGGAATACTAATTAAATAAGGATTAATTAATTATTCCTAGAGAATAATAACATAAATAATGATTTATCCAATTATTTCTCATTAATTGAGTTAAATATGACGAGGAATATTATTTAAACAAAGGTTTAATTAATTATTCCTAGAGGAAAATCAAACAAATATCAATTTATTTAATTATTCCTCATGGTGTATTTCGATCCATCTAATTATACATGGTTCGATGACCAAAAATTGGTGTAACAATACTTGGTATTTTATATATTATAATTTATGTGGTTGAAATTATTTATAGTTTCACTTGATATTATTTAGTATTGTAATTAACATATGTAACTTTCTGTTTTTGTATTAGATTAACATGTACATTGTAATTCAACAAGGATTATGCAAAGAAAAAAATATGTGAAAGAATGACAACTTCTAAGTAGAAAAAACACCCACTTGGACACCTCCTCGGCAAGGATGCCAAAAAGTGGTAAGCCTCAGTATTGCACAAAAGTGTTGCTACTCCCAAGGCTTCCAAATTTAATTATCAACCTAGGGTTTGTACAAGATTTTAAGAGATGACAACACTATACGGATAATAGATTGAGCCCTAGCTACTCACCTAAATTTCTAGAAATTAACTAGAACAAGGCATATAGAGACCACTCTATGAACTAATTCTAGATTAGGAAGGAAGGAAATTGCATGAAAACAAAGTTCTATTACCGTTGCAAAAACATAAATATTACTTTATTTTCAAACGAATGGAAATGTTTCTTAGTAAAAAATAAATTGTAACCCTATTTTTAGGAATGTCAAGGGTACAATACTTGGATAAATGTAAGCATTGGTCTATTTTCTGAATGTGAATGTTGCAGATGGAGGAAACCTAGTCTATGTAATGGAATAAAAATGCTTGAAATTGAAACTCTAGATTAAGGAGCATAAATCAAAGCAAGTGATCTAATATATTTTACGTAATGAAAAAAATGCAATCAAACTTTAAGCATTTAATTGTTCCAAAGAGATTATAATTCGTGACATAATACATTATACATCTCATGATATAATAAAAAAAAATCATTGTACTGCTAAATTCATAAATATGTCGACTAACCATAATCACAATTTTTTTTTTAGTGGATGAGAGGAAACTCTTAGGTTGTATTTGGTCTCTCTGAATCATGTTTTTGGAGCCTAAGGGACATCATTCAAGGCTAGGTGGAAAAAATAAAGCTTTAGGATCAATTCTGGGCATCTTTACATGTAGATGTGGATCAAAAAAATATTTTAATTAATTCAAAATAGTGCTCAAGTTCATCAAAAATGGAAATCGAAACAACAAGTTCTCAATTAATTAATAGCATCTATCCTTCTACAACAATTTAAATCATATTGAGACATTATGCTTGCTTATTTATACAAAAGTAACTAAGGGGAAGCCTCCTTGGAAAGATGGTTTCTTCCCTCTGAAAGTCCTAAAAGGATGGATGCTGCTCCACGTAGCTTTTGAGTTCATGAGCTGCTAGTGGATCTTCAAAATTTAAGTTAGTAACTGTAGGGAGCATGTCGATATTTGTATGAGTAAATTTAGGAGACAAACCTCATACATCTTCTCTAACTTACTTCTAATGTATCCCTACATAGTAAATTCATTTTAATGCACTCTCTACCAGTATATTAACCACATTAGGGCACGATATATGATAATAATCCTAGAGTATTCCTAGTAACCACATAATAGTAAAAAATATGCCATTAAATGCGACAAAATAATTAAATATAGTGTGAAGGAAGGATAGATGGGCCTTGTTATTTACCTATTAATGAGGCCCATAAATTGTTCCAAGAGACAAGTTTTTGTTCTTTAGAGACAAGTTGGAGCTGGTGGAGATTAACCCCCTCATTGATAGGGAGTGTGAATATGAATACATCATAGATCGATACTCTCTTAGAAGGGAAAATGAGTCCAAGAGACCTAGAGGGCTCAATAGGCAGTTTTGAATGATTGTGTGATGGAGTTAAATCTTGATCACACACCAGTAATGGTGGAGAGAAGTCATGGATCATGATCATAGACCACACATGGTGGAGTGAGGTCCTTCAACATCTAGACTCTAATAAAACACTAGAATTTTGGAGTAAGATCGTACACCCTAATTGGACATTGGAAAGGGTGGATTGAGTTCCTAGACCATAATCTCACATCAAGAAGGGTACATAGTGAGGCTCGTTTAGCATCTAGACCCGATAAAAATTAGGAAGGGGTTGAGTGAGGTCTTGGCGTGGACAGCTCACTGGGAAGGTTGAGTGAGCTTGTTAGTTGAGGATCTTAAATTTTTTTCCTATGTAGATGCCAAGGGATTCAAGGACTGATCATTCTTATTCACACTAGTCAAATAATTATTTTTCAACTTGAAAATAATGCCAAAATAATAACCAAATCGAAGAAAAATGGAACTAAATGAGAAAGGATGAGTTGAAATTTATTTTCAATCTACTTATTACATCAAAATAAAATCTAGCTTGTAGCATGAATTTTCCTACATTCATATTAGATTATGATTTCTAGGATCAAATAATATTGTTATTTAATCTCTAATTGTGCAGAGAAAAAGGAATGTAGAAAAAGGAAACTAAAAATAACTAACTACTTTAAGAAAAAGAAACTATATATTTTTGGCCTGCCAATACCACATCCCCAACAAAGCACCTGACAAGAGAACTAATTGGAATACCTACAGAAGAAATATTTTTATGGAAAAATGTACTAGACAAATAAGGAAAATATGACTAGGAATGGAAATGGATTAAAGAAATATAAAAGACAGAGAGACTAGAGCCTGCATGATGGTACCTAACCCAAAGGGACTCATCCATATGGAATAAACATAGTTGTGGATGAAAAATAATATTTTAGGTAATGAAAAATAATGTTATCTAACTCCCCTCTAATGTATCCTTGCAAAATAAATGAATTTTAATGCACTCTGTATGTGTAGAATAATCACATTATGCCACGATATATGATAATATTTCTATAGTATTCCTAGTAACGAAATAATAGTAAAACATATCCATTAAATGCGATAAAAGAGGTAAATATAGGGTGAAGGAAGGCTAGATTAGCCTTGTTACTTACCTATTAATGAAACCCATAAATTGTTCCAAGAGACAAGTTTGTGTTCTTCACAGAAAATTTGGGGTTCGTGGATATTACCATCTCATTGAGAGGGAGTGTTGACATGACTACATCATAGATATACACTCTCTTAGAAGGGAAAATGGGTTCAAGAGACCTAGAGTGTGCAATAGGTAGTGTTGAGCGATTTTCTCATGGAGGTCGATCTCGACCACACACCACTAATGGTGGAGAGAGGTCACGGAGCATGATCACACACCACACATGGTGGAGTTAGGTCCTTCAACATCTAGACTCTAATAAAACACTAGAATGGTGGAGTAAGGTCCTAGACCCTAATCACACATTGGGAAGGTTGGAGTGAGTTCTTTGACCATGATCACACATCAGGAAGGGTGTATTGAGGCTTTTTAAGCATCTAGACCCGATCACAATTAGGAAGGACTTGAGTGAGGTATTAGTGGGGAGAGTTCATGAGGAAGGTTGAGTGAGCTTGTTATTTGAGGATATTAAATTTTTTTCCTATATAGAGGCCAAGGGATTCAAGGATCGTTCATTCTGGAAAAGTGAGTCCTGATATGCTAATGGCATTGCCATGGGTTTGGTACCACACTGGATATGGGAAGCATTGGATGCTAATGATAGATAATTATACTAATAATATTTGATAGAGAAATTTGTTCAATTTTAGAATAAATATGATAATGGTTATCAATAATTCCCTAGTTAAGTGGGAGTGACAAATATGTAGCTATGTTTGGTCTTCCAAATGTAAATTTGGCCACTTGAGGTAATTTTATTTATCATTGTAAATCATATGTATAAATGCTTGAGTCAAAAGAAAATTTATTTTGAGTCAAATTCCCATTGTGACTTCTAAAAGATACAAGCATGAATTTCTGAAATGACAATTTTGGCTCCAAAAGTTGCAAGTGAGCTTCCCTCCAAGTCAATTCATCCCTCGCTGAGAGACATGTCCATTCACCCTAGTGAGACTACTATATAAATCAAACTCGAGCTCCTCAATTTGAAAATTCACATTCTCTCACATAAGATACAATTTATAGGAAATTGAGTGAAGTACAAGAAGGATAAAAATAAGGTTGAGTTTTCTTTCTCCTCCCTCTCTTGCAACTCACACATGTGAAGTCATCTCTCTCTATTTGTGGTTCACATTTTCAAGGGGCAGAAATTTATGGGTTATTAGGGAAATTATTGTAGGGACGAATTTTTGTTTTAATTGGAAATTGCAAGAGGGATGAACTATGAAAAGACAATATTAAGAGTGAAGTGCGCGATTAGATTGGGTGACTTCACTTGGAATAGAATACCAGGTTTGACCATATTTGTAGGTGTGTCTCTCGTTGAACAAGAAGAATTTATGTATTGAAAAAGGCTATTGGGCTTTTTCTCGTAGTGGGTTTTGGTAGGGTAAAACTTGAATTATCTTGTGTGTTGTGATCTCTATTATTCTACTATTCTTTATGGCTGAATTTATGACTTTAATTGTAGAATGATATATTGGAATAAGATAAAAGAAGATCTATATAGAAAGTAATCATCAGAATTTGAGAAATATTGTGGTAACCGTAACTACACTAAGAAATTCAACAAGTTTGAAGGAGGAAGCACAAAAGAATCTTGTTATATGCACAAGGAAATAAATAAAATGAGATATGTCGCACGAAATAGAAGGTGGAAAATTTCACTCCTTTTAAACCTTAATATTTTCCAATGACAAGAAAGAGCATGTATTTCTTCATAAGAGGTGAGGGGTGGTTAAGAGCATGTATTTCTTCCTTAGAGGTGAGGGGTTCAAAACTAGAGAGGGGTAGATTATGTATGCCTTAGTAGACTTAGCTCTCAAATAATTGCACAAAGGTGGGTCCTTTGTCCCACAAACAAAAAGATCTTATACACTCAGTTGATGTGTGACTTGGAAGTGACCTTAAAATTATATAATAATAATAATAAACATTCAATTTTAATATTTTATAAACTAAATAAATAATGCTTTTATGTTTTAGAAATTAAATAAATCATTAGTAACATACACATAGAGGCTATTTTCATTATATGATTTCTTAAGATTAAATTTTTATCTTTTATAAACTAGATAAATCATTGGTAACATACAAATTGAGCATATTTTCTCATATGAATTATTATGTTGCAATCATTTCTAAATTGTGTAAATCATGGAAGGATGACCACCCATCCTTTGCAGGATCATGTCGACATAGTAAAAAAACCCTAATTTTAAATTAAAAAAAATAGAACATAATTAAAAGTTATGAAATTTGGTATAAAAGCATAGGCCAACCTTTTATGTTTAAAGGACAGATCCCTAAAATGCAACAATTATGTTATATAAATAAAATTTAATGAGATTCAGCATGGAACAACATTTTCTATTTGTATCCATCGTTATCTATTTATGGAGAGATCAATCTTTTGGTCAAAATTTTCTAAATCAGAAAGAAAGCAAGTTCGTAAGCCTAAGAAGGAACCCTAAGCTGGTACAAGAAGAAGAGAACCCTAAGCTGGTACATCAAGAAGAGAAAGAAATGTGAACAACTTAGAGTATTGAATACAAATTACATTTAACCGTAAAAATGGTGGTGGAAGGAATCGAGCCTATTATTCGATTTTGTAGTCCTTGGAAAATGCATCAATGGTGTAAGTTTGATAGGTCCTCTAAAAATTTTACAGAAGAAAGATGCACTTTCTTAGATTCCATAAGAAACTAAGGCCTTTGAACATCTTAAAGAAGAAATGAGCCACACACGAGTACCAGCAATTCCAGACTTCACAAAACATTTTATTGTGGAATGTGATGCCTCAAGAAATCGAATTTATGTTGTTTTAATGCAAGAAGGAAGACCCATTTATTCTGAAAGTCATCCAATGAAAGGAAAATATATACACAAAGCTATTTGTGAGAAAGAAATGTTGGAAATACTACATGCACTAAAGAAATGATGACCTTAGCTAATAGTAAGACACTTTAAGGTAAAAAAAAATCATGATAGTATTAAATACTTTTTCGAAGAAATATTATCTTCATAATATCAGCAAAAATGGGTGAGAAAGATGTTAGGTTATGAATTTGATATTTTCTAAAAAATAAGGGAAGAAAAATGTTGTTGTAGATGAACTCTCAAGAAAGGATGATAATGTGGAAGAATTGATTTCTGACATTTCTATTATCCAACGATATTGGATAACTACAGTAAGGGATGAATGGAATAATGACGAGTAAGTGTGGACACTCATTCAAAATTTGTAGAAAGATCCCAACACATGTTATACATTTAGCTGGAAACATGACTCATTACAGTACAAAGATCGATTATATATTTTTAATAATTCCCAAGTCAAACAAAATATTCTATTGGAATTGCACCCCTCTCCCTTAGGAAGGAACTCGGGATTTTAAAAAACTTACCATAGCTTCAAGAAGGATTTTTCTGGGATGGCATTAAACCAATATTCAAAAGTTTGTGGTGTAATGTTTTGGTTTATAGCAAAATAAAGTTGAGATAGTTAAGAACTTCGGTTTGTTACAACCTTTATTCATACCAAGTCAATGTTGGAAAGAGGTTTCAATGGATTTTATGACCGGTTTACCCAAGTCTAAGGGAAAGACTGTCATCATGTTGGTATTTGGTAGAATTTCTAAGTATGCAAAATTTTATGCAGTATCTCATCCTTTTAAAGCTAGTATAGTTGCTACTACATATATCAAAGCAATTCAAAAGCTACGTGGAAGCCCAAAGATTATTGTAAGCAACATAGATCCCATTTTTATAGGAATTTTTTGGACAAAATTATTTTCTTGTATGGGTACTAAATTAGATCATAGTTCATCATATCATCCTCAATATGATAGGAAAACTGAGATGGTGAATAAATTTTTTGAAGGATATCGTTGTTTCCTTGAATCTAATAAAAAAGCATAATGGGTCAAGTGGTTACCTCTAGCTGAATGGTGGTATTAAAATTCCTTCCATACTACAACAAAAATTACCCCATTTATGGCACTTTACAGATATCATTCACCTTCCATCACATCATCTAAGAGAAAATTCTAAGGTTCAAGCAATGGAAGATCACATCGTGAATCAATAGCAAGTTATCCAACTCTTAAAGGATAAGCTCAGTTTGGTGCAAAATCGAATGAAGTAATAGGAAGATCAAAATACCAAGGTGTTGTAAAAGATTGGTACTATGGCATACATACTGGAGCTTCCTGCATCTTCTAGAGTGCACCCAATTTTACATCTCTCATGCTTAAATAAGGTTATAGGTAACAAGTTTCCAGTTCAAACAATATTTCCAGAACTTGGCGAGGAAGGGAAAATGTAATATTCCCAAATAGGAAACCATCAATATATGAACATGAAACTGGAAATAACAATGAATAACAATACACCAAAATCTATGAAAACCATGGAGCCAATTTATTATGTAAATCAACAGCAAATAAGTACAATAGAAGCAGGCACAACTCAGATAATCAAGGCAAGCAAGCCTCCCATGAAAAAATATGCCAAATATGAAATGCTGCTACATAGAAAAATATCCTAGGACAAGTACAATGCAGTTTTAGATGGTGCACTGCTATTGGAAATGTACAATAATATAGATCTACTAATGTATGGCTCAAATAATTCTGGGAACAAAGATCTATGCTCCCAAACACATTTTCAAGACAATCCAGAGAGGATTTCCTGAAATATACAAAAATAATAAAATTTCATAATGTAGCCCTAGTGCTTGATAGCAGCTGCAACTCAATAACTGGATGGAGATGGCTGAAGATGATGTTTGAATGAATATATCTCCTCGAATAGATATTTCAAGTGAAAGGCTAATCCCAACACTAAAGATCTCAGCATCCAAATAAAACATTGAAACCCCCACTGCAGATGCTCACTGAAATAACGCGGTGAAGGAGGGAAACTGTGATGTAGATTATGGGAACTATGCTGGCCTGATGACAGGATGTGAAATATGCTCAAAAATCCTCGTTGCTGATCTCCGAAGAGAAGGAGTCATTCCCCCTATGAAAAACTAGCTCCGGAAGTGGGTTTCTTAACCCTCCACTGCAACACACTATAACACAACACAATACTCTGCAGAAACTGCGATGTAGTTGAAGACTGAAGCTTGGCATTAAGAATAAGTGAGGAAAATGAAGTTCCATGCTCCCCCAAGAGGCCTCTTAAGAAAGGATACTGGATTCCCGCTCGGGAACACCTGATGCTAAACAGCACAGCAAATCAACTAAACAGTTAAAGAATGAAAAATACTCATGCAAACCATAAAATCAATAATCAATAACATACCCCACAATGGCTGCCTTTCCCTCCTTATAAAAAAATGTGAGCCTTCTTACCTTGGGTCCCCTCATTGGGGTTTCCACCATCATGGAATCTTCCTCCCACTAACACTATGTTGTCTCTATTGATGATCCACTCCCTCCATACAAGTGTTGTTGACTTGGTCAAACATGACCTTCTCCACATGCATTAGCCCCTGTTCACACATGAAGGTGTTTTATCAAGTTATAAATATGATCCCTTTTCATATTAATAGGGATTTTATGCCTATTAACGATATTTATGCACCTCCCCAACCATTTATTTATCTAACTAAATGATAAGAGAAAAGTTAATATTCCAATTAGTTGCATGCTAATTTAGGAATATTATAGTCCTCCCCTCCCAAATGTTGCTTGTCCTCAAGAAAATGCAAGGATAGAACTGAAATTCCTCCTCTCCTCCTCCTGTAGCATCCTCATATGATAAACTCCTCCAAGGAACAAGATGATTTCTCATCAATAAATCTCCAAGTTGCCCCTCCCAAGTATGCAAGTTTGCTTTTGGTGACCATCCCAAATAGCTATCATCATGAAGAAGTAAAATACCCATGGAGGAAAAAATGTGGTGTCTAGAGTTCCTATTGAGGCATGGAATCTGAAATATATTGGCAACTATCATTCCCATGTGAAACCTCCATCCCCAAGCTATCATCCATACAAAATGACTCACCTTCCAACATCGAAATTGATAAAAGTTTCCCTCCACCTTAAGCTCCTGAAAAATTGGTGGGCCGCATAGCTAAACATGATGGATAAAATTTTCCATCCCATGCTTTATCGATCTCCACTTATGATAAGTGTAGAGCTTCTACTAAATTTGGGCTAGAATGGTGTTGCCTTCATGAAGCAAAAAGGCAATTGGACCTTCAAAGATCCACTCTTTGGTTCTTACCCTTACCACCCCATAAATTTAATATGACATTATCATCATATGGGATCCAAATGAGAGAGGTATTGAAGATTTTGAATAGTGATGGAAGGTAACAACAATATCCCAAGTAGTCATAGCACAATTTTCCTAACTGCTGTTTAGAAAATAACATGGAAAGTTGTTCCTTAACAAATTTCTAGTTGTGTATGTCATCACATCTACTAGTAAATAGTAAATGGATTTTTATATCAACTGAGCATACATAAAATAATACAACACTTGCCTAAAGGAATACAAGATATGGCTACCTCGATTATAGATGTTGGCCCAAAAATGACCATGAAGCCCAAAGAGAGGCTTGCCCTCTTGTGGAGCAATCCATTGTATAGAAATGGTAAGAGAATGAAAATGTTGTGTTAGATAATCGATAAACGAAAAAACATAATTCTTACCATGTACCGAGAGTAAGATGATAATAACATCCATGAATGGGCCCTCCATAGAGGTATGACATACTCCCATGAAGAGGAATGAATCATGTGCTGCATGAATATATTTCTTCTTATGCTTGGAAATCCAAGTCAAGAAGATCATATCACGGTAATACATGTCTCCATCCACTACTCCATCACTCTCACCTCCTCCTTGTCCATCAAGTGCATCATATGTAAAGTGATCTTGGGAGCACTACAACAATAAACCTAAGTTCCCAAGTGACAACACTGTTGGCCTTTGAAATAAGGCTCCTGTCATCTCATAGCTCCATTCTTTGACATGTCCAATGTCAAAGCCATCTACCATAATGCTTCTATATATGGAAGATTCCTTCCAAAGTGGAAGTACCTCCTAATCTTCCAAGGCTAAGGATTAGCCCCTTTGCACCATAATAGTGCCATCACCTACTACTGCAACATCATGAAAATCATGGGAGAGAATCAACCCATACTCTCTCAAGAATAACCAAGGTAACAACATCTCTTGTTGCTCCCTCATCTCTCCCTCATACAAGTCATGGAGTAATATCATGATAGTTGACTTGTAGAATGCCCCATACAAACAAATCTTATGCTGCCATAATAAATGGGTGCCTTTTAATGCCTCAACCCATAACATACCCTTTGACAAAGGATATGTCACATGATGGACAAACTCTTTTAAGAGTATCCAATGCAGTGATAGTGTGCTACCCCAAATAAGCAGTGTATCTTGACCGTAGGTCATGCAATGGAATCTTCCCACACTCCTCCATAAGATGTGATGAAATAATATAAAGTGAAAATATTTGCGTACCTTGGTTTTTTTTGGGAACATCTTGTATTTCTACAAGGGTTCCTTCCTCCAGTGTAATGACTTCTCCAACTACTGATGATTATGGTTGCTCCTCTATGGTTGCATCAGTGCTGGCATAAGTCACTTCCTCCTCATGAATCTCCAGAATAGTGCATGGGACTCTACATGTCAAGAGATCAATACCACTTTGCAAATATGTAAGAGTTATTTCTCCTTATGCAAGTTATCTTGTAACAAGTGGTGGTGAAGGCCTCTTCTCCTCTGCTTCCTTCTTGTCAAACTCCTTGATCAACCTTTAAGTAAAATCTACATATGCAATCACTATTGCATGACTCAAATGGATGAACCATGAAATGTTTGCTTCACCCTCAAGGTGCAGCGCTACAATCTCAACAATTTTTCTCTCTACTACTGGATGTAGCAATAAAAATGTATCCAAATTCATTCCCCAAGATCTTGTTGTACATGTGGATGACCCATCAAATGTAGGCAATAGAAATCTATTGCTGCAAGGTATTCTTTCTTCTTTGAGCTGAATGAACTGTGGGAGAGTTAGATTCTTCTTGAAAGCTCTAGGTTTTGATTTATATTCTACAAGGTAGTCACTTAGAATCTCATGATCAAGTGTCCTCCAACTCCATGCATTTTGTCTTCTTCTTCAAATGAAAATGGCATAGTGTATTGCTTTGGAGCTCTATGAAACACTAGTTCTTTCTTCTGCTGATATAAGGTACATGAACCTTCCTCATCTTGAAACCCTAGTGTGGTTTCATTTCTTCTCTCCACTCTTCTTTGCTTGACCTCCTTGGTGAGGTCCTTCTTAGATTTGGAAAGAGACGAGATAAAACTCATTCTTTCCATCATTCCTATCTCTTTCCTCTTCTTCTTATTCTCCTGATAGCATAATGGCTGAGATCCACAGGTTGAGCCAAGATTATGCTCTAATACCACTGTAATATTCCCAAATAGGAAAGTAGCAATATATGAACATGAATCTGGAAATAATAGTGAATAACATTACACCAAAATTTATGACAACCATGGAGCCATTTTATTATGTAAATTAGCAGAAAATAAGTACAATAGAAGTGGGCACAACTCAGATACTCAAGGCAAGCAAGCCTCCCATGAAAACATATGCCAAATATGAAATTCTGCTACATATCAGAATACCCTAGGACAAGTACAATGCATTTTTAGATGGTGCACTGCTACTAGAGATGTAAAATAATATAGATCTGCTAAAAGAATGCCGGGAACAGTGATCTATGCTCCCAAACACATTTTCAAGACAATCCGGAGAGGATTTTCTGAAATAAAAAAAAATACTAAAATACCAGAATACAGCCCTAGGGCTAAATAGCAGCTACAACTCAATAACTGGATGTATATATCTAAACATGATGTCTGAATGAATAGATCTCCTCCAATATATCTTTCAAGTGAAATGCTGATCCCAACACTGAAGATCTTACCCTCCAAATAAAACACGGAAACCCCCACTGTAAATGCTCACTGAAATAACACAATAAAGGAGGGAAATTGCACTGTAGATGATGGGAACTATGTTTTCCTGATGCTAGGATGTGAAATATGCTCAAGAATCCTCCTTGCTGATCTCCCAAGAGAACGAGTCTTCCCCCTATGAAAAACTAGCTTCGGAAGTGGGTTTCTCAACCCTCCACTGCAACACCCTATAACACAACACAATACTCTGCAGAAACTACAATTTAGTTTAAGACTGAAGCTTGGAATTAAGCTTGATTGTGGAAAATGAAGTGCCATGCTCCCCCAAGAGGCCTCCGAAGAAAGTATATTGGATTCCCGCTCAGGAACACCCAGTGCTAAACAACATGACAATCTCAACTAAAAAGCTAAAGAATGAAAAATAGTCATGCAGACCATAAAACAAATAATCAATAACATACCCCACTATGGCTGCCTTGCCCTCCTTATAAAAAAAATTGAGCCTTCTTACCTCGGGTCCCACTCGTTAGGGTTTCCACCATCATGGAATCTTCCTCCCACTAACACTGTGTTGTATCTATTGATGATTCACTCCCTCCATACCAGCGTTGTTGACTTGGTCAAACATGACATTGTCCACATGCATTAGCCCCTGTTCACACATGAGGGTGCTTTATCTAGCTATAAATATGATCCCTTTTAATATTAAGAGTTATTTTATGCCTACTAAACAGATTTATGGGCCTCCCTACCCATTTATTTATCTAACTAAATGATAAGAGGAAAATTAATATTCCAATTAGCTGCATGCTAATTTAGGAATATTACAAAAAATAATATTGGAACCTGAAGAAGTCTCGAAAAAAATAACTCAAAAACTACGAAATCTATCAATTTCAAAGTATCTCATCAAGTGGAAGAACTTACCTGCCAAAGATTCGACATGAGAAGATGAGAATTTTATACAAAAGCATCCATAACTACTCAAGCATTGAGGACACCACTATTTTAAAGGAGAGGGGCATGCTAGACCCCTATAATACTATTGTATCCCATTATTATTATTATTAGTGTATCTACCTTATTGTTATTTTTGTTCCCATGTAGTCCCCATATTTCTATTATTGTGACCCATAGAATCCCATTATTGTTATTGTTGTGCCCTTAGGTTATTGTTGATATGTCGGCTCTGATTATATGGTGACCAATTAGATTCCTATATATATAAAGTATGTTTTTTCATTTGAATCATCCAAGAATTAGTCATTTATGTAATTTAAAGGAGGTTTCCCCCTCGAAGAGGATAATTTTTAATTCGTTGATCTATCTTTCTTTTAATTTGTGAGTTTATTGCATAACATCATATTTCCTCTTGAGAAAATATATCCATTTATTCCTCGAGAAGTCATCTATAAATGAGAGATAGTACACAATCTTACCTAGTGATGGAACCAACATCGGTTCAAACACATCAATGTGCACAAGCTCTAATATCCCTTTCTCCCTCTTAGCACCAGAAGGGAAACTCACATGATTCTTCTTCATATATATACAATGTTCACAAAACTCAAAATGGAGAGAGTAATTAAACATATTGTCTACCATAAAATTACCATGTAGTGTTTAAAATCCCTTCTCTCCAATACTTGCAAGCCTTTTATGCCATAACATGGTATTTTCTATAGAGACAAGTAGATTTTTCGCTCCACTTTCAAGAACTATAGAACTGTTGCACACATCAATAGCAGTGCTACTCAGACGCTATCTAGAGTTTCAATCTGAACTCCCTGCATCAATACTAGTGCTCCTCGAACCATCTTGTAGGTATATTTATCGAAAACTTTTTTTACACCTGCATCATCTATCTTGCTCACAGAAATCAAATTTATGGCCAACACAAGAATATGCAGAACACTAGGAAGTGTTATAATCCTTCCACCTTGCAACTTCAGCCTGAATTTTTCATGTCCAACCATTCTATCCTTCATCTCATCCCATAAGAACACATCACCACCATCATATTTCTCATACTCACAAAGCCATTCCCTTTAAGGAGTGAAGTGGAAGGATGCATCAGGTTTAATCAACCATCCCTCATGATCTACATCTGTACTTGAAGAAGAATCCAAGTACACATACCCACCTTTATCTGAAGTGGTTTTAGCCTCTACAGAAGGAGCATCATCAAATCCATTTCCTTTCTCAAGAGCTTCAAATCTACTATTATTTTTTTAGTGCGCTTGAGTTCCACTTTTCCACCACACGTTTATAGATTTTCTTGGAGATTTAGATATACCTCTAGATTTAGATCTCCCATTCATAGACTTATTTTGTTTATTTTCTAGGACCATACTCTCACATATAAGGCATCTCCATTTTTGAATTCCATATGTTTCCGTCACATTTCCTCTGAGAACAAGCATGATACTATTTTATCAAACTTCCAGGTATTTGTATTGCTACTTATTGAAACAACTACACTATCCCACAAATATGGTATTTAAAACAAAAAACTAATTCACTTATATTCATTTAATTTTTTTATCTCAATAAATAACAATTCTATTACCACACCATTAAAGGCATTCAGATGCTCTTCCACTGAGTCTCCATCCTTCATCCTTAGGTTATACAACTTTTTTCATAAGAAAAATTTGCTCACCAAAGACTTAGATTGGTACAAAGTACCTAACTTTCCCCACAAATCCTTGATTGTAGCTTCCCCTGATATATTCAACAATAGTAAATCTTAGACACACAATCATATTGTGCTCTTCGCCTTCCAATCTAACTTCTCCTAGTATTTTGCTAACATTCTTCATGGTGTCACACATGGATCTACAATAATCCAATGATCTTAATCCACTAGCAAATACTCCATCTTGAGCTTCCACAACTCAAAACTCTAACCATTAAATTTCTCGATCTCTATATTTCGATTGTGTGTAATCTTCTTACACCATAAAAATCAATCTTGGAGATATCCCACTGAATAGGGTCTCCAATAGGTTAATGTAAAACCCTTGAGCACAAGTGTCTTGTTGAAGATGAAAAAATATTTGATACCAAATGTAGGTTTTAACATTGTACATAAATTATGAGAAAAAGAATTCTTAAAAAAATATATATATATACAATGGCGAGAACATAAAACAAATATACACAATGAATTTCCCCTAGATCCTAAAAATAAGACTACCAGATTGATTTTTAATTATATTCCTTCCAATTTTACAATACATATATATACATGTTGAAGCATTCATAAACACCAATCCACTAACCTTAGATCAAAATATAATTTTAGTTCTCTTGACCAAATCTACATAATACCATGGGAAGAAAAAATCATGCCAAAAACCATGTGCAAAACCATGTGTGGGTCTACCCACCATATTTGGGTCCTCCCCCATCTTTGGGTCCACATGGATCCCATTTATGGGGGCTACCACCCCCATGAAAACCGAAAAAGGGGAGGTTTCTGCCCCCGATATGACCCCCGTATTATCCCCAATGCAATGTACAACATGTGGGACTAATCATGGAAAGAATATAAAGCACACGGAACAAGATAGGTCTCCCTAAAGTGAGAGGATACATACTACAATTGGTTTTAGTCTAGAGGACAAGGAAACTTGTCGAATATTTCCTGTAGTTAATGGAGACCATAAAATTCTCAATATATCCCTTGGGGGAGAATGTGGATCCATCATCAATATGAAACATTATAGTGGTCTTCCTCAAGGCTCGTTGATACTTAAGCTTTAGCATGGATTCCTTGTTCATGGAATTGATTGTAGCTGCATGGTCAATCAATGTGTTTGGGACTACAATATTTTTAATGTGCACATCCACTACTAAAGTACCAAGATCCAAATGTCAGATAATTATATATTAAAGAGCAATGGAACACACAAAATTATGCAAAAATATGAACGCAAAAATCATATAAAAAAAGGGAGAAACATATATATTTGGTTGACCCATCTTGGGCTATGTCCATGGAGAATATCGAATCCTTCCTTTCTATTATCTAGAAAAATGAAGAGACACAACCTATAACATATCTATTGTAATATCCTCTACTCCCTCATACAGTCCCCCTTTCTCTTTCTCGCTCAGAATGCACACACAATACACAACCTCAATATAAAATTCCCTCATACGAAAGAGGGGTTGCCTTATAGGGAAAAAAACGTAAATTAAACATAACTTCTAGGATCAGATCATCTTCATAATGAATGACCAAGATTTCCTACTAAATTAAAATATTATACATGTAAAATTCACATATATTTTTAGCTTCGGGGGCACTACACTAGAAACCTCTTTGAGGGATTGCTGGGGGGGGATGGGCCCCCCTAAACTCCCATGTGGAGGGGTGTACAATCTTCCTCAAGTAAAAATTTAGCTAGAAACAATACCTCAAAATCAAGATGATAACCAGGCTCCACACCCAACAATCTCGCACTTGGATACTGATTGTAGAAACTACACTCCTACTTCATTTACTGGAAAATGACTCCACTTTCGACCTCGCTGTCTCTCATATTCATCACTATACTTCATGAAAAATTGAAATTGAGAAGAACCCTAGTTTGTCCCTGGTTACAACTTTTGTTAAAATATCTGCTAGATTCTGGCTAGTGTGTACATTTTCCAGCTTGAGTTGTTCATCTTCCAAACTCATCGTATGAAATGATACTTGAGCTGCATGTGTTTTGTCTTGGAATGAAATGTTGAGTTTTTTTCAAGATGCATGACACCATGGATGTCACTGTATAACTTACCCATCTCCTGCTTCTTACCCCATTCATCCATAAGCATTTGTAACCAAATAATTTCTTTACTAGCCTCTGTAGCAACAATATATTATGCTTTTGTTGTTGAAAGTGCAACAACACTTTGCATAACCTAACTCATATTTGTTCCACCTATAGTAAATACGTACCCTATAGTGCTCCTCTTGTTATCTCTATCACCTGCTATATCTTCCTCAACATATTCATTTAAAGCAATGTTTGAACCACCAAAGCATGATTCTTTATTTTTGGTAGCTCTCAAATACCTAAGAATCCATTTCACTACCATCCAATGTTATTTTCCTGGATTTCTCATGTACCTTATTACAGCTCCCACTACATGTGCAATATCAGGCCTTGTGCAAACCATTGCATACCTTAAACTTCCAAGTGCTGATACATATGGAACTTTAGACATATAATCCATTTCTTCTTTGGTTTCAGCGCATCTCCTTACTAAGTTTTAAATGGCTAGCCAAAGGTGTACTAATTGGTTTTTCATTCTGCATATTAAATCTTTCGAACACCATTTTTATGTACTCATTCTGAGACAATGTTAATTAGTGAGTTTTTCTTTCTCTAGTTATTCTCATACCAAGGATTTATTTTGCAGCTCCCAAATCCTTCATTACAAATGAATTTACAAATTTTCTTTTATCACATTTATTTCCTACGTGTTATACCTTGCAACAAGAATGCCATATACATAAAATGACAATACAATATAGTTTCCATCATTTTTCTTTTTTCAGATAAACACAATAATCATAGTGACATCTAGTATAACCTTGTTCAGGCATAAAGCTGTCAAATTCTAGATACCACTGCCTTGGAGCCTGTTTTAAGCCATGCAAGCTCTTATTCATCCTACACACTAGCTTTTCTTTCCCTTTGACATCATATCCTTGTGGTTATGGCATATAGATCTCTTCCTCCAAATCTCCATGGAGAAAGGTTGTCTTTACATCTAACTATTCAATATGAAAATATTCCAGTACTACAAGACTTAAATATTTCTGATTAAAGTTATTTTAACAACAAGAGAAAATCTTTCATCAAATTCAATACCTTTCTTCTGTGCAAACCACTTCACCACAAATCTAGATTTGTAGCTTTGTTTTCCTCCATCTTCTTCCTTCAACCTGTAAAACCATTTATTCTACAATTTTGTTTTACCTATATTGAATTTTTCATCAAGAAACAGTGAGATTGGCATCCGGAAACAACATGCTTGATCCTAGTGAAAATTAAGCACCTACACTAGGTGGGGCCCACACAGGCTATTTTTAGGTGTATGTCTATTTTTAGAATGGTGAGAAAATTATATTTATAGAGGCAGTCTATTTATATATGGTTGAGAAAATTATATGTATGGATGGGCGTCTATTTTTGGAATGCATGTGCAAAGTCGGTTCATGGACTACATGTCTAAAAATAGAATGCATGTCGATTATTATTATCTCTTAATAATAATTGGACAATAAATAATAATATATTCTCTTGAAGCACTTGATTTTAGTTAACTAATGTGGAAAACCAATTGACTGAAGGAGTTTCAAGTTCTAAGGTTTGTTTGTGGGACATGCTAGTGGACTTAGTTGTAACTGAGTAATTCGAAGTTTTAACATAGTTGGATGTGTTGTTATGTGAGTTGTAAAGTAATTTAACTCAGTTAAGTGAATTAAACTCAATTGTGCTAGTTGTAAATAGTTGTAACTAAATATACACTAGTGAGATATCAATGAATTAAATAAAATTAACTCACATGGAGTGATCTCACATGCAACTAAAGATTTACTACTGTTAACTACATGCATGTCAAATCTAGTGGAAACCTAGTTGAGAGATAGGTGAAAGGGACATTTTGACTATCAATTGTGACATTAGTGGGTGCAAACTTGCAACCAAACACACATTAGAGATGCCTATGATTATTTCATAGTCAAGGTAGGCTAGAATTAATCATTCAGAGGTTCTTGACCATCAGGGATTGCGCATTGGAGACAGGTTGTCTGGAGGCAGTAAATTGGCGCATGTATTTGCCAATTTTTGTATCACAGTGTGAGACAATTGTATATTGTACTGAGAGCTCTTGGATTAGAGTTTTTTATGAGATTTTTTCATGATCCATGATATATACATAATATATGATAGTGTGGGTTTTAGCTTTATGCTTTCCTGGTAAAAAAATTTGTGTTATGTGTGATTGATATTTCTTCATGTGTTTGCAACTGGTGATTAAATTTCTGCAAAGATTTTAGTAAATGGATTTTGTATTTAACAATGGCATATAATTGTTAGATAAAGAGAATCTAGGCAATACATAATTTTCATTAAAATTTCTATAACCTAAAGGAAACCTAACAAAGTCCCAAGTCTAGTTATGTATTAAGGAGTTCTTATCTTCTTTCATGGCTAGCTCCCACTTCTTCCTGGTTTGTACATGCATTACTTCTTGATAACATTTTGGTTCACCAAAATCAGCCAACAATACATAATATAATGGAGGAGAGTATCGTTCAGGGGGTCTATTTCTCCTAGTAGATCTTCTGACACCACTTTCAAGTCTTTGATGTGGATGTTGTTTTTGTTGTGGTGGTTGTTGTTGTGGTTGTTGATTATTACTATTTTCAGGAACCTTAATTTTTTCTATGAGATCATTAAGAATTGTGTATTGTTTGTTTTCTTTTTCCTATTTCTTTTCCTACATCTAATCCTTATAAAAGACATTTTCATTGAATATTACATCTCTTCCCCTTATGTTTTTTTTTTTCATAATCATAAAAGCGATAACCAAAATCATTAACACCATGTCCAATAAAGGTACATTTCTTTGATTTTTCCTCAAGATTTTTTCTATTTTATTTATTAATAAGGACAATGGGTTCACAACCAAAAGACTTTGAAAAGAAGTAGTTTAAAATTTTACTTGTCCATGCCTCCTCTCAAATACCAAAATCCAAGGAACTTGAAGGCACTCTGTTTATTAGATAAACAATAGTATCTACAACATCTTCCAAAAATTGTGAAGGCAATATTACATGCAACCTCATGCACTTTGTATGCTCCATAATTGTCACGTTCATCCTTTTTGAGACTGTTCCTAGAACTATACTCTCTCTACAAATTCCATGCTCTGAATCATAACTATCAAACTCTTTGCTGTAATAGTCACCTCCATCGTTTGATATGATAAACTTAAACTTCTTCCTTGTCTCAATCTCAACCAAATATTTCCATTTCTTGAAAGTATCAAATACATCAAATTTATTCTGAATACAATAAATCCAATTTTTTCTAGTTTCATCATAAATTAAAGTAACATAATAACGAGATCCAATGATAGATGAAACCTGAGTAGGTTGCCATACATATATATGTGCAAGCTCTAATTTTTCTCTCTTCTTTTATTTCCCAACTCTAATAAATATCACTCTTTTTTTTCCCCATAAATGAAATTCTCACAAAATTCCAAATGAATATCCTTCAAGCCTGCAAAAAAATTTCTTGAGTGAAGAATCTTCATCCCCTTCTCACTCATGTGTCCGAGCCTATGATGCCATAATATTGTGTCTACTCTTATGTAGTTTAAAAAATCATTAACACAATTAGAAATGCCATTGTATAAATACAGCATACCAACATTTTCTCCTTTTGCTAATACCAGGGCTCCTTTAGTAACGTTACCGGTTTTATCTGTAAAAGTTGTCACACAACATTCATCGCCTAATTGTGATGTTGAAATCATATGTTTCTTGAGATCTGGAGCATGCCTTACCTCCTTTAATAACCATTCATTTCCATTCTACCTTTTTACAAGAAATTTACCGATTCCAATGATTTAGTAGTGTTTATCATCGCCTAGGCGAACCTATCCAAAATATCCCTGAACATAGTCATGGAATTGTTTCTTATCAGGTATGGCATGGAATGAGGCCCAAAATATACCACCCAGGCATCAATAAAATTATCTAAATAAAGAATAAAAGCATCTTGTAACGCATCACCTTTCACATTTTATTCGTGATTGTTTTCTTGTTGTGTGTCTCCTTCTTTTCCCTTCCGAGACTCACAGTATTTTTCAAGTGTCCTTTCATCCCACATTTCCAGCACATTACCCCCAATCTAGACGTTCATTTACCTTTCCTTGACTTACTACGATATCTTGGGCTCTTTCCTCTTTCCATTTTTCTTCCCCAATCTCTGCACTCAAATCATTACGTGATGTCTCACTGGAGCTTTTCCATTGCATTTCCTTGCTAAGGATGGCACTGATAACATCATCAAACTTTAAAGTACTAGATCCAAAAATAAACCTGCTAATGGACATAACTAAAGAATTCCATATTTATGGTAATGAGCATAGAAATAACAAAGCCCTAACTTCATCATCAAAGTTTACCCCTACAGAACTTAGCTGACTCATAACCAGATTAAATTTATTTAAATGGTCAGCAAAATATTCACCTTCCAAAATTTCATACTAAATAAAAACTTCATAAGGAATACCTTATTTAAGGACAAGGGTTTTTCATATAGTTTGTCCAATGCCTTCATTAAAACGTATTTTTTTGTTTTATTTGAAATATTAAAGTCTATCGGCGCCACCAAGAACAAGTGTATTGTTCCAATTTAATTTTCGTCAAGAATATCCCATTATTCTTCTGTCATACTAGAAAAATTATTTATTTTTTGGCTTAATGGTAGGTAAAAAAATTTCTGATAAAAATAACCTTCCATCCGCATCTTCTATACCTCGTAGTATTGGCCGTTCAATTTCCCGATCCTAAACTTTTCATTTTCTGCCATTGCTCCCACTCAAACTAGAAACCCTTCTCTCCTATGAGTTTATTAGAAAAATATACCTTCGACTATGATACCAGTTTTTATAGAATTATATATTCCAGAGAAATGTAAGACTTAAAAATATGAAAAAATACAAACACATAAAACATATAAAACAAGAGAGACACAAATATATGTGGTTCACCCAACTTAGGCTACGTCCACAGAAAAAGAGCCAGTCCTTCCTTTATATTATCAAACAAAATGAAGAGACTCAACCTACAGCAGATGCATTGTAATATCCTCTACTCTATCACATGGTCCCCCTTTCTCTTTCTCACTCTGAATACACAAAAAATACACAACCTCAATACAACATTTTCTCATCTGAAAGAGGGGTTTCCTTCTAGGGTAAACAAATCTAAATTAAACATAGCTTCTACCATCATATCATCTGCCTAAGAATGACCCATATTGACTACAAAATTACAATATTTTACAAGAAAAAATTACACCCATTTTTAGTTTCGAGGACGCTTCTCTCAAACCCTCCCGGGGGGACAAGTCCCCCCCCCCACGTGGAGGGGTGTACATTCTTCTTCAATATACATCCAGCTGAAAAAATACATCTAGATTAGGATGATAATCAGGCTCCACACCAAACACCAAGTAATTTGGAGAGATAAGCCTACCAATCATTAAATCAGGAAGATTCCCAACACCATTGATAATGGGGTAATTTGTTTTTATTATTATAGACCTCTTAGAAGAGTCTTTCCTATTAATCTTGTTGAAAATGGGAACATAGTTGATTGCCTAGAGAAGGGACATATTAACAAATAGGTTATTTATTTATCCCACAAGTTCTACTTTTTCTAGGGTGTGCTAATTAGGTTGGACCAACCTTTCATGATAAGAATTTATATTAGCTTGAGGGCTATTGTCTTCATTTTCTTATTCAAGATATTGAAGTGGACAAGGTTGGTGACACTTTGGAAGTACCTTTCCATACCTAAGGTTGATTTCTTGGATTTCTGCAACATAAGCAGGATAGGGTGTTTCCCCACTATAGACCTTTTGTGTCCTCTTGTTATTCCAGTTTAGGTTTGGTTAGGCAGCCATTTGAGATTTCATATGTGGGTTAATATGGGGAAATTTTTCTTGAGAAGGAGGAGGAGGTAACAAAGTAGGAGTTGGGATTCCTTAGGCATACACCCTTGTGAGGGGTTTCCCCGTTGAAGAGGTTAAGGTTGGTTTATATTAAAGGGTGGATTGATAGGGTGAGTGGCATACTGAGGACTATAGGACCATGAATATGGCATTGAAAAATATGAGTGATTTGAAGGATAGCAGGGTTGGAAGGGTGCATTTTGTTTTGTAATGAAAGAGGTATAGTGCACACATTGCATGCATTGGTGGTATGGCCAAGGAGTTTGTTCCCTCATTTTATTGATGAAGAAAAGATGCACCAAGTCATTCTCTTCCCCTTGGTATATAAACCTTAGGCTTGGAATAGAGGAAAATTTTTCTATTGCATGGTTCTCCCCACACAAATAGTATATTTGTATGGTATTCAATGGATACTTATTTCTGGGGTGCCTCTTCATGAATCTAGGGAAAAAGATAAGTAGTTCCCTTTCTACTTCCTCTTGATTCCTCTTTATCTTCATAGAATCCGTCTGTAAGTTAAAATTTCACAAAAAATTACTCTTCATGTATTCTATCATTCTTCTTATCTCATGTTTGATTCTTGAGGTGGAGGGAGAAAAGTTAACTAGGCCTTGACTAGATCTTTAGCCCTTCCTTGCAGCCCTAAAATGATTTTTTAATATTGTCTTGATTTATTGATGGGTAAGCTTGTAAGTATCTCTAGTAGAAAACTTTTTAATGGTATCCATTACATCCTTCCTAATCCCTGACAGGAGTACAATACTGACTGATTCATGGTCAAAGGTACAATTAACTCTTCTATAGTTGAGTTATAACCTTTCTTGATAATCTTCTAATGACTAATATATACCTAGGGTCATATGAATATCTCTTCTCTTGTCTCCTTATACCTACACTAATTTTTGTATTTATCATCCATTTTTTTTTAATTTGTGCCCAGGTAGTGATGTCACCTTTGTGAAGGCTCATGAACCAATGCAAGGATGCATCCTTGAGGGTGGAAGGAAACAAGTTCAATATTTTGTTCATCATAAATATAATAATAGGTTCTACAAATTACAAAACTTTAAATCATGAATGTGTCAAGGTACTTAGAGGCTAGGCCGTGGAAATTTATGAGAGAACTGGGGCTTATATTCTTCCTCTTGGCCTTCCCATTGGTTTCTTGGATAGGGAAGAGATCGTTCTACCCATTCTTGGTCATTTTTAGGGAAGGTGATATAGGTTCTTCCTCTCCTATGGATTCTTCAATGATTTATGATGTCTCACCTAAGGGATTCTCCAACTCTTCTATGGTCAGAAAAGGGTGTCCAAAATCACAAAACGTGAGTAATGGATGACTACTAGAAGGGGTGGTGGTTTTTCATAGAAACTTCCCTTTATTATCCCTAATTATACAACGCATGAAATAATTTATCATTTTCTTGTTTTTATGTTTTTTTTAATGTTTTTTTACAATCAAACAAGGATTATGCAACGAGAAAAATATGAAAAATAAATACAACTTTTAAGTATAAATAAAACCAACTTGGACACCTCCCCGACAATGATGCCAAAAAGTGGTGGGACTCAGTATTACACAAGAGTTTTGCTACTCCCAACGATTCAAACTTGAATTATCAACCTAGGTTTTATACAAAATTTTAAGAGGTGACAATGCTATACACACAATAGGTTAAAATATAATCAGGTAACCTTCTAGGAATGAACTAGAAAAAGGAATATTGAGTCCACTCTATGGATTTGTTCTAGATTGGGAAGGAAAGAAATTTCATGAAAACAAAGTTCTATTCTAGTTTCAAAAATGAAAATATTACTATATTTGCAGAGGAATGGAAATGTTGCTTAGTCAAAAGTAAATGGTAACCTTATTTGCAGGAATTTCAAGGCTACACTACTTGCAAAAATGTAAACATTGGTGCAATGTAAATGTTGCATATAAAGGAAACCTAACCTATGTAATGGAATAAAAATGCTTGAAATTGAAATCCTAGATTAAGGAGCATAAATGAAAGCAAGTGGTATAATATATTTTTCGTAAGGAAAAGAAATGTAATCAAACTTTAATGATTTTGTTCCCAAGAGAGTAGAATTAGTGACATAATTCATTAGACATCTCATAAGATAATAAAAAAAATCATCATTGTAGTGCTAAATTCATAAATTTGTCCACTAACCCTAATCAAAAAAAATTTTTGTAGTGGATGAGAGGAAACTATTAGGTGGTATTTGGCCTCTCCAAATCATGTTTTCGGACCCCAAGGGCCGTCATTCAAGGCTAGGAGGAAAAAAACAAGCTTTAGGAGCAATGGTAGACAAGTTTACATGGTCCTAAAAGATGCTACATGATGATCAAAAAGGAATTCTAAAATTAAGGAAAGGCGGAGTAGGGTAGAGAAAGGTTGTGTGGGGAATTTAAGCCTACTACTCTTATGGGGCCCATCTTTCATGAAAATTGATGCACACAGTGGCCTTCAAAAAACCATAATTTTGTTATTAGTGGACAACATTTTGAGAGATTTTTGAGGTGAGGAGAAATAGGGTGATGATCGGATGATGAGTGTTCAATGAAAAACAAAACCATAGAAAACAATCGTAGTACCTGCACACTAGTCAAATAATTATTTTTCAACTTGAAAAGAATGCCAAAATAATAACCAAATTGCAGAAAAAGGGAACTAAATGAGAAAGTACGACTTGAATTTTATTTGCAATCTACTTATTGCCTCAAAAGAAAATATACATTGTAGAATTTATTGTCCTACATTCATAAGATATTATGCTTTCCATTCTCAAAGAATATTTCTATTTAATCTCCAAGTGTGCAAGGAACATAAAATGTAGAAAGACGAAACTCAAAATGCCTAACTAGTTTAAGGAAAATAAAATATATATTTTGGCCTCCCAATATGACATCCACAATGGAGCATATAAAAAGATATATGTGTGGAATACCTACACAATAAACCTATTTATGGACAAAATTCTAGACAAAGAAGTAAAATGTTACTAGGAAATGAAATGCATGAAACAAATATGAAAGAAAGAGAGACTAGAGCCTACGAGATGAGACATAAACCAAAGGGACTCATCCCTCTAGAATAAATGCATTTATGGATGAAAAATAATATTTTAAGTAATGAAAAAGAGTGCTCAATTACGTAAAAAATAGAAATGGAAACAAATAAGTTCTCATATCCTTAATAAATTCTATCCTCCTACAAAAATTTGAATACTATTTAGCCATTAGGCTTGCTTATTTATACAAAAGTAACGGAGGGGAAGCCTCCATGGAAAGACTGTTGTTTCCCTTCAAAAGTTGTAAAAAGATGGATGTTTCTCCCTCTAGTCTTCGACTTCATCAACTACCAGTGGATGTCCAAACTAGAATATAGTAATTGTAGCAAGAAATTTGCGTGAGTAAATTTAGGAAACCAGCATCATACATCTTCTGCAGCTTCCTTCTAATATATCTCTCGATAGTAAATATGTTTTAATGCATTCTCTATTTTCATACTAACCAAATTAGGCTATGAGATATGATAATCATCCTGTAATCTTCTTAGTAGCCACATAATAGTAAAATGTATGCCATTAGATGAAGTAAAAGAGGTAAATATGGGAAGGAAGGCTAGATGGGACCTGTTATTTACCTATTAATGAGGCCCATCAAGTATGACATGTGAAAATTTTGTGTTAGTAAAAGATAATTTGGGTGTCCTAGAGATAAATCCTCTCATTTAGAGGGAGTGTGGATATGCTTGCATCATAGATAGACACTCTTTCAGAATGAGAAATGGGTCTAAGAGATCAAGAGGGCTCAACAGACAATGTTGAGTGATTGCCTCTTGGAGTTTGATCCTCATCACACACAGGTAATGGTGGAGAGAGGTGTTGGACCCCCATCACACACCAAAAATGGTAGAGTGAGGTCCTTTAGCATCTAGACCCTAATGACACATTATTTAGAATACCTTTCTTGTACCTAATAACCAAGTGAAACTGTTGAAGAAATCCCATCCACCTGCAATGTCTTGATTGCTACAATTTTGTTTGCAATTGCAAGTACTATAATGGTTGGTAATCGGTATGTATAATGGTATATTTACACATCAAGTAGTGTTTCCACTTCTTAACGCTTTTTACCAATGCATACAACTATTTTTCATATGAAGTATAATTAGGTACAACACCATTGAATGTTTCAGAATGAAAAGCGATAGCCTTACCATGTTGCAAAATTATTGCGCCCATGGCATAATCACTAGCATTAGTTTGTATCTCGAATGGCCGTCTCAAATTTGGTAATGCAAGTACCAAAGCTAAACTGATCTTGTCTTTTAAAGCTTTAAAAGCTTGCTGATGTTTGCCTCCCCATTGGAATTCTTTCTTCACACTTGTCACTGCATGCATAGGAGCATCTATGGCATAAATTTTAGCAATAAACTTTCTCCAATACTGAGTTGCACCTAAGAAAATTCTTACCTGGGTTACTATTTTGGGAGTGGGCCAATTCAAAATGGCTTCCACTTTAGAAAGGTAATTCTCAACTCACCTCCTCCTACAATGTGTCCCAAATAAACCAAAGAATTCTTTCCGAACTCACACTTGGACATCTTAAGAACTAATTTATCTTTCTTCAAAACATCAAGCACCCTTTTCACATGCAAGACATGTTCTTCTCTTTTTTTGGTGAAAACCAGTGTATCATCTAAATACACAATCAAAACGTCATCAAGAAATGGACGCAAAACATTATCCATAATACGCATGAATGTTTCTAGTGCATTACACATACCAAATGCCATAACCAACCACTCAAAGAGTCCTTATTTGGTTTTGAATGCAGTCTTCCATATATCACTTTCTGCAATTCTTACTTGATGATGTCCACTTCGTAGATCTAACTTGGTGATAAACTTTGCTTCATTCAGCTGATCAAGAAAATCATCTATCCTTGGGAGTGGGTATCGATTCTTTACCATTATCTTGTTCAAAGCTCTGAAGTCTACACACATGCGCGAAGTCCCATATTTCTTCGGAATAAAGACTATGGGTGAACCGCATGGCCAAGTACTTGGCCTTATGAGTTGATTTTCCTCTTAATTTCAAAATTCTCCATTATTGATATGTGATCCATGTCAATGTTTGGAATAGGACAATCTTGTTGCAACCGAATATCATGTTGAATCTCCCTTTTTGGAGGAAATCATGTTGGCTCTTGAAACATCTCATGATGTGCATCAACTACATCATATAAATATGATTTCAAAATAGGATCACAATCCTCAAATGATTCATGATTAACATCATATTTAGGCTTAATCATTAGAAGAACAAAATTCTTACTTGAATTCACCAGCCTCTTTACCTGTCCAACATTTACCATTGCAATATTTGTCTTCTTGTGATGTGCTCTAACAATGTACTCCTTGCCATATTTGAATAAATGGTATTTTTTCTCATGGCAATGGAATATCGCTTTCCTATCATACAAGCAAGGAATTCTCAACACAACATATGTAATATCAAGCAGAACTATATCTAATTCAACTGTGTCAACAAAATGTGCAGTTATTGCAAACCGGAATATGCACTTCTATGAAACCTGTAAATTTGCATCCTTACAAATCCACCGAAATGGATATGGTTTTGGATGTGGAATGGTCTAAATATTAAGTTTCTTGACCAAGTCTTCATAGATTAATTTTTCTTGTGACCCACTATTGAACAGTGTGTCAATCTTGGTATTTTTGGGTATGACCCTCACATGAAACAGTTCAATTCTCGCTTCTTCATTTGGAGCTTGTATGTGACAGTTTGATGTACTAGTACTAGGTTTAGTTTCAATTTCTTTCCTCTTCATGTTCTTCACTCCCATGGTTGTAATATTAGATTCATCACCTGAATCCTCTCCTAAATAATGTTGAGTTGTAGCTGCAATTTTTTGTTTCCCTTTGTTGTTATGATGTTTGGACTTCTTTTCATGATGTAATTTAAAAAAAAAAAAAAATTTATCTTCATGGCCTTCTCTTGAACAATGTTTACAGAGAACTTTTTCTCCCTCTTTATTGATAGATTCATTCTTTTTTCCCTTACCTTTTGAGGTATTCTCTTTGTTTTTTCCCTTAAAAGGTTTCTTCCTTCCCTCATCAGTAATGTTTTTCCCTCTAGCTTCTAGATGTGTGGCTTGTACACATACCTCATCTAAACTTGTAGGGTTAAACATGAGAATAGTATGTCTTAGGTAGCTATGTAAGCCTCTAATGTACTTGAGAAAATTATCTTTCTCAAAATCTAGCCCTAGCAGAAGAGATCTTCTCCTAAATTCTTGGGTGTATTCTTGCACATTCTGTCCTTTCATTTGTCTAAAATTTTTCCAGTTCATTATGGCTTTCTGCATATGAGCTAATGGATAAAACTATTGTTTTATTGCAGTAATGAAATCAGTCCGTGATAGGATAATCTTACCATGCTTCTTGATCTCCTCCTTTGTCTTGGCTTCCCACGAAACAAGTGTTGCACCTTCCATTATCAATGAAGCTAGTTGGATTTTAGTATCATCATCATGAAGGTTATGAATTCTCAAATAGACCTCCAATTTCCTAATCCAATTATCAAGCTTTTTTGCATTGACTTCACCATTAAATATTGGAAGTTCAAACTTAACATCAAGTTTTAGAAAAGTGCTTTTACTAGTGTTATTTGACTTGTGTGGCTGATGTACTGAAGTTGAAGTAGAGGGTGATGATGATGAGGGTGAAGATGGTGACTTTCCACTACCTCCATTTCCTCCATTTCCCTTCTTTGA
Organism: Pinus albicaulis; assembly: GCA_034641835.2. Classification (NCBI taxonomy): domain Eukaryota; kingdom Viridiplantae; phylum Streptophyta; class Pinopsida; order Pinales; family Pinaceae; genus Pinus; species Pinus albicaulis. Next base: position 999,979,527 of record CM076573.1, on the reverse strand, counting down.
TTTATCTTCATCATTTTGACGTCTTGATGATCCCTATCCTTCATTGTGAAGTTTGGATCCTTCTCCTTCTATTCTCTCATTCATTTCTTGATAAAGGACTCTCACAATCTCAGTCATGTCAAGGAATTCTTTCCTAAACACCCTTTCTTCTTATTTTGGATCCACCTCTTCATGGATTTCTTCTTCCTCTGGAGGCATGCCTAATGTTGCTTCTTCTTATTTTGGAGGTGAACTAGGTGGTGGATAATGTGGCAATATTTTCATCCTTTGATGTGTCTCACTTTGGGAACCTCTTGCTTCCACCAATTTTCCTTATCCTCTCTTAAGCTTGAGCCTAGTAAGCAAGTGAACCCTTGAAAATAGTTAAACAAATATTTACACAAAACAACACCAGAGAATAAACTCTACCTCCGATACCTACCAGATTTGAGAGGACTATAGTAGTTTTTTCTGCTAAGTGTATTTTCAATTATAAAACATGTACAATTTGTATCCATTTATTTGATTAAGGAATGTCTAATTTAACCATGAAACATAGATGAATTTGTGAGTTTTAAGCATGTAAATAAGCCTAAATAACATTAAACAATAGTGTATAATAGATAAATAACATCACACATAAGATTTACAGAATAGGAATGATGAATTAGTTCACCCCACCTGAGCTACATCTGTTGGTTGAACTCCAAATGGCATGTCCCTCTTTGTCATTATGCTCAAAATTGCAAAAAAAATGTTTTTACAAGCCTCCAATGGTTGTTTTCTCTGCACCAATGGCTCAAGAATGCTCAAATTAGTCTAGGAAGACTCTAGTTTTACCCAAATTGGTTGAAAAATGACCTCCCTAGCCATTTTCCCAATGACAACTACAAAACCTCCACTAATTATGGAGAATTGCAGTTATCCGCAGCTAATTTTGCCCAAAATCCCGAAATTTTGGGGCAGCGCTAAAATTTCTACCGAATCTAGCTGTAGCATTTAGTTTTATAGTTATGGGTGGGCATGGCCACATGCCTACCCCCTTAAACCCTGCGGTTAGAGTTAAAAATCCATGTAAACTTTGGAGCGAAACCCAGTGTGAAGTCAGATTTCCCAAATCGCCGCACCAGAGGTTATACATGTGAACGCTTGTGGACTGGTTGAAGGCAGAGTTAGCATCAGAGTTAAACAACCATCGACATTTATTTTGGAAAATTCCTGTGTGATAAGCCCTTGTAGTTATCCACTAGAGTAACAGTTGTAACCGTGGTTCATCTCAGTTTTATGTCACGATTTTTTTTAATACATGTGAGTACAACCACGGGGCCACCGGCAGGTTGGGACCACCGACGGTCCCCCCCCTTTGACTTATAATGTAACAAAATTCAAATTAAACTAGAAAACTAATAGGTTAAGTCACATCTGATAGCAGATTTTGTCAAAGTTGCAGGCGCGCCTAGAGGTCACGGGGTCGAACCCCCCAGAATCCACCATAATTTTATGCAACCGTACAAGGGACACATGGCAACCTCCAGGTTGGCCATGTGTCACCCATCCATTGGACCTCAAAAAAAACTCATACACCCTTCAACAAACTAAGAGATGCCACGTGGAAAAATATCGTTGGTCTAGAAAATGGAATATTTTGAGAATATTCTATTTTTGTTGACTGTACCTGCATGCTGACTGGGGATTCTAGTCACCTCTGTCACAAAAATTTTAACTGTTTGGGAAATTGACCAGAACGTGAAATCTCCCTCATACGACATAGGTTTTTCAAACCGTTCGCTGTGCTAGAATCAGAATGAAGAGATCTACCTGGTCACTTAGGTTCAGTATATTTTCAAGAAATTTCAATTTTGAGAAAATTTCATGATCTCCTAATCATGCAAGGTCAATCAATGTGTTTGGGACTACAATATTTTTAATGTGCACATCCACTACTAAAGTACCGAGATCCAATTGTTAGAGAATTATATATTAGAGAGTAATGGAACACATAAAATTATGTGAAAATTCAAACACAGAAATCATATCAAACAAGGGAGAAACATATATATGTTGGTGACCTAACCTGGGATATTTCCATGGAGAATATCCAGTCCTTCCTTTCTATTATCTAGAAAAATGAAGAGACACAACCTACAACATATCCTTTGTAATATCCTCTACTCCCTCATATAGTCCCCCTTTTTCTTTCTCACTCATAATACACAGAAAATAGACAACCTCAACACAAAATTTCCTCATACGATAGAGGGGTTTCCTTATAAGGAAAAAAAATCAATTAAACATAACTTCTATGATCAGATCAGCTGCCTAATGACTGACCTATATTTACTACAAAATTGCAATATTATAAAAGTAAATTTTACATCTATTTTTAGCTTTAGGGGTGCTACACCCGAACCCCTGCCGAGGGATTACTGGCCCCCAAAGCCCCTAACTAGGGGGGATGGGCCCCCATGAACTCTCGCATGGAGGGGTGTACATTTTTCCTGGGGTAGAAATTTAGCTAGAATAAAGACCTCAAAATCAGGATGATAATCAGGCTCCACACCCAACAATCTCCCACTTGGAGACTGATTATAGCAACTCCACTCCTACTTCGTTTGCTAGAAAATTCCTCCACTTTAGACCTTGTTATCTCTCATATTCATCATTACACTTCCAGACTAATTGAAACTGAGAAGAACATCAATTTCTCCTTGGTTACAACTTTTGATAACATATTTGTAGGATTTTGGCTAGTGTGTATCTTTTCCAGCTTCAGTTATCCATCTTCCAAACTGACCGTATGAAATGGTAATTGAGTTGTATGTGTTTTCTCCTAGAATGAAATGTTGAGTTCTTTTCAAGATGAATTCCACTATGGATGTAACTATATAACATGCCCATCTCTTTCTTCTTACCCCATTCATCCGTAAGCCTTTGTAGCAAAATAATTTCTTTACTAGCCTTTGTAGCAGTAATATATTCTTCTTTTGTTGTTGAAAGTGCAACAACACTTTACCTCACCTAACTCACAGTTATTCCACCTACGGTAAATACATACCCTATATTTCTCCTCTTGTTATCTCTATGACCTGCAATATCTGCCTCAACATATCCCTATAGAGAAATGTTTAAACCACCAAAGCATAATTCATTATTTTTGGTAGCTCTCAAATACCTAAGGATCCATTTCATTGCCATCCAAAGTTCTTTTCCTGGATTTCTCAGGAATTGTGTAGACCATTGCATACAGTAAACTTCCAAGTGTTGATGCATATGCAACTTTAGACATATAATCCATTTCGTGTTAGGTCTTCGGGCACATCTCCTTATTAAGTTTGAAATGGCTAGCCAAAGGTGTACTAACTGGTTTTTCATTCTAATATTAAATCTTTCAAACACCATTTGTATGTACTCATTCTGAGAGAGTGTTAAATTGTGATTTTTTCTGTCTCTAGTTATTCTCATACCAAGGTTTATTTTGCAGCTCCCAGATCATTCACTGCAAATGAATTTACTAATTTTATTTTGAGCACATTTATTTCCTACATGCTAGACCCTACAACAAGCATGCCATCTACATACAATGACAATATAATATAGTTTCCATCATTTTTATTTTTTTAGATAAAGACAATAATAATAGAGACGTCTAGTATAACTTTGTTTAAACAAAAACCTATAAAATTTAGATACCACTACCTTGGAGCCATTTTTAAACTGTGCAAGCTCTTATTCATCCTGCATACTAATTTTTCCTTCCCTTTGACATCACATCCTTGTGGTTGTGGCATATAGATCTCTTCCTCCAAATCACCATGGAGAAAAGTTTCCTTTATATATAACTATTCAATATGAAAATCTTCCACTACTACAAGACTTAAAATATTTCTGATTGAGGTTATTTTAAAAACAAGAAAAAATATTTCATCAAATTCAATACCTTTCTTCTATGCAAACCCGTTCACCACAAGTCTAGCTTTGTACCTTTGTTTTCCTCCATATTCTTCTTTCAACCTTTAAAACCCTTTATTTTGCAATGTCGTTTTACTTACAAGAAACCTGACTAACTCCCAAGTATGGTTATGTATTAAGGATTCCATCTCTTCTTTCATGGCTAGCTGCCACTGCTTCCTGGTTTCTACCTGCATTACTTCTTCATAAAATTTTGGTTCACCAAAATCAACCAACAATACATAATATAATGAACAAGAATATCGTTCAGGGGCCGTACTTATCCTAATATATCTTCTGGCACCACTTTCAGGTGTTTGACGTGGACGTTGTTGTTGTCGTTGTGGTGGTTGTTGTGGTGGTCAATTCTTATTATTTTCAAAAACCTTAATTTTTTCTGTGAGCTCATCAAGAATTATGTATTCTTTGTTTTCTTTTCCTGTTTCTTTTCCTACATCTAATCATTATACAAGAAATTTTCATTGAAGATCACATCTCTTCTCCTATTTTTTTATTTTATTTTTCATAATCATATAAGCGATAACCAAAATCATTAACACCATATCCAATAAAGGTACATTTCTTTGATTTTTCCTCAAGCTTTGTTCTATTTTATTTATTAATATGGAAAAAGGCTTCACAACCAAAAGGCTTTAAAAAAAAGAAGTTTACCTTTTTACTTGTCCATGCCTCCTCTCGAATACCACCATCCAAGTAACTTGAAGGCCCTCTATTTATTAGAAAAAAAATGGTATCTAAAACACGTTCCCAAAATTGTAAAGGGAATCCTAAATGCAATCTCATGCAAATTGTGTGCTCCATGATTGTCCTGTTCATCCTTTCTGACATTGTTCCTAGAACTATATTCTCTCTAAGAATTCCATGCTCCGAATCATACCTATCAAAATATTTGCTGCAATATTCACATCCATTATCTGATATGATACTATTCAACTTCTTTCTTGTCTTAACCTCAACCAAACATTTCCATTTCTTTAAAGTACCAAATACAACAAATTTATTCTGAATATAATAAATCCAAGTTTTCTTAGTTGCATCATAAATAAAAGTAATATAATAATGAGAGCTAGTGATAGATGATACTTAAGTAAGTCCCCATACATCTGTATGCACAAGCTCTAATTTTTCTCTCTTATTTTATTTCCCAACTCTAATAAATCTCACTCTCTTTGTTTTCCAATAAGCACAATTCTCACAGAAATCCAAATCAATATTCTTCAAACCTGCAAAAAAATTTCTTGAGTGAAGAATCTTCATCCCCTTCTCACTCATGTGTCCGAGCCTATGATTCCATAATGTTGCATCTAATCCTATGTAGTTTTAAGCATTAACACAATTAAAAATACCATTACATATATACAACGTACCAACATTTTCTCATTTTTATATAGCAGGGCTACTTTAGTGACCTTCCGAGTTTTATCTCTAAAATTTGTCACACAACATTCATCGCCTAATTGCGATGTTGAAATCATACATTTCTTTAGATCTGCAACATGTCTTACCTCCTTTAATAACCAATGGTTTCCATTCTGCCTTTTTACAAGATATTTTCCCATTCCAATGATTTTATAGTGTTTATCAACGCACCGGCGAACCTGTCCAAAATATCCTTGAACATTGTCATGGAATTGTTTCTTATCAGGTGTGGCATGGAATGAGGTCCTGAATCTAGCAACCAGGCATCAATAAAATTTTATAAAGAAAGAATAAAATCATCTTGTAACACATCACCTTTCAAATTTTCTTGATGATTGTTTTCATGTTGTGCATCTCCTCCTTCTCCCTTCCAAGACTGATAGTCTTTTTTGAGTGTCCATTCTTCCCGAATTTCCAACACATTATCCCCAATATGGACGTTCATATACCTTTCCTTGAATTACTACGATATCTTGGGATCTTTACACTTCCGATTTTTCTTTCCCTAGTCTCTGCACTCAAAGCATTACCCCGTGTCTCACTGGAGCTTTTCGATCATATTTCCTTGCTAAGGATGGAAGTGATAACATCATCAAAATTTAAAGTATTAGATCCAGAGACAAAGCTAATAATGGACATAACTAAACCATTCGAAATTTTTGTCAATGAGCATAGAAATAATAGAGCCCTAACTTCATCATCGAAGTTTACCCCTACAGAACTTAACTGATTCATAACTGTATTAAATTTATTTAAATTGTCAGAAAAAGATCCACCTTCCCAAATTTCATAATTAATAAGAACTTCATAAGAAATACCTTATTTGAGGACAATGGTTTTTCATATATTCTGTGCAATTCCTTCATAAAAAACTTTGTTTTCATTTTCTTTGAAATATGAAAGGCTATCAACACCACCAAGCACAATCATATTGTGCCAATTCACTTTTCGTCGAGAATCTCCCACTACTCATCTGTCATACTCGATTTTTTTTTTGTTTTTAAGATTAGTGGTAGGTACAAATATTTCTAATAAAAATAATCTTCCATCTCCATCTTCCACAACTTGTATTTTTGGCTGTTAAATTTCCCGACCCTAAGCCTGCCATTTTTCGCCATTTCTCCCACTCGAACCATGAACCCTTCTCTCCTGCAAGTTTATTAGCCAAATACACCTTCGACTATGATACTATTTTTTATACAATTATATATTATACAAAAATTTAACACATAAAATTATGAAAAAATACAAACACACAAAACATATAAAAAAGAGAGACACAAATATATGTGGCTCACCCAACTTGGCCTATGTCCACAGAGAAACAACCAGTCCTTCCTTTATATTATCCAAAAAAATGAAGAGAAACAACCTACAACAGATGCACTATAATATCCTCTACTCTCTCACACATGCCCCCTTCCTCCTTCTCACTCAGAATACACACACAATACACGACCTTAATACAAAATTTCCTCATACGAAAGAGCGATTTCCTTCTAGGGTAAAAATATCTAAATTAAACATAAATTCTACTATCATATCATCTGCCTAATGAACGTCCCAGATTGACTACGAAATTACAATATTTTACAAGAAAATTTTACGCTTCTCCTGAACCCTCACGGGGGGGGGGGGGGATAAGTCCCCCCCTACATGGAGCGGTGTATAGTCTTCCTCGGTATAAATCTCACTGAAAAAAAAAAAAAAAACGTCTAAATTAGGATGATAATTAGGCTCCACACCCAACACCAAGTGCTTTGGATAGATAACCCTACCAACCATTAAATCACAAAGATTCCCAACACCATTGATAGTCGGGGAATCTGTTCTTATTCTTATAGACCTCTTAGAAGACTCTTTCATATTAAGCTATTTGAAAATGTGAACATAGTTGATTTCCTAGAAAAGGTACATATAAACAAATATGTTATTTCATTCTCCCACAAGTTCAACTATTTTTGGGGTGTGCTACTTAGGCTGGACCAACATTTTACGATAAGAGTTATTTTATCTTGAGGGGTATTGTCTTCCTTTTCTTATTCAAGATATTCAAGTGAAAAAGGTTAGTGACACTTTGGAAGTACCTTCCCATACCTAAGTTTGATCTATTGGATTTCCGCAACATAAGAAGGATAGAATGTTTCCTCACTATAGACCTTTTATATCATCTTGTTATTCGGGTTTATATTTGGTTAGGCAGTCATTTTAGATTTCTTAGGTGGGTTATTATGGGGAAGTTGTGCTTGAGAAGGAGGAGGAGGAAACAAGGTAGGAGTTTGGGGTTCCTGAGGCCTACACCCTTATGAAGGATTTCCCCATTTAGGAGGTTGAGGTTGGTTTGGATTAAAGGGTGGATTGATAGGGTGAGTGGCATAGTGAGGACTATAGGACCATGGAGATGGAAATGACCAAGATAATTCATTTGGAGGATAGCAGGGTTGGAACGGTGCATTTTGTTTTGTACTAAAAGAAGGATAGTGCACACATTGCATGCATTGGTGGCATGGAGAAGGAGTTTGTGCCCTCCTTTGATTGATGAAGTAGAGATGCTCCAAGTCATGCTCTTCCCCTTGGTATATAACCCTTTGGCTTGGAAGAGAGGGAAATTTTTCTATTGCATGGTTCTCCCCATCAACATAGAATATCTATATGGTATTCAATGGATACTCATTTTTGGGATGCCTCTTAGTGAATCTAGGGAAAAATATAACTAGTTACCTTTCTGCTTCCTCTTGATTCCTGTTAATCTACATAGAATACATCTGTAAGTTAAAATTTCACAAAATATCACTCTTCATGTCCTCTATTATGCTTCCTATATCATGTTTGATTGTTGAGGTGGAGGGAGAAGAGTTAACTAGGCCTTGACTAGATCTTTCTCACTTCCTTGCAACCCTCGAATGATTTTTTAATATTGTCTTGATGTATTGATGGGTAAGCTTGTAAATATCTCCACTAGACAACATATTAATGGTCTCCATTACATCCTTCCTAATCCATCATAGGAATAAAAGCCTAGGTGATTCATGGTCAAAGGTATAATTAGCTCTTCCACAATTAGCTCTTCTATAGTTGAGTTAGAACCTTTCCTCATAATATTCTAATGACTAATATAGCCCTAAGGTCATGTAAATATCTCTCCTCTTGTCTCCTTATACATGAAATAATCTGTGTATTTATCATCCATTTTTTTTCATTTTTTCTTAGGTAGTGATGTCACCTTTGTGAAGGCTCATGAACCAATGCAAGGTTGCATCCTTGAGGGTGGAAGGAAACAAGTTCAATTTTTTTCATCATAAATATAATAATAGGTCCTACGAATTAAAAATATTTAAATCATGAATGTGTAAAGGTCCTTAGAGGCTATGCCATGGACATTTATGAGAGAACTGGGGCTTATATTCTTCCTCTTGGCCTCCCCATTGGTTTCTTGGATAGAGAGGAGCTTGATTTGCCTATTGTCGGTCAATTTTAGGGAAGGTAATATAGGTTCTTCCTCCCCTATGGATTATTCAATGATTTCTGAAGACTCACCTAATTGATTCTCCAACCCATCTGTGGCCAGAAAAGGGTGTCCACAATCACAAAAGCAGAGTGATGGATGACAGCTAGAAGGGGTGCTAGTTTTTTGTAGGAATTTCCCTTCATTATCCCTCCTTCTACAAGGCATGAAAGAATTTATTATTTTGTTGTTTTTCTCTTTATTTTGATGTTTTTTACAAACAAAACAAGGATTATGAAACGAAAAAAAATATGAAAAATAAATACAACTTTTAAGTAGAAATAACACCAAATTGGACACCTCCTCGCTAATGACGCCAAAAAGTGGTCGAATTTAGTATTACACAAGAGTGTTGCTACTCCCAAGGCTTCAGACTTGAATTATCAACCTTAGGTTTGTAGAACATTTTAAGAGGTGACAATACTATATGCATAATAGCTTAATATATACTCATGTAACTTTCTATAATTGAACTAGAGAAAGGCATATAGAGTGCACTCTATGAATTCATTCTAGATTGGGTTCGAGGAAAGAAATTGCATGAAAAAAATCTCTATTCTAGTTGCAAAAATGAAAGTATTACTATATTTGTAGAGGAATGGAAATGCTGCTTAGTCAAAAGTAAATGATAACCCTATTTTTAGTAATTTCAAGGCTACGCCACTTGCAAAAATATAAACATTTATTTATTTACATAATGTAAATGTTGCATATAAAGGAAACCTAACCTATGTAATGGAATAAAAATGCTTTAAATTCAAATCCTAGATTAAGGAGCATAAATAAAATAAAGTGATATAATATAATTTTCATAAGGAAAAAAATCTAATCAAAATTTAACCATTTTGTTCGAAAGAGAGTAGAATTAGTGACACAATCCATTAGACATCTCATGAGATAATAAAATCAAATATCACTGTACTGCTAAATTCATATATATGTCCACTAACCCTAATCAAAAAAATCTTTTGTAGTGGATGAGAGGAAACTATTAGGTACTATTTGGTCTATCTCAATCATGTTTTCAGAGCCTAAGGGATGTCATTCAAGAATAGGAGGAAAAATAAAAGCTTTAGGAGCAATTGTAGACAAGTTTACATGATGCTACAATATGTTACATGATTTCCTTTCTTTGCCACATGATTGGACTAATGAGCATCCTGAGGATGCAAAAGGAAGTCTAAAATTAAGGAAAGGTGTTGGAGGGTAGAAAATGGTTGTGTGGGACCTTTAAGCCTACTAATCTTATGGGGCCCATCTTTCATGAAAATTGATGAACACAGTGGCCTTCAACAAACCATAATTTTATTAGTGGTGGACAATATTTTGAGAGAATTTTGAGGTGAGGAGAAAGAGGATGATGATGGGAGGATGACTGTGCAATGACAATGAAAATCCTAGAAAACAATAGTAGTACCTCCACACCAGTCAAATAATTATTTTTCAACTTGAAAATAATGTGAAACTAATAACCAAATTGCATAAAAAGGGAGCTAAAAGAGAAAGAACAAGTTGAATTTTATTTGCAATCTACTAATTGCCTCAAAAGAAAATATAGGTTGTATAATGTATTGTCCTACATTCATATGATATTATGCTTTCCAATCTCAAAGAATATTGATAATTAATCTCCAAGTGTGCAAGGAACAGAACATGTGGAAAGAGGAAACTCAAAATGCCTAACTACTTTAAGGAAAATAAAATATATTTTTTTGGCTTCAAAATACAACATCCCCAATGAAGCATCTAACAAGATAGCTAATTGGAATACCTACACAAGAAACTTATTTATGGACAAAAATTCTAGACAAATAGGAAAATATTACCAGGAAAGGAAATGCATGAAATTAATATGCAAGAAAGAGAGACTAAAGCCTGCGGGATGGGACATAAAGCAAAGGGGCTCATCCCACTGGAATAAAAACAGTTATGGATGAAAAATAATATTTAAATTAATGATAGTACTCAATTAAATAAAAAATGGAAATGGAAACAAATATTTTCTAATCTTCTTAATAAATTCTATCCTCCTACAATAATTTGAATCCTATTGAGCCCTTAGGCTTGCTTGTTTATACAAAAGTAACGGAGCGGATGCCTCCTTGTAAAGAGTGTTTCTTCCCTTCAAAATTCCTAAAAGGATGGATTTTTCTCCCTCTAGTCTTCGAATTCATCAACTGGGAGTGGATCTCTAAACTGGAAGTGAGTGACTGTAGGGAGCATGTCGAGATTTGGTTGAATAATTTTAGGAGACCAAACTCATACATCTTCTCTAGCTTCCTTATAATGTATCTATGCATAGTAAATATGTTTTAATGCATTCTCTATTTGCATATTAACCACATTAGGCCATGAGATATGATAATCATCCTCTAGTCTTCCTAGTAACCACATAATAGTAAAAAATATGCCATTAAATGCAATAAAAGAGGTAAATATATAAAGAAGGAAGGCCGGATGGGGCTTGATATTTACCTATTAATGAGGCCCAACAAGTATGCCAAGTCATAAGGATGTGTTTTTCAAAGACAATTTGTTAATCCTCTCATTGAGAGGGAGTGTGGATATGCTTGCATCATACATAGACACTCTCTCAGAATGAGAAATGGGTCTAAGAGATCGAGAGGGCTCAATAGACAATGTTGAGTGATTTTCTCTTGGAGTTCAATCCTCATCACACACAAGTAATGCTGGGGAGAGGTATTTGACCCCCATCACACACCATACTTGATAGAGTGAGGTCCTTTAGCATCTAGACCCTAGTAACACTCTAGAATGGTGGAGTGAGGTCCTAGACCCTAATCACAGATTGGGAAGAGTGGAGTGATGTCCTGAAGCCTTTTCACACATGAGGTATGGTGGAGTGAGGACCTTTCGTAATCTAGACCCAATCACAATTAGGAAGGGGTTGAGTGAGGTATTGGCCTAGAGAGTTCACTAGGAAGGGTGAGTTAACTTGTTAGTTGACACTCTTAGCATTTTTGGCCTATGTAGAGGTCAAGGGAAATGATGGATCGTTATGGAGGAGTGCTTCCTAATATGGTGATTACATTGCCATGTGTTTGGTACCACCCCAAATATGGCCACTAGTGGATTCTAATGATAGATAATGATGCTGATTAAAATGGATAACCTTTTCCTTAGAGAAATTTGTTCACTTTTAGAACATTTATCACGATGGTTATGAATACTTCTAAATTCTTGAGTCAAAATAAAGTTTATTTTGACTCAAATATGTAATGTGAGTTATGGTCAATAAATAAATATAAATAAATTGGAGGTACGGTAAATTAAGAAAAAAAAACCTATTTTTATCGGTGGTATGGTAAATAAATAAAACATCTTCTTATATTTACTCAAACCTTTTTATATTTATGAAAACTAAAAATTGAGGTTTTAGTTAGGTGAAGCCTATGGGCCAAATACCATGGAAGAAATTATTATTAATACCATGGGCTAAATACTATGGGCCAAATACCGTATTTATAAAAGAGGTATGGTAAATAAGTAAATATAAAAGAGGTATAGAGAGGTATGGTAAATAAATGTAAATATAAATAAAGGAGTGGTATGGTAAAAAATAAAACCTCTTTTATATTTACTCCATACTCCTCTTTATATTTAAGGACAGTGAGAAAAGATGTTTATTTAGGTGAAGCCTAAGGGCCAAATACCCTAATATTAATATTAAAAGATTAATACTAATATTATTATTATTTATAATATTCATATTAATATATTATAGTATTAATATTATTATATTTAATAAATTTGGAACGGAGAGGTTTGTATTTGTGAGGAAGCATCTTTGTGAGAGTGCGAAGAGTGAAATAGGATTTCGGGAATTGTATTTGTGAGGAAGCATCTATGTGATAGTGCTAAGAGTGAAATAATATTTGTGAGAAGAGTTGTGCGGAGTGGAAAATAATATCACAGTACCGGATAGATTTTTAGGTTTTACCTTTTTTTTTTAACCTTTTCATCTACTTGGACTCCATGGATGTGATCATGTGTAATGAATCACTCTTACCATTAAATTGGAAATATTTAATTTCTGCCTTGGGCTAAAGACCACCAAATTAGAATGATTTAATTTCTACATTGCGTGAAATCTTATCGTCCTCTGAAACAAAGTGAATTCAAGAATATATTTCTCAATGTGTAAAAAAACCAACCTAATCCATCTTAACTCCTGATTTATCAAGTCCTAGAGTGATCAAATCTTTCTAGGTGCAAACCTTTCTTCAAGTTTTGCACTCAAAAAAGAGGTTTGCACTTGTATTAAGGTTCACACCTGTAGAGATTTGATACCAAATGAGGAAGTCAACAAAATGAGATCTCTCCTAGTAAATAGAGCGTATTTTCATTACATGGTTTACCCTAATTTTAAAATTTTTAAAAGATACAACATAACTAAAAGTTATGAAATTCGGTACAATACAACATAATTAAAATTTATGAAATTCGGTACAAAACCACCAGGAAATTTTTTCTATTTATATGGCAAATAAAATGAGAGATCCCTCAAATGCAACAATTATGTTATATAAATAAAATTTAATGAGAGCCGGTACGAAACAATATTTTTAGTTGTCCATCTTCCAAACTGACAGTATGAAATGGTACTTGAGTCATATGTACTTTGTCTTGGAATGAAATGTTGAGTTATTTTTAAGATGAATGATGCTATGGATGTCACCATATAACCTTCCCATCTCTTGCTTCTTACCCCATTCATCCATAAGCCTTTATAACCAAATAATTTCTTTACTAGCCTATATAGCAGCAATATATTTTGTTCCCATTGTTAAAGTGCAACAACACTATACATCACCTAACTCACAATTGTTCCACCTACAGTAAATACATACCCTATAGTGCTCCTCTTGTTATCTCTATCACCTGCAATATCTGCCTCAACATATCCCTCCAGAGCAATGTTTTAACCAAAAAAGCATAATTCTTTATTTTTGGTAGCTCTCAAATACCTAAGAATCCATTTCACTGCTATCCAATGTTCTTTTACTTGATTTATCATGTACCTGCTTACAACTCCCACTACATATGCAATATCAGGCCTTGTGCAGACCATTGCATTTATTAAAATTCCAATTGTTGATGCATATGGAGCTTTAGACATATAATAAATTTCTTCTTGGGTCTTCGGGCACATCCCCTTACTAAGATTGAAATGGCTAGCCAAAGGTGTACTAACTGGTTTTTCATTCTCCATATTAAATCATTCAAACACCATTTGTATGTACTCATTCTGAGACAATGTTAATTTGTGATTTTTTCTATCTTTAGTTATTCTCATACCAAGGATTTATTTTGCAACTCCCAAATCCTTCACTGCAAATGAATTTGCCAATTTTATTTTGAACACATTTATTTCATGCATGTTAGACCTTGCAACAAGCATGCCATCTACATACAATGACAATATAATATAGTTTACATCAATTTTTTTTCAGATAAACACAATAATAATAGTGACATCTAGTATAACCTTATTTAGACATAAACCTGTCAAATTTTAGATACCATTGCCTTGGAGTCCATTTGAAGCCGTGCAAGCTCTTGTTCATCCTGCCCACTAATTTTTCCTTCCCTTTGAAATCATATTCTTGTGGTTGTGGCATATAGATCTCTTCCTCCAAATATCCATGGAGAAAGGTTGTCTTTACATCTAACTATTCAATATGAAAATATTCTACTACTACAAGACTTAAAGTACTTTTGATTGAATTTATCTTAACAATAAAAAAAAATATTTCATCAAATTCAATACCTTTCTTCTATGAAAACCCCTTCACCACAAGTCTAGCTTTGTACCTTTGTCTTCCTCCATCTCTTCCTTCAACCTCTAAAATCGTTTATTCTACAATGTTGTTTTACTTACCGAAACCTAACTAAGTCCCAAATCTATTTATGTATTAAGGAGTCCATCTCTTATTTCATGGTTAGCTCCCACTTCTTCCTGGTTTCTACCTACATTACTTCTTCATAAAATTTTGGTTCACCAAAATCAACCAATAGTACATAATATAATGAAGGAGAGTATGGTTCAGGGTGTCTACTTATCCTAGTAGATCTTCTGACACCACTTTTAGGTGTTTGACGCAGATGTTGTTGTTGTCATGGTGGTTGTTATTCTGGTTGTCAATTATTATTATTTTCAGGAACCTTAATTTTTTTGTGAGTTCATCAAGAATTGTGTGTTCTTTGTTTTATTTTGCCTGTTTCTTTTCCTACATCTGATCCTTATACAAGACCTTTTCATTGAATATTACATCTCTTCTCCTAATGATTTTTTGATTTTTCATAATCATATAAGCGATAACCAAAATCATTAACACCATTTCCAATAAAGTTACATTTATTTGATTCTTCCTCAAGCTTTGTTCTATTTTTTTTATTGATATGGACAAAGGATTCATAACCGAAAGTCTTTAAAAAAAAATTATTTTACCTTTTCACTTGTCCATGCCTCGTCTCTAATACCACCATCTAAGGAACTTGAAGGCCCTCTATTTACTAGATAAACAACAGTATCTACACCATCTTCAAAAAATTGTAAAGGCAATCCTACATGCAATATCAGGCACCTTGTATGCTCCATGATTTTCCTGTTCATCCTTTCTCACACTATTCATGGAACTATATTCTCTCTACGAATTCCATGCTTTGAATCGTATCTATCAAAATATTTGTTGCAATATTCACCTCCATTGTCTGATATGATAGAATTCAACTTCTTTCTTGTCTCAATCTCAACCAAATATTTCCATTTCTTGAAAGTAACAAATACATCAAATTTATTCTGAATACAATAAATCCAAGTTTTCCAGTTGCATCATAAATAAAAGTAACATAATAACGAGAGCTAGTGATAGATGATACCTGAGTAGGTCCCCATACATCTATATGCACAAGCTCTAATTTTTCTCTCTTCTTTTATTTCCCAACTCTAATAAATCTCACTCATTTTTTTTTTTCCAATAAACAAATTTCTCACAAAAATCCAAATCAATATTCTCCAAACCTACAAACAAATTTCTTGAGTGAAGAATCTTCATCCCCTTCTCACTCATGTGTCCAAGCCTATGATGCCATAATGCTACATCTACTCCTATTTAGTTTAAGCATTAACACAATTATAATACCATTGCATAAATATAACGTACCAACATTTTCTTCTTTTGCTAATACTAGGGCTACATTAGTGACCTTCCAAGTTTTATCTGTAAAGGTTGTCACACAACCATCATCACCTAATTGCCATGTTGAAATCATATATTTATTCATATCTAGAACATGCCTTACCTCCTTTAATAACCATTGGTTTCCATTCTTCCTTTTTACAAGAAATTTACCCATTCCATCGATTTTATAGTGTTTATCATCACCCATGCGAACCTGTCCAAAATATCCTTGAACATAGTCATGGAATTATTTCTTATCAGGTGTGGCATGGAATGAGGCCTTGAGTCTACCAACCAGAAATGAATAAAATTTTCTAAAGAAAGAATAATAGCATTTTGTAACACATCACCTTTCACATTTTCTTCATGATTGTTTTCTTGTTGTGCATCTCCTTCTTTTCCCTTACAAGACTTACAGTCTTTTTCGAGTGTCCTTTCTTGCAACATTTCTAGCACATTATCCCCAATTTGGATGTTCATCTGCCTTTCCTTGACTTACTGCAATATCTTAGGCTCTCTCCTCTTTCCATTTTTCTTCCCCTAGTCTCTGCACTCAAATAATGACCCGATGTTTCACAAGATATTTTCCATCACATTTCCTTGCTAAGGATGGCACTGATAACATCATCAAACTTTAAAGTAATAGATCTTGAGATAAAGCTACTAATGGACATAACTAAACCATTCCAAATTTCTGTCAATTAGCATAGAAATAACAGAGCCCTAACTTCATCATCAAATTTTACCCCTACATAACTGAACTAACTCATAATCGTTTTAAATTTATTTAAATGTTCAACAAAAGATCCACCTTCCAAAATTTCATACAAAATAAAAACTTCATAAGAAATACCTTATTTGAGGACAAGGGTTTTTCATATATTGATTCCAATGCCTTCATTAAAACCTTTATTTTCATTTTCTTTAAAATATTAAAAGCTATCAACGCTACCAGGCACAACCGTATTGTTCCAATTTACTTTTCGATGAGAATCTCCCATTATTCGTTTTCCATATTCAACAAATTCTTTTTTTTCAGCTTAATGGTAGGTACAAATATTTATGATA